>JAQFVV010012489.1:3338574-3823574 GCA_028023455.1 Epiperipatus broadwayi | reverse complement strand
GATAGAAAGATAAAAGTTAGATAATAGTCCATAGTCAGGAACAAGCCTCTCCAATAGTCTGTTATGGAAGAATACTGAAGAAGAAGACAAGATTTACCCGACTTCCTACTTCCTAGACTATGAGAGCTTGGGAGATCTTTTTTTAATCTGGCTCTACTCATTGCTTAGGGTAACTAGATACTTATTCATTAATCAATGTTGTCTGTTTAGCTAAGATGGCTAAGAGCAATCTATCTGAAAAAAAATCTACTTTTGAAAGTTTCACCTGTCATAGATTTGCATCTCAGATAATGTTATGTAAATTTATTAAATTTTGAATTAAAATGTCAATTAATATTTAAATGTATGTATAAAACGACTATTTTTTGAGTATAAATACTTTATTGTTGGTTTAAATTTTAAAATTTTTAGAGGTTTACTATTTATTTTTTATAGAAGAATTTTGTCAGAAATCTGTTTTCAGCCTTAAACCAAGGTTTAAATAATAAATGCTTATTTAGATCTTTCCATGGAACAATGGAGGAGGCAATATTCTTCAAGTTAGTCAACTGTAAAATAGTGACATTTTGCAGTCTTTTTTTAACTCTTTATGTAATAATAGCGCAATACTCATTTCTTGATTAATAGTTAGATGATTATTTGAGTAAGCAATGGATATTATCTAAAATAAAAATTTTAAGCTTCACCCATATTCAAACACCACAATACAGGCATTGATGCCATGTTAGGAGATTTTTTTTTATATATATAATGCATAAACGATAAAACCAGATCATCTGTAAAAATTGGAAGTTCATCTAGATGTCAAGAAGCTTTATTCATCTCTTTTTTTTTTCATTTAAAAAAGAAATAATGTTTTTTTTTTTTAAAAAAAAAAAACAACTCTTTTTTATTAGTGTTTTAAAATTCTTAAAAAATCATTTGAAATAATTTTATTTATTTATTTAATGAGAACAAGCCTGCATGAATAATACATTAAATATTTTAATAAATCTTCCTTTTATTCACTACAAATAGAATAAAAATTGAACTCTTTTCTCTTCCCCCTTAGAGAAAGAGAATTTTTTTTCCTTTTAAACTAATAATAGATTAAAGACATTAATGTAATCAATTTTAAAAATATTTAAATTCAGCATAAAACTTTAATACTGTTTTCATGCTTTTTCTTCCTTTCACTTTCAGAAGATAATACTTTATTTGCCAAAAAAAAAAAAATGTTTATATGCAGATTGAAAATCTAAAATTTTTGTCAGTTTCCATATAAAGAATAAAATGGTTTAAAATGGGAGAACAAGGCGTGAATATTGAAATTAAATATTATAAACGAATTAACACTGATATTATTCACTGAAAAAGTTATTATATATTTTTTATTGATATGTGTTTTGAATCAAAGAATTTATAAGATATTCGTTAAAAGAAAGTATAACGGATAAAAAACAAAAAAAACGTAGGAGAAGGTTAATGAATGATCTTAAATATTTAGAGAATTATATTTAAACAATAAAAAGATTCGAAGAAGCTGATCTAGTGGATATATAACTTCCTTTTAGGCAAATAATTAATGGCGTTATTGATCCAGCAGAAAGGGATTTAAGAACCCAGAAATATTAATTCAGCTAATTTTTACTCGTGTGCTAACTACTCAAGATATATATTTGCAAAAATACTAAATGCTTAGTATTATAATAGTTGAATTTCTGGAATTTGACAGCAATCGGTAATTCATTCCTGTCTTGGTTAGATAAAGAGTGATCTGGTAAAGATAGATCTATTTATTTTTAAGTAGGAAATGACTTATTTTGAATGACTGTCATATCCAGCATTGGAAAATCATTTTCCATCACTATAATTTTCAATCATTATTGATTCAAGGCAGGATAAAAATCTCTAAATTTATTCCATTCTTTACATTAATCCAGAAAACTTTCTTATTTCAACCATCCACTCACATTGTTTTTTCTAGCTCTTTTACATTTTTTTTTTTTTTTGTAAACTAGATTAATAATTAACTTTTGCCTACTTTAGTTTTTTTTTTTTAGAAATAATTTTGTTTTCTCATCCAATTATTTTATATTTGATCTATCTTTGTTACTCTTGATTTATATCGCTCCCAACTTTATAGAGTAAAGATACTGTATTGTTCTTCTATTAAATGTTAAAGTCTAAGATTCATAAGTAAGAACTGGTAAAATAAATATATGTACTAAATATTTCCCTTTTCAAACTCAAACACATTTCTTTGAATCTTAGAGTATTTAGGCTAAAAACACTCCATTCTTTCTCTATGTTTCTATTTATATAAATAATTTGTACAATGCACTTATAGTTAATTTATTTGAATTCATGATTATCAATCTTCAATTTTTTTTCTCTTAATAAATCTATTAAATATTACTTTATTTCATTTTAATAATTATTCTTATTTCTATTTTTTTTTATTTTTAACTTATATTCCTTGAACAATTCTTGAAGCTCTGAAGCATTATTTGCAAAAACAATCAAAATATCTGCAAAATCTAAATGATATAAATAATATTAATCTATTTTATCTCTTTAGTTTCCTATTTTAGTCCACAAAATACTTCTTGTAGTTTGATAATAAAAAATGATCCTATTGTATACTTATCAATGATAATCTTTTCAGCACCAAAAATGTTGTATTTTAATAAAGGTTCATCAGAATATGGCAATATTGTTGGTCTATATCTTGATGAAATGCATACAAAATCAAATGCCTTTGTTTCATACACAACTTGAAAGCATAATAGGAACTCCTATTCATTAAGCCTTTCTATAAAATCTTTCAATACTTGGATATAATCAATTATGCTAAAAACAGTTTTAAATCCTGTTTATATTTTTGATTGGCTTGACTTTAGTGTTTGTTGTATATAAATTATAATTACTTTGGTAAAGATTGTGTTCTAGACTGATAGAATACTGACTAATCTATAGTTTTTAATATAATTTTTAATACCATTCTTAAATATAAATAATACTACTGCATTCTTTTAATCATTTGGCATATATTTATTATTTAGACTTTGTGTATATAGTTGTGTCTATAATTCTTTTTATCACATGTTTCTTTTAAGATATCAATAATAATTTCATTAAAACCTTTTTATTTTTTATAGATATAATTCTAGGTATTATTTAATTATTTAAAATATTTGACAGTTCAGATGTAGCAATTGTGATACTTACTTTGTTTTTATTGTTCATTATAAACCACATAATTGTTTACAAAGTTTATGTAAACATTTCATGATGTTGTCTCTATTTACAAATAATTCCATCTTCTTTTATTGCTGAAATGGATGTATTATATTTTGCTTCATAATTTTGAAATTTATATTGTTATTAACTTTTCCTCATATTATTTTACAGAATTTCAGATATTTAGTGCTTCTTAATTTATTATTTTTAAATATTTTCATACTTCTTTTTTTCTCAAACATTTGTTGTCTCAGTTGAAATTTACAAAATTGCTACTTTCTTGTATTTATTATCTTTGTGCAATTTTAAATTTATTATCAGTTACCTGCTTATTGATCTCAGTTAAGTAATAATACCTTTAAAGTTAATCAATATTTTAAAAATATTTCTTACACAATTTCATATGAATGTTTTTGAAAGGTAGGAATATTGACTTTCAATATAGATTTTTAAAATAATTTTTGTCTTACCTATTTTGCATTCTCACTAATGGATATCCACTTCCTGCATGTTTTCTATTAAATGCATTACAGACCTGAATACATATTTTTTTTGTCAAAATATAAGCAATTTCCCCTATATCTTCATTTTGATGTTTCTGTTTGTGTTTAACATTTTCCTCAAAAAGATGAAAATAATTTATAATATACAAACTTTTCATTTTCTATTTACCGACTCAGTTCTCTCTCATTTTTGTTACTATTGCTAAATTTACTGACATGTTTTTATCTTTCAATTGTTTTCCAATTCTAACATTACTCTTTTATGATAATTGTAAAATGTAGTTTGGAATGATTAGATGTCTTTTCTATATCTACATGAAAGTCCTCTACTTTTTTATCAAAAACTTGTTCCATAAATCTAAATTATCTGTATTTGGTATTTTTCATTAAGTTGAATAATAGTCTTGACTTTCTGTCTGCTATACCATCAATCTTCAACACGTTATTTTTCTACTATTTATTTATAATTGATTATACAACAGTCCGGTTTTTAACATTTATGCTTTTATAACAAAATACATGATCATTTTTTAAATATCAAATTTGAATAAAATAAATAGGAAAAAAAAGGTTAATAGATTATTTTAATGGATTTAATTTATAATTAATCTTAATTAAATTAATGTTTGGAATTTTGTATTTAAAATAAAAACAGGAATTTGAGAAAAAAATGGATGTGTTAAGTTTAAAAACATAAGTTAAAACATCAAGAGTTTTATAGGTAAGTATGTTATATTTACAACAGTAAAATAAGTATAATTAATTTTTTATTTCTAGATAAATTGATGCATATAATAAATTTTTGGCTAATTTCCTTTTCTACTTTGGGGTATTTTAGATATCTTGGTAATGATAATGTAAAAAAAAATGTCATAGTATAGGAGTATGTTGTAATATTTAATTATTTATGTGTATTTTCATTGAAAATAAAACAAGATTTATAAAAAAAAAGGAATTAACAAATTGTAAGTTATTTACAAAAACAAATTATATTTAAATAGAGAACTGAATTATAAAATTTTAACTTTTAATTTAAAAAAAAAAGTTAAATATTAAGATATTTATATAAAATTCTAGAGTACTTTGGAAAAAATCAAGCTGTGATTTATATGATTACAGTTATGAAAAATACATAAGGATATTTTTTAAAAAATTTATGCTTAATACATTAATATCTTAATAATAAAGTGTCTTGGGGTAAAACAATGAGAGATTTTTAAAATTCTGTGGAATAGTTTTACTTGTTTTAGTACCTACAGATTTATTAGTGTTACTTCATTGAATTAATACAATTTAAATACATTTATCTTCCAGTACTGGAAAAAATTGAGAATTTTCAGATTAGATAGTAGGATGAAAAAATCATTCAGAGGAAAAAAATATTTATTGAAAGTATTAACTTTCAATATTTATGAAAAGATTTTATATGGTCACTTTAAGGTATTTAAGATATGCCAAAACACGTAATGAAATCAATAAAAAAAATGTATTCTGTATATCAGTTTATATCAAAATGGCAAAAAAAAAAAAAAAACCCAATTTTTTTTTTTTTTAAATATGAAATACAAAATATTTATTTACTTCAACCCTTCAATTTATAAACATGCATTTATTTACTTATAGATTTTTTAAATAACATTTTTTAAAAATAAAAGTGAAGTGATAAATTTGAAAATAATTGTAATTAAAATTAAAATGATGGAAATACATAAAAAAAAAAACCAGTAGTCATATAGCAGATTAATGCTTGTAAGAACTTGTGAAAATTGATTTATTGATTTTGAAGGTGAATTAAAAACTTATATCAAGATCTACACTGACAAAGCATAAATTTATACATTGTTTGAGCAGCAAAGAAATAGACTGAGTTTTAATACATGAATATCTTTCAAATCCTTCATGCTATACAGGACACACAAATAATTAGAAGAACAGAAAATATTAAAGATGTACATTTCTAGGTTAATGGGTAGATAAGATGAAGAATTATGTCTAGAAAATTAAAATAATTGAACATACTAAGATTTTAAAAAATCAAAATCAGAAGAGAAATTTGATTGTTCATGAGTATGGATGTTTGAAGAATAGGTTATAATCAAGAAGATTTACATAATATAGTTTGAAGTGCTATGTGTATTCTTTCTTTCAGAATATGAGTAATAATGATAATATTTAGAGAAAGTCACATTATAAAGATAAGCATTGTAATATTTTAGTTATTTTATAAAATCCAATAATTTTATGAAAAATTAGAAATGTTCGTCAATATCAAAAAAATGATTGGTATTAGATTGTTGCTGAATATCTATAAAAGGGATATTTCAAATCTTTTTGATCCCAGAAAGATGATTTCTCCTTAAAGTTCTGAAAAAAAATTCAATAAATATTCTAAAAATGTATATGTAAACTTTTGATGAAGTCTTTATTAATAATGTAAAATTATGCTAATGGGATTAAGTAACTAAAGATCCTTGAATCATAATTTGAGGTTACAAATTGTGATGGTTAAACATCATATGACTTCCTGACCAAACTTGTTTGATTATTTTTAATTGAATTTAACATATTCTTATCATATAACCCACACATTTAATTACTATCACTACAGATGCAGAATTGAAGACAAAATAAGGCAACTAGTGACTTGATTTTGTAATTAGTATCTCTATAAATTAAGTTTTTTTAAAAAGTATATAAAAACATAATTTAAGTAGAATGGATTTACATCCTAAGTCTATAGGTTGTAATGTAAACTTGTTGAGTACTGAGGAATCAGACTAAAGGATAAAATAGTGATTTTCGGAATGATAAGAGTGGTAATCTTATCTTTTGTACTAGATTCAGTTACATAGGCTAATCTACGCATTTTAGTTTGAGAGCATGCTCATGTTACTTTATGCACTTTGGAGCACATGTGCTTAAGGTATAAATCCCTTATATTTAAATTGCATATGATCTCAGGACTAGTAAATAAAATTGAATATTACATAAGGAAAATAATAATAACCAATTTCCATCTCCCAATAGATAACATAATCTATTGTAAAATTTCTCATTTATTGGTAACAGTGTTTGATTATATAGGTTTTATTAATTCTATTACAATATTGAATATGACTTCTACATTCAGATATTATTTATAGGGCTATATATTCAATACAAATGAATTTCAAAGGTGGTTATATAATTTAATTAAGTTAAACATATAATCCAAATTTAAAAAGATCGCTTTAACAGTTTTTTAAATAATGTTAAGATCTTATAAGAAATCTGTTATTTGATGCTTTGTGCTCATATCCAATAGTTAATAAATGTGTCTTTGGCTGTTATTAATTAAATAATGATTGGAAAATTGTTCAACAAATTTTCATCACCTTTCTAATTGACAACACTGGAAATTACTGTTTCCCTTTCCTTGTATTTTTATCAGGACCTGTAGATGAGGCCTTAATGTGGTAGCATATTATTTAGCAACTATCTTAACTTATTATATAATATAAACCCATTTTCTTCTTATTTTTTTTTGTATTTAAATAACATTTTGTAGTATGAAATCCATACAGCGTTAAAAGTACAGTGATGTATAACAGGAATCATAATATTTTATTGGTTTTATATCAGTGGTGGTCACAGGATAGATGTACATGTAGTTGTTTAAAAACTAACACCATAATATATAGATACTGAACTGGTTTCAGATCTATACAAGCAAATTGGCTTAGTTTAAAACATTTATATGTTGTTTTTTTAGTTTGAACTGATAGATTCATAATAAAACAGAAATAAATGATAATTGCTAGAAGGAAGGTAAATTAGATCCTATGAAGATAAAGGTACAGTGGACCAAGAAACAAAACTTCTCACTATTAATAGTCATAAGCTTAAAAGTAGGGATAAGAGATCGGATTGCTCAGAATAGAGATATATCAAGCACTGTCATCTATCATCTCTTAGTTACTAAATATTATAATAAGTACCATGGCTGTGATAATAGATAAAAGTAAACAAAATTTCCCAAATAATATGATGTCTTGAATTTTAATATAATTGTTATTATCAGTTTATTTTAGACCGATGTATTCTACAAATTAACTCTCAATCCCCCTTTTCTTTTTTTTACAATTTGAATTTTAAGCTGTAGCAAATATAGTGTCTATTCAATAAATGCTAACTATAAATTGGCTGCATGGTTCAAGAATTTGCAAGTTATTTTTGGTAGAATGATTGCTATTTTGATGATAGTATGCAAATTGTGTTTCAAAAATAAAGCAAATGTATGTTATAAAGGTGCAAATATGTTATAGAATGTTGTAAGAAAGTTAATGACATGTTTAAAGTTTAGTTTAAAAATTTCATTTTTTTCTTTTCATTTTAAATTCACAATTTGTACAGAAATTCTGACTTGATGAACACCTCCAATAATCAAACGAGTTACTGTTCTGGAGTTCATAAGAAATTTGAACACTAAAAGTGAATGTCTGGAGTTCATGGTCCATGAATTTTGAGTTTCAGAGTCTACTGTTCTGTAGGTCAAGCATCCTTTGTATTATAATATATAATTTAGTAATTGAATTACTTCATTGTCTCCTAAATTTGTATATGCTATTAAAAAGCCAAATTGTATTCTGAATATAATAGATAGCTTCAGAGAATGTCGGCTTGGAGTTGTAACAAGAAGCTTTCACACTAATTAAACATTTTAAAGTGAACATACATGAAAATATGTATATAAAATCATTCGTGTTTTGAAACTGAATTAATATTATGTATAAAATGTGTTTCATCTGGTTTACAGATTTTAATTTTAATGAAGCAAATCTGTTTAGCTAACTTTTTCGAATTTTTGAGCTCCATTAATTTTTTGAATCAAAACATGTTTCATGAAGAGAACACAAAAACATTCTGTGAACTATTTTTACTAATTATTTTCGTTATTTAAAACATTGAAATGAACCTTTCACCCAAGATTAAAATTCATAAATGTAGCCCGGAGCATTAAAACAAAATAGTCACTGCTAGCAATTTTTTATAGTAAAAAAATGTTTTAGTGAATATGTATATAAAGAAGCACACCATACACATATCGATAAAACAATCCAGTTCAATTACTTCACTTATTAGAATTTGTTTTGGTCGTTATTAAACAATTAGAAATTAAACTGAGAGAGTGCAAATCTCTCAAGCGCTTATGACTATCACCAGCCAATCCGATCAAGCACTGAGACAGAGAATTTCACAAGAAAAAGGTGGTTTCATCTTCTTCTTTACTTGTCTTTCTATATATCCAAGCCAGTCTAAAGTACTTAAGTCTGAAAGCGTGAATCTTAAATATCTTCACACTCAACACACTGAGTTCAAATTACAAACATACAGCATGGAATCTTTCGATTTACTAGGCAGTAGTTTATCGATGTTATAACTTGCAGCAACGTATGTAAATAATATTTTTCTTGTGAAATTGTCTGACTCAGGGCTTGATCTGATTGGCTGGTGATAGTCATAAGCACTTGAGAGATTTGCACTCTCTCAGTTTAATTTCAATACCGTCTGAGCTTTATAAAAATAAATATTAAACAATTAGAAATAAGTCACATATTTGTTCTGGAGTCTTTTATCGATATATATGTGGGATAAAACTTTATATATTTACTCTAATTAGAGCTATGCTTTGAATTTATTTACATATATTATTTATGTTGTAAAAAGTAAATACTGCCTACCATTATACTAGTAATTATAAATAAAATAGAAGAATTACACAATATTACAATATTAGCAAAAAAACAACAAACATCACATGACCACCATCTCTTATGCTTGTGTATAACTGTTGTTAAAGCAGGCAAAACTCACTATACGTATTGCCACACACAGCAAGCTAAAGTAATCAATGGATTCCAGAGGCTTGTGCATAAAATCCCCATCTAGTGTCTACTCATCCAGAGATCCTAAGATCTAGGTGCAGTGCTCTCAGATCCAAGGCTCCTCACTGATGAAGGCCACAAGCCAGAAACTAGTTTGGGTATATTGGATGAGTAGGCACTAGATGGGGATTTTATGCATAAGCCTTCTGACATCCATTGATTACTCTAGCTTGCTGTGTGTGGCAATACGTATAGTGAGTTTTGCCTGTTTTAAAAAAACAACATAATTTTGCTAAAATTCTTCCACAATCATAGTTACATTATTGATAAATAGACATGCTCACGTGAAATTCAGCAAGATCATACTACATATATATATATATATATACAAAACAAAATAAATTTTTCATCATTCACTTAAAAAAAAAACTTCCTTTGACATCAAAAGATGTCTTCAGATTCAGGAAAATGTATCATCAGAATTTGTTTTCTTGAGTTTTAAGCCATAATAATCTCATAAAGATTGCCTTTGATATTAAAAAAAATTAAAAGTTTTCAGTGAATGATGGAAAAGTTATTTTATTTCTTTTTTTTTCCAAAATAAACTTTATTTAACGTATAAATCAAATATGGAAGGTTATACAGAAATACAAATGTCAATCGAGTATAGTACAAATAGTTAGTCCTGATTTACATAGCATGCATAATTTTCAAGGAATTGAATCATATTACACTACATAAGGAAAGGTTAACAAGATTAACCAAAATGGCGTTATGTATTAATACTTGTCAGGACTGTAGTGGCTCTTCAAATAAAGCCTACAAGGTTAACAATTTCAACCTGATGTGAAGATTATGAATAAAGCAAACATGTTGGGTTTGTTTTATTTCTATATATATATATATATTACATTGTTGAATTTCAGTTAAAAATGATCTATTTGTTAATAGATAAAACCATGGTTGCGGAATATTTTTTTGTCAGTATTGTAATACTATATGATTTGTTTATTTTATTTATGTAGTGTACCCATATATATTGATTTATATGCAAGGGATAAATATGGAAACTTTTTTTTATTTTTTAAGGTGATTGTTTTAAACACCATGATAGTTGTGTGTTTCATTATTTAATAATAATACAAAATGAAAATTAAATAAACTATTACAAATTTAACAGATGTAACTAAGACATGTTTTCAAATGGATCTGCCACATGACATGTCATTAATTATATAATTTTTATAAGCTATAAATCCTTTTTTCATTATTGGTTGTTATTTTATTACAAATAATAGAAATAGTGAGACTATGTGTCACATGTGTGGTAATGATTAATTTTTACTATCTGCTATTTCACAATTTGTATACACATCTTTTCATTATCATGAATCAATTGACAAATATGAGTTTTGCACATATCTCAGATATTTTTCAAGCCTTTTTATTTATACTTTTCTTATTTTTGAGCTCATATAACTATATCTGTTTTCCTTAAAATTATATATATATATTACAACTTTCATTCTTCCATGTATTTTATTATAAGTTATTCCTGATGATTCATCTGCTTTCAATTCATGCCCATTATTTTACCTTTTGTGTTTATTAACATTCCCAATTAATAATTTTTTTTTTTAGACTTTTTAATTCCAATATTTGTAACTTAATTATTTTAATATTTTTTTCATTTTACTTCCAAATCCGCATCTTTAATGAAAGCAATATTTTGTTCTTTTCAAACCAAAATTTCCCTTTTATATATTATTATAGCTGACATAAAATGTTTAGCAACTACTTTTTATTTTATTTAATTTCAAAGAACCATAAGACAAACTATTTAGACGATGAATCATCCAATCTTTTATTAATATCATCATCATCATCATTATTATTGTTAATTTCATAATTTATTTCCTGCCTACAACTCTTATTATTTTTATCACTTGATATATTTTTATTGTTTTTTTCTTTTTCTTTTATACTTTTTACAATTTTCTCAATCATACAAAATAGTGCTTAACGTACAATTTAATGTTTTTATTTTTATTTTAAAAATATTTTATTGACATAACAATATTTGTACAGTTGAATAATATAATACACTTTGTTAATGTTGGCTGGCTTGGCAATGTGAGTGTCCTAGTTCTGGTAGATGCATGGCAGAGCCATTAACCATAATAACTGTCTAATGTATAAGTAAGTAGCATTCCATTCTGTTGGTATTGTTTACTCCTTTGAGGTTGGCTCTATATTGCTGACATATCAGAACTGGTATCTATGTAGTGTGGGATTGTTGCCTCTTTAGCAGGGTCCTACATGTTGCATTATAGATTTCTTCATTTATGATAGGCATTGTATTTAAAATGACATTGATTTTTGAACATTGAAACCTGGACTACAAGAGCAAAATTCGAGTTCATGCGTGACAATAAATAAATATCTTAATAGATCTATATAATTATCCTTTTTTCCTCATGTCAAATGCCACATTTTATTTTTTCAAATAATGCTTACTGTGAATTTAGGAACTCCTCCAAATAAATAACACATGCATATACACTTACTATTATATCGCTATAAATAGCATTTGTTTAAAATAGTAAATTGACTATTTATGTTTGTAGTATTTTTGGAAGAATAAAAAAAATGTTTAATTTAGCAATGATATATTATATATATTTGATATAGATAAATTCTGAACAAGTGATGTCATCTGTAAATGTTTGTGACCTGGGCTAACTGAAGAATATGAGAAGTCATTAAACTTTTCCAGATATCTTTAGTTATATGTTTTAAAAATGTCTAGTAAAATGGAAAGTTCTAGATATATCTGATATCTAACGTATATCTACATATAGTTGAATACTGCTAGGTGAGATTTAAATATAGTACATCATTATAACCAATGCTATAACAGTTCAGCAGAACTGCCTGTATTTACAAACACAAAGACTGAACAAATCAGCAAATGTGAAAGATTACGTTTTATCTATCAGCCAAAAATTTTTAAGTATAATGATATCCAAACTATTGTAAACACAAAGTAAGAATTTAAGAAACTATGATTTTAATAGTTAATAGCAAGCATATTTCATATTTACTTGCTACATCTGACATGATTATGTTCCATTAAATAGATTTTTCTTAGGTATTAGATTAAATATTTTAAAAGGTACTAAAATGTATTTTTTTTTATTTTTGGTTTCCTATTTCTTTCTCTCTCTTTTCTGAAATTAGAATGACCAAAATCTATTTACAAATGGCTTCTAATATTAAAGATGTATTTTTGGTTATGTTAAAATTGGAATTATCTTTCTTTTTTTGCTTTCCAAGTTTTGGATTATTTATTTTTTTATAATTCGTTTTTTTTTTTGTTGTTGTCTTTTTAATGTTTTATTTGTTGTAAAAGTTGCACTGGGAAAATGCATTTCAAAATAAGACAATATTCGAAATATTTAAAACGTATAATTATATATATTTAACTGTGTTGAATTCGTTTTATTATTCTAAAAATAAATTTGCTATATACTGTCAGACAGGTGAAGTGGATGCAGAGCAAGAAGTATTTTTAGGTAAGCCTTTAAATTGATATTAAGGTTACCGTAGATACATTGTAAAGAAGCGCAATAATGGTTGGTGGGATTGTAAATCATATACTTCTCAAGTTGTCTATTTCAAAATTTCAAATAGAGTAGACTAAAGTATTGGCATGAAATATTTGTGGCTTGATTTGGGAAGTGGATTGGTGTCAATATGATCACAAAAATCATCTTTATTTTTTGATCATTGTCTTTGTTTTTTCATCTCCAAATTAAAATGGACGTAGTCATCTTCGAGTGATTGCTAATAATAACGACTCGGTTTAATTTATCAAAATTTTATAGACTTTATTTGTTAGTCATCGTGTATATGCATTATTCAGTTGTCTCAATCATGTATGTATATATATATAAGCAAATCTTAAATTATTTTTAAACAGAACAATCTTTTATTATTACTTCACATATTTATCAAACAAAAATAGACAGAAAAAGAAAATATTTTATGTAGCATGTTAAACTGTGTATATTTTAACTTTCATAATAATTTCAAGGGAGTTAATTTCAAAAGAAATGTTTTAGAGAAACGTTTTTTTTTTTTAATCTTACCTGCATGCAATATCTTATAAGAAATTATTTTTTTAAAGAAAATTTGCAAGAACGTGTCACAATAATATTGAAAAATATTATCATTTTTTATAATATTATAAATATTTTTCTAATAATGTATTCTCACTCGAATTTTCAGTGTTTACAACTGTTACGAGTAAAATTATATAATATAACAAGCTCTAACATCGTGATATGCTTTAATATTTTTATTGTTGTAAGCGTTTGAAATTATTCAACTACTTTGCTGACTTAAATGCAGGCTTATTATATACCTGTATCAATATATGTAATATGTAGGGTATATGAGGACAGACTTTCACATGACCCACCACTCTCCACTCTATCTCATAACACTGATACACTTGAACACATATATGTCGAAAAGATAAATAATCACCAATATATATATTTCATGCTAAACGAGCAATCATCAATCGGTCCATATTATCATCTCTACACATATATGCAATAATTGCTCAGATATATATTAAGATAGCCAATTTTCATATTTTAATGGGCAAGCTCCAATCCACTTCACATTCCAACTCTTCAACCGTCCATCCAATTGAAAATCTGATGATGGAAAGCTCAAAAGCCACCCTAAGGTCAAGATTCTCGTCACACCCATGTTGACCTAAAGTTAATCTGACCCCTCATGTAAGGACATAATTCATTTAATACATTTACTCATCTCTACTATGCAATTACTGAAATACAGGCTTATTATGAGAGCTCAGATTGACATTAGGTGAACATGAGTGTGATGAGAGTCTCAGTTTCAGGGTGGCCTTTGAGCATTCCATTATCAGATTTTCAATTGAATGGACGGTTGAAGAATTGGAGTATACAGTAGATTAGAGCTTGTCCATTAAAGTATGAAGATTGGATATCTTAATATATATCTGAGCACTTATTGCATATATGTATAAAGATGATAATATGGACCAACTGATGATTGCTGGTTTAGCATGAAATATGTATATTGGTGATTATTTATCTTTTCGATATATATGTGTTCAAGTGTATCATTATTATGATAGAGTGGAGAGTGGTGAGTCATGTGAAAGTCTGCACTCATATGCCCCATATATCAACTATTTTAAATGAGTATCTGCAATCATTTAATTATATGAAAGTTTATTATTGCTAGAAAAATTTAATTATTTTACATATTACTTTATTATTTACAAAAATTATCGTTGTACTTAATAATTTATAAAGCGCATTACGTAAGTAATATATATTAAGGCTATAACATTAAGAATATGCACCTAAAATGTGATAGTAGGGATCTCTGCAAATCTATACACAAGGTTAACAACTTAAAAAGACAAGAGCGGCCACTCTTATCTTCGACCTAATTTCTAAATATATACGTTAATCTAAAGCATTTGATTTGAGAGCATGAAGCTATTAACTACTTCACTGATTAAGTTCACAATTTCTATACAAACTTAGATGAAATCTTTCAATTTACAATGAGTCAGTATGAAGTTATTATAATTAGAAATTTTTTAAAACAATTTAAAGTTGTAATTAATAATTTGTAAAGCATATACTCATTACAAATTATCATTTTAATTTAAATGTTACAAGAATGCTTTCAAAATTAGTTTTCATTTGATTCCAAATATTATTTACATTTATTCCATGTTCCCATAGTACTTTCTAACTTCTGCTTTCATCAGTGAAGATTTTTGCGGGTTTAGCAGGTATATAAACTTTTTTACACTCACAAATTAATAATATGAAACTTGAGAAAGCCTAAAGATTTGGATCCAAACTAATTTTCATGCATAGCTATTTGAATATACATGTGAGATTAGGCTTTTAAATATTCAAACAAATTAATAAAAACATTATGGAAAAGCAAATGATTCCCTAGATGCATTTTTGTTTAACTAGCTTTGCTGCTATTTTATATACATCATTAAATCTTTTGAAATTACATTAATGATCTCAGTTTTGTGTTATCTGTAGATCCCATTATGTTTTTATTAAAATATTAATACTAATAAAACTTCACATGATTTCTTTTATTTACTCCTAATATTTGTTTTCAGAAACAATTTTGTTTACCATACTCCAGTGACATATACAGCTAATTGCCCTGGGTTCAAAATCTTGTATGATTTTGAACTTCAGAATAGTAACTTGATAGTATCAAATTTAAAGGTATTGTTTAGATATTTAAGTGCATTAATTCAACATTTGCATCCAAAATCCTCATGGATCTCTTAGTTGCAAGATGTGGATATAATACTAATGCTTATTAGTGTCTATTGACAATTACGGCTTACAGGAAATAAACTTTAGTGAAAAGTGAAGAGAACTGCTCTTGGAAGCATATCCTTTAGAGGAAGTTATTTTGTCCTTTGGTAAAACAGCTTAGTTGGTTAATGCATTACCTTAAATTGAATATTCATGAATATAAAGGTCTAAGTTCATTTTCCACACTAGTTCTGTTACTGTTAAACCAGAAACACATGAAGAAGAGAGAATATCATTCAAAATATTGTTTTATATACTAATCTCTATTCTATAACTAAGTATTGAATTTATTTGGAAAGATTAAGTAAAGTTTAAAAATTTATTCAGAAGTTTTTAAATATTTAATATTAGATGATAAAAATAGTTCAAGAAATAAGCTGTACTAAAATCCCACCATTACAAACCTGATGTTTCCTTGGTACATTTTATGATAGACTGTGAAGATTCATAATTGTCTGTCAAAAAGAATAAGTTTCCTTTTTTTAAAAAATAAGAATTATTTAAAATAATGAAAATAACCCGTATAGCTTCAACATAAAAGCTATTATAAAGCATATGTAGATTGGAATATATTATTTAATGCATAACTGTATGTTGGGTTATTTCTATATCTTTATAAAAACTCAAATTTTGTTTCAAATTTTTGCATACATTCAATTGTTAGTATACACATGTTAGTATGTAGCATAAATATTTCTCTCTTCTTTATACATTGTTGGCTTCAAAGTGACAGTATTAGCATATCAATCAAATCTTCAAATATGGGACCTGTAGATTTATAAATACTGAATTTAAGGTGATGTTTTAACCAATTAGAATATTCTGATAAACATGTTCATATATATATATATATATAATAACTGAAACTCAGGCCTATTATATACCTGTTACTATATATGCAATATATAGGGTACATGAGCACATACTTTCAGACAACCCATCACTCTCCACTCTATCTAATAACACTGATACACTCAAGAACATATATGCTGAAAAGATAAACAATCACCAATATACGTATTTCATGCTAAACCAGCAATCATCAGTTGAGTGTATCAGTATTATAAGATAGAGTGGAGAGTGATGGGCTGTCTGAAAGTCTGTGCTCATATACCCCATATATATAAAATACATATTTTGTGGGTTCATCCATGTTAAAAAATTTTTAATATTAATATTCTGATGTTTATTCAAATCAATGATTGTAGTGCCTCTACAACCATCTTTCTACCTTTTATCACCCAGTAGATGACTTGTGTAACCAAGTTGAAATGTTGGAATATTAATATTAAAATTTTTTTAACATGGATGAACGTGCAAAATATGTATTTTATATATGCAACCCGTGATAATCTTCGTATCAACATATATATATATACAACATAATGGTAATCAACTTTTATATATAGTGTTTCAATCTGGAGAAATACTTTATGGTTAATTTCTTAATCCTTCTCATCAGCTGTTAAATTCAAAAAACAGCAGAAGCAAACATCATCAACTCAAGTACCATGAATCCTGAATTTCAACATTAGCAGCTTGTCTATTAATGTCATTTTGTTTCTACTTATTAAAATTGCCTCCTTAATGTTTTTATTATTATGGTCTTCATGAGAAATCTTAACATTTTCAAAATCAAACTTAAATTTATATTTCCTTTCATGATCCAAGAAAACTGAAGCAGCATTAAATCATTATTATTTTTACTTTTATATGCTTTTATAACAACAATTCATGCTCCTTTAATCTTTTCTCAAATTGAACCTCGATCCACTTATATATGATAACATATATCCAACAAAAATTTGATACACAACATACTTTTTTGATTGACAGACATGACACTTTTAAAACTTCACTAACTTATTTGTAACATAAAATGAAACATTAAACACATCCTTATTTATATATCCTTAAAAAAAATTCACTTGAGCATTTTAAATATATGGAATAGATATCCATTTTTTATTATCAATCTTCAACTTCTTTAACTCTTTATAATTCTTCTTAAATTGACATAAAATATTGTTAATCAGTTCAATCTTATAACAAACTTATAACCAATCAGCACTTAGATAATCCCAATATTAATAACAATCAATATACTCAAACTGTTGTCAAGGCAGCTTCCTTTTAACAATAAAGATGGAACCCCACCTTTATTTATGATCCAATATATTTATATAAACACTAAATATTGCAACTTGATTACAGAGACTGAAATTTTTGATATAAACCCATTTAGTCTTGAACATTATTATACTTATTATTTAATAATACTTTGGGTGAATTTTGAAAACTATAATTGCAGTTTGTAATGTTATAATTAATTATTTATTAGTCTGCATTCAGAAGAGGTTATATTTACTTGCTTAAGGAGGTTTACTTAAACTTCTTGGTATCAATAATTTCAATATCTGTGGTCAAGTTACAATTATTAGTGTCTATATAAATATATTGGACCATAAATAAAGGTAGGATTCCACTTTTATTCTTAAAAGAAGGTTGCATTGACAGCATTTTGAAATTGTTAATTGTTATTGATATTGTGAATGTCTAAGTGTTTTCTGGTTTTAAATAATTACTATGGAATAAGTATTGCAATAAGAAAATAATAATGAATATTATGGAGATAATATATTTTAAAAACTATAGCAAGTCACACAAGTATTTTCAGTTCATCTCTTAATCTTCTGCTATATTTGAATTAAATGACAGTTGAAGAATGAAGAAGGTTAAGACATTAACTGACAATACTTTTATAGTTTATTGTAGTTTTTTATAAATATATTAACATTATGTTTATTATTTTTTTTTTATATATATATATATATATATATATATATATATATATATATATATATATATATATATATATATATATATATATATACATCATGCACAGACAATTCAATTTTAAGCCTAAACAAGTTCTCTATTGTGATGGAGAAATATAGAGGATTTTTATATGGAAGAACAGAAGGATTTTGATCAGACTAAACAAAATTTTCAAATTATCATAGGAGACTTTAATGTTAGAATTGTTAAATAATTGCAATATGCAAATGCTGTTGGCAAATATGGTTATGGTGATAGACATGAGAGATGACATTACACTTGTGGAGTTTCAGAAAAAAATCTTTACAGCTCATTCTTTGAGAAAAATGCTAAATGGAAATTGACTTAAAAATATCCAAATGAAGATACAGAAGAATTGGTTTATCATTAGGCTAACAGAAAGCATGTATGTTAAAATTGTAATATTTAAAAAAAAAATTAACACAAAAAGTGATCCTCGATTAATGACATTTTTTAAAGCAAAGCTAGGGAGATAAAAAATATTAAGAAAAACATTATTCACAGTTGATATTTCTAACCTGTAGAATATTTCAGTGAATTTGCATTAGAAGTTGCAAATTATTTTCAAATATTAATTGTAAATAAGGTTCAAGTTTGAATGAAATCAATAAAAAAAATATCTGATGCACTTTTAAAAACTGCAACAAGAATAAATGATACAAAAAAACAGCATTGACCATGAAAATTTCTACCGAAACAAAACAATTTATGAAAAAAAGAAGGAATATGTAAATATATTTAAGGGATGCATTAATGAGGATTGAATATCTAGAATTTTGTAAAATTGTATAAAAAATAGTTAATAATGATATAACAATGTACTTATGAATTAGCAAGGAAACCTATAGAAAAGAATAAAAGTCTCAAAAGTGTAAAACAACATATTGGCATATTTCTGTAATAATAATAATGAAAATCATAGTATTATTTAAAAGTGGGATGCTGTCATAGCAACAAAGAACAAGAAAAAATATATCCTATCACTACTATATTTTATGAACTGCCCAAAATATTAAATAAAGAAACAAGACACCTGCCTTGATATGTAAAAAAGGCAGAGACTACAGTTGATAATGAATTGTAATTGATATCTCCAAAAAAAGAAACAAATGAAGAAAGAAATAATATTTTAGCAACATTATACACTAAATGCCTAATTATAAAGATGTACCAGATGATTGGTTGAATGTAGTATTAATATTGCCATTTAAAAAAGGTGATAAGAAAATATTAAAAATTACAATCCTATGAGTCTTTTATCAGTTTTATAGAAAATTTTATCAAGATAATTATAACTCATCTACAAAAAAACTTTGGAATATAATTAACTAAAAGAACATTCTGGATTTAAAAGTGTTTTAGGACAGTGTATCATATCAAAGTATTAGGAAAAATATAGAAAGTACCAATGAATATGAGTTGCTATTATGCTTTGGATCTAGAAATTATGAAGTCATTTGATTGTATAATCATTTCTTCAGAGATTAAGGCATGGATGATCAAGGTATATATCCAGTATATTATCATATTATAAAGACGATTTGCAAAAAATTCAACAATATTGATTATTTTATATAATAATACTAGGAATATTAACATTGAAAAGGGTGCTTGGTAATACAATTCCATATTTCCATAACATTTTATATCATTTTTGAAAGGGAGTAAAAGTAAATGGAGATTATTTAAATCATCTATATTTTGCAGATGATATAATTGTTTTTGCAAATAATGCTTCTGATTTCAGGAAATATGTCATGGTTATCAATTTAAAGTAAAAAAATAAGACTAAAGGTGAATGTTATAAAGGCTAATGGATTTTTTCAAAAGAAGAAAGTACGGATTGATACTGATGAGTTAGAAAAAATTAACAAGTATAAACACCTTGGTCAGATGACTATAATAGATGAAAACATAATGGATGAAATTAATCATAGAATTGAATTTGGTTGGAGTGCTTTTGATAGAAATAATTTAATGTTAGAAGGAAATATGCTATGTATTTGAAGAGGGATGTTTTTATGAATGTGTTTACCATTTATTAATTATGGATATAAGACTTGGTCACATAACAGAGCAGTAAAATAAAAATTTCAAACTATTCAATGAAATATGGAGATGTGTGTTTTAATAATAACAAAAAAAGAACAAAATACAAAATATAACAGTGAGAGAACAAACAGGTGTTATTCAAATTAATGAAAAACTGATATGGAGTTGGGGTGGATATATTTCTAGAAGAGATGACAATATATGGACAGCAAAAATATTTTACTGGATTCCAAGACATTGCAAAAGACCTACAAAGAGTACCCATGTGAAATGGATGAATGAAATAAGGAAATAATCGAGGGTAATGTGGTGAATAAACGCTAGAGATCAGAGAAACTGGACTGAACATGGAAAGACCTTTATTCTGTGGTGGTCTAATAATGTTTGAAAATTATATATGTATCAGTGTCACATTCATTACAGTGAAATGCTAAACTTAGATTATAGCAAGTGTTAAGTGTAGTTATCTATCATTGACTTATAAAATAAACAAATAAAAATATACCACAATACACTATAATTTAAATTTAGTATGTTACTTCCTGTAAAAATTTTCAATGCAGTACTTGTATTTGTAAATATATGTGTGAACATATTGTGAATGAATTATTGATACAAATATTTTATGGAGAAAAGATGTCAAATATTATTTCAGTTTTTTCCATGAATATGGAAAAGTGTAAAAGTATGGTCTTTTGATAACTTCACAATCTTTTTAGTACTTTGATAAATATAACCATGATGTTATTGAAACATCAGACTGTAGCCTGTCATATAAATAAATAACTACAAAAATACTTAGAATTATATGCAACCAGATGCATAATTAGATATAAAGGTAAAATAATAAATGAATGGGTAACCTAGATGGCAGTAGTGTTGCAATTTCTTATTTCTTCAGAAATTGTTTAGCATTCTCTTCTTTTTAATATTGTTTGATTATCCAGTTTCATTGTTTATCTGTTAAATTATCAGCCATACTTAATAATTTGAAAATAATAATAAATAAATATTGTATAAACCTCATGGAAAACTGTGAAAAAAAAAGACAGTACTCTCCAGGCTTATCTATTCAAGAGTGGTAAAAAAATTAAGCTGTTTTCATATGTGATATATTCTCTAATTCAGAATAATTATATATATATTGTGCCCTTTTGTATATATATATATATATATATATATATATATATCAACAGTTAGTTGGATTGTCTATTGATTAGTGAGAAAATTTTAATTTATTGAAAAAAAATTGAAATTTACTTGATATAGATTTGTATCCAAATTTTCTGTATCAAAATATAGTTGTTCTATTGTAATTAATTAACAATGCATATTTTTCATCAGTTCAGATTATCATCAGAATAGAAAGTCATTATAATAAATAATACCCCAGTTGTAACTATACATGCACATTTCTGAGTAATATTTTTCAATTATTTCTTTAACAATAGATCATTAATTTACTACATACTCTCAGAAAGTACAACATATTAATCTTTTTTTTAAATTTTTACATGTTCTATTATTATGTTCCTTATGAATATGTGATCAGACTCATTATTGCCTAGTTAAAATGAGATTAAATCTTTTTTGTAGAGTATTTATAAAGGTTATATTCTACATATGGCAACTTATTAATATCTACATGTTGCTCATAATATATTATTTTTTAACCTTTAATTTAAGCCAATAAATATCACATGACCATCACTTCTTATACTTGCTTATAATTGTTTTAAAACAGGCAAAACTCACTATATGTATTGCCACACACAGCAATCTAGGGTTGCATTAGATCCTAAGATCTAGGTGCAGTGCTCTCAGATCCAAGGCTCCTCACTGACGAATTCCACAAGCAAGAAACTAGTCTGGGGATATTGAATGAGTAGGCACTAGATGGGGATTTTATGCACAAGCTTTCTGGCATCCATTGATTACTCTAGCTTGCTGTGTGTGGCAATATGTATAGTGAATTTTTCCTGTTTTAATAACCTTTAATTTTATACCTATCAGTATTATGTGTTTTAATAATGTTGGTTGAATATTTTTGTATTAATTGAAAACATGTTCAGATTAGTTGAAATTGAAATGCAGCCCTAAAAGTATTAAAACATACAATTTAAAATTTTTTCTAAAGCAAACTTTATAAGTGTATTTTCTAAATTTCTATAATTGTAATCAATATTCCTACAATACTTTTCTTTTTCAATGGCTTTTGAATTTTAGCATTAAAGTCTCCCACAACGATTTTAAAATTGCTTGGTATGATCAAAAGCATTCTGTACATTCACATAAAAATATTTTATTCATTACATAGGTAACTTGTGGGAACATAAACCTAAATTATTTGCATTTGGTATTTTTTATTAATTTGAATATTTAATCTTGCCACATGGTATACCACTAATCTTCACAATGATTTCTTTCCACTTTGTTATTTATAATAAATTTCACTTTAATTGTGATTGTAATATGTGTATCTTAGTAGTAAAATTCAAACCAGTTTTTTTAATTAATTGTCTTTTCATTTTTACAAAATTTGCCTATGTCCTATTTGATGTGAGACAATACCTCTTCCAATTTGTACATTCAATAATAGCTGAAAAGTGATCTGAAGTTGTAAGTACCTAAATAAAATTTCATTCTAAACTATTAAGTGATTCTCTGCCCTCTTTGCTTTTAGTCATAAACTGCCTTTTAGAAATTATTATTCGTTTTGTCTATGAAAATTTTAAATATCTATAAGAAATAAATGTATTCACATGCACACATAGCCTTAAAAACCTATCTAATAATTAAAGTGAAAAATGATTTTTTGGGCATCCTAAATTCAAGAAGAAAATGTCAATAAATTCATTATACTGTTTGATGCATGTTGCAGTACATTAATGTTTATTTACCATTTGAAGGAATCACATAATAATACTTTCCAATGATTATAATATATGGAGTAGAAATTAGGAGTTTATTCCACTCAATTTTTTTAAAAACATCAAAGAGAAATTAAAGGATATTCTTTCAGTTAACAGCAAACCATTCTTGCAATCACATTTTATATCACTAAAATTGAAACATTGCTTCAAAATGTAATTTTCATCACAAATTAATTTTATTTTATCTGGATAAACTTTTGTTATTTGTTTTATAGCATATAAAGAATTTTTGATCTATCATTTTTTAACAGGCTATATTTCTACAAATATTTACTTTTACAGAAAATTGTAAACAAGTAAAATATTTTTTTTTTTTTAATTTGATGCAAAATACGAAAAGAAAGGAGATAGGGAAATTATTTTTTTCTGAAATAAAAAATAGAAGAAACAATTCTAGTATCACTAAATTATTATAATAGAAAGAAAAAAATATGATTGATATTATTTTGATTTCTAAAGCACTCTTTGACTTACAGTTCAAAATGTTGGTTCAAATTGTAAAACAATCCATATGAAAATATTTTATAGAGGTACCATGAATTATTAAAGATAGATGCTAAAAAGCTAGTTCAGAATATGATGGATGTATATTTCTTTACCTCTGAATTCAAAATCAAAATATGATGGATAATGGTTCAAATATTTGCTATACCTTTACTATAATTTTTACAATTTTAAATATATTTTTTGCTTTCATTTGATGTAATTTATTGTATTCACAAATACAGTATAATAAGTATCTATGAAGATATTGAGCATTTAGTATCATTATAAAATGCACTTAATAAATTTGTATAAATTTTTAATATACCTTTTCATTTGTGTTCATTCTATTGTGTAATAATCTGGTAAGCTCAAGATTTCTAGACCAAATTCAGCCTTTTATTTTAAGTGTTTCAACATTATATGACCTCTGAAGCATCTATTATTTATTTTAATATCTAATATGGTAATACTGAAAATATTCGTTATATTTTGAAATCACTCTCAAAAAAAGTTTTATTTTATGAACTTTCAATCATTCAGGCAGAAAAGCAATTAACTTTTATATGTAAAAATTAAAATTATAAGTTGTTTTTTTTCTCATCATATAAAAACGATCTTTTTAACAAAATTTTATTTTTAATTATTAAAGGTATTTCAATTTTCACAATTATGAAAAGAATAATAATCTTGTTATTATCTGTATTGGAATCACTTACAGCTCACTAAATCTTTCAGTTATTGGACTCTAGAAATTAGATTTCTAAGGCCATTTTTTTCTAATGTCAAAACAAAAAAGAAGAAAATTTATTGAAAATACATTTGGCATTTAAATTGGTTTTCAATCTACAAAATTGTATTTTCCTAACAATTTGTTTTCATTTTATATAATTAATGAGATTTTTTTTCCAAATATTTAGTTGTCATAGTAAATTCAAGTATGATAAAAATACATTTATTTATGTGTCTCTTTAATATTATATATAATGGATCTTTAATCTCCAGTTTTTGTATATATTTATTTTGTTTTTTATTTATTTATATATTTTTACCAGATTTAATATTGTTAATAATGAAAACCGATTCAGGAAATAAATAAAGGCAGAAATAAGAACACTGAGTTCACCAGGAATCATTTGCAAGTTGCAAAGACCACTACTGTCATATAAAATAAAGATGACATAGATTTGATAATAAAAATTTTAACTTGAATTTATTAAGAATAAAAGAAAAGAGCATCTAACTTTCCATACAATTTTTTCAGCAAGAACAAACCTTCATAATCAATGAATGCAGAAAGGTTTTTGCATAAAATCCTTATCTGATCCTACTCATCCAATATCCCCAGACTAGTTTCTAGTTTGTGGCTACCATCAGTGAGGAGCCTTGGATTTGAGAGCAATGTGCTTAGACCTTAGGATCTAATGCAATTCTCCAACATCTACCTTTTACCTTTTTGATTAAATATAATAGATTTTAGGCACACAACTGACTGCATCCATTGATTATGAAGGCTTGCCCTTGGTGGCACTACTGTATGGACAGTTTGGTATTTTTACTAATCGCATGTGTAAGCATATGACATAGTGATCATGTGATGTTTTGATGCTTTTGTACCTATTCTTTTCATAAGATAATGGTCACTGTGGTTTTTGAGAAACCAAAGACTCCATAATGTATAGAAGTTGAACGGAGTTCAGATCTTTATGATTATATATTTAAATAAGCTTGGATTGGAAGCATTATGGTTGTGTTTATCTTGGGCTTCTAACTTTATAGTCAACCAAATAAACAAAATATGGTTGCTGGTGAGTTGCATTAGTTCCTAAGATATAGGTACAGGGCTCTCAAATCCAAGGTTCCTCACTGATGAAAGCCACAAGCTAGAAACTAGTCTGGCAATCTTGGATGAGTAGGCACTATATAGAGATTTTATGTGCAAACCTTCCTGCATCCATTTATTATGAAGGCTTGCACTTGATGGCATTACTCAATGGAAAGTTGAGTATTCTTATTAACAGATGTGTAAGCACATCAAATATGTAAGAAAAAAAAGTTTATTATCTTATGTTTTAGATTGTCAGTATACTAATCTATATACTATTCCTAAGAATTTAAAAGTTATCCTATTGAAAGGACCTAGCATTTCATACTTACCATGAAATAAAACATTATTTTATTGTAATGAGTCACAAATAAAGCAGTCTGGTAATTTCTGTAATCTTATATTATAGAATATATTCTATTTGATACATTTTCAAAAATAATAACAATACAATAAAAAAATTTAAAATGTAATAAATAAAAATTGTAATGAATTCATAGGAAATAATTTTTATGCCATTGTTGCATGCTTTCCATTTCAAATTACATACAAAATTAATGATATATATATAAGCATTAAAACCATTATGTATGTATAACAATAAATGATTTTATCATTTTGAAGTCAAATAATATTTTTTAGCATCCTTTCTCATATGGCAATGAGTTATTACATTCTTAAACAGGCAAAACTTTCTATATTTATTGCAACTCAGTGCAGGAAAAAGTAATCAATGGATGCCAGATGGCTTGTGCATAAAATCCCCATCTAGTGCCTACTCATCCAATAACTCTAGACTAGTTTTTGGCTTGTGGCCTTCATAAGTGAGGAGCCTTGGATCTGAGAGCATGACAATTATGACTTAGGATCTAATATAACCCTCCAGAAGCCACCTTTTACCTTTACTTAACAACAAAACTATGAGACTTAAATTGAAAACACCATAATATTTTCAATTCAAGCTCATCAGAATATATAGTCATATAGGTCTGAACTCAGTCCAGTGCAATATATTTTGGTGTCTTTGGTTCTTTAATAACCATTACCACCACTATCCTATTAGGCAGGATTGGTTTTAAGCCAATAAACATCACATGATCACCATTTCTTATGGTTGCTCTTAACTATTATTAAACCAGAAAAACTCTTTATATGTATTGCCACTCAGTGCAAGCCAGAGTAATCAGTGGATTCCAAAAGGCCTGTGCATAAAATCCCCATCTAGTGCTTATTTATCCAATATCCCCAGACAAGTTTCTGGCTTGTGGCCTTCATCAGTAAGAAGCCTTTGGATATGAGAGCACTGCATCTATCCTGCCTAATAGGACAGTGGTGACTATGGTTATTAAAAACCAAAAGACACCAACATATATAGGCACTGAACTGAGTTCAGATCTATATGACTATATAAACTGATTAGCTTGGATTGAAAATATTATGGTGTTTTCCAATTTAAGTCTCATACTTTTGTAGGTAAGTAGAGAGAATGTGACTGCCAGAGAGTCGCATTAAATCCTAAGATCTAGGAGCAGTGCTCTCAGATCCAGGTCTCCTCACTGATGAGAGTCACAAGCCAGAAACTAGTCTGGGGACACTGGATGAGTACGCACTAGATGGAAATTTTATGCACAAGCCTTCTGACATCTATTGATTACCCTGGCTTGCACTGAATGGCAATATGTATAGAGAGTTTTGCCTGTTTAATAACAGTTAAGAGCAAGTATAAGAAGTGGTAATCATGTGATGTTTATTGTCTTATTTCATTCTTCTGCACCTAAACTAAATAACTGATTTCTACTTATGTTTTTTATAGTAAGAAGATGTATTTTTGTCTGCCAGTCTATTGATAAAAACTACTTGTAGTAAAGTAAATTGTGGCTGTCATCTAATATCAATAAAAACACATGCTTTACAAGGATAATATGAGTTAAACAATAATATTATAATTCATTAGTGAAATTCTGAACCCAAGAATATAAAAGTTTTTATAACATTGAATGTCACATAGAAAAAACTTTAGTTTATTAATTATTGTGAACAAGAGCTTGATAAAAATATGGACATTAAATTTGTAAAATTTATTATGATTAAATAGATCAACTCAAAATTACCAATTAAAATCTGCATTTAAATACTAGATTAAATGCAGTTTAAACACCCTGATGCTAAAATTTGGCCACCTAGCGGCTGGAAAAAGCATCGTCTGCTTTCGGGGCCCCTACCTTGTATGTTCTGTGTGCTAACACAGAAACAGTGCCTCTAGTGGCCATCGTGTACTTTGGGTTAAACTACCTTGGAGAACAATCAAAAATTTGTATGATAATCTGATTAAAATACTGACAATTACTAACAGAGAAAACAAGAAAAGTAATGAATATAAACTGTTCTGGAAGTTATATTATGAATTCCCTTTATTGATGGATATTTGTTAAATTAGAGTATTTCAAATTCACTAAGCTTAAAAATAGAGACAGGTTTGACTTCTGTGAAAATTTATATTAATAGACAAGCATTAAATTTGATTTATAAATGCAATTATCTGTGTCTATTATAAAATTTAATATATATTGAGTTTACAGGATGTGCAGTTATAAAAGCATAGACCCCATTATATACATTATTTAAATTTATAAATGTGGGAATAGTTTATAAATTCATTCTCAGGATGGCCTTTGGGCATTCCATTATCAGATTTTTGATTGGACGGATGGTTGAAGAGTTAGAGTGTGGAGTAGATTGAAGCCTGTCCATTAAAGTATAAATATTAGCTATCTTAATATATATATCTGAGAACTTATAGCATATGTGTGTGGAAGTGGTAATCTGGACCAACTGATGATTGCTGGTTTAGCATGAAATACACATATATTGGTGATTGTTTATCATTTCAACATAGGTGTGTTCAAGTGTATCAATGTTATGAGATAGAGTGGAAAGTGGTGGGTCATGTGAAAGTCTGTGCTCATATACCCTATATATTACATATATAGACACAGGTATATATAAGCCTGTGTTTCAGTTATTACATTGTAGAGATGTCTGCCCATCCCTTGTATATGTATTAAATGTTACATGAGGGTTCAGATTGACCTTAGGTAAACATGGGTGTGACAAGAATCTTGGTCTCAGGGTGACCTTTGAGCATTCTGTCATCAGATTTTCAATTGGATGGATGGTTGAAAAGTTGGAGTGTGGAGCAGATTGAAGCCTGTCCATTAAATTATAAATATTAGCTATCCTAACATATATCTGAGCACTTATAGCATATGTGTGTGGAGATAGTAATCTGGACCAACTGATGATTGCTGGTTTGGTGATTGTTTATTTTTTCAACATATGTGTGTTCAAGTATATCAGTGTTATGAGATAGTATGGAAAATGGTGGGTCATGCGAAAGTCTGTGCTCATTTACTGTATACATTACATATATAGACACAGGTATATAATAAGCCTGTGTTTCAGTTGTTCTTATTCTAAAGCAAATAAAAAATGTATATTTAATATGTTATACATAAAGATAATTTTTTTAAAATTTAAAATGGTAAAGCAATATTTTCAAAGTACTGGTTGAGTTCAAATTTTCAAACCTATAATATTAAATAAATTGCTATTCAGAGTAATTAGTTGTTGTGGAAAGAACAACCAATAAAGGCTATGCAAAGGAGAAGCATCACATTTTAATTAGTTTGAGATTTTATGGTAAAACAATTGAATCACTTGAAATAAAGTATATAATTTGAGAAAGTGATTATAAAGAAATCATATCTGTACAGATTATTATTGTTACTACCAAGCAATAAATAACAATTGAGATTTTGCAACTAATATTACTATTATCTTTTATAAAAATAGCTATGGCAATACTTTTAAATGCTCAACTTACTTGATTGTGATAAGTAATTCCAGATAAGTAATTCAAATCTGGTAGTAAATTGCAACAGTAGGTATTCAGTGACTATCAGAAGTGTGTTACTCATCACTATCTTGATGATGATGTAACTCTTTGAAAGTGAATATATGTTGTGGTTCTCAATCTGTAAGATAACCAACAAATTGAGCAGTTAATGGATTATATATTTCCTGAACTACATTGTCCATGCTAAAAAAGTTTGCTATCTTTCCAATCCTAAAATTATAGAAATTTAAGCTGCAGAAATTCCCATCCAAGAATGTTTGAAGTTAATCTGCAAATAGAATTAAATTATAATTACTAATTGACTATCAGAATTTGAATAAAAACAGCTTTTATATTATCACAAGTAAAAGTGGATATTCTGAATCTAATGTATTTCACAAACATGCTAATTTCAAAACTATATGTTAAAAACATTGTTTTTTTTTTATTCGACTGCACATGCAAAAATCATGGGTTAAATAGATTTTATCAAAATGTAATGAGTATCAAGATATTTATTAATTATATATTTGTATATGAGCTTTTTAAGTAAATATTAGTTTATAATAACTTAAACATATTTTTATTTAGTTCATTTGAGGATATAAATTTATGAAATTCTCTCTTTAAATTATTTAAGTCTAAATTTAGAGATTACAGTGTTAATTCGCTATGGAATCTATTTTCTTATGACTAATAGGGAATTATATTTATTATTAATATTGTTAACAGAAGAATTGAGTGTACCTGAAAGATATAACACAGTACTAATATTAAAATAGATTGGAAATATTATAGCCTTTTAGCACCAAAATTTTGATATATATTTAAGATTTCATAAATATTTTTTTTATTTACTAATTTAGACATTCATTCTAAATATTACTATACTTATTAGATCATGTCATTTAATTTGTCTGATTGGTTGCATAAAAAATAAATTCATAGATTGATGCTATTCTTATTTGAAAATCTGTGTCATAAATAACTGATTATTATTATCATTCAATGCTTAAAATTATGTTGTTGCAAGGAATGTGAACAAGAAGAAGTTAGAATAACTAGAGTTAAGGGTATTTGTGAATCATGTTCATTGGTCTATTTATAAATAAAACTACCAATAAAATATCCTTAATTCGGTCATTAGAGAGATGGTTTGCTAATTAGGATAATTAGAAAATATAGTTAATATCCATTGTATATCTTTTAGAGAAAAACAGTTTATGGTGTGATCATTACCATGTTTTTTTTTATTGTTATTTAATATATAATTGAATTAAGATATTTTATTTGTCTGTCAACAGACTGTTGATGAGAATCCTGGTACATAAATAAATGACCAAAATTTAACTTTAATACTAATGGAGAATCACTCAAGATGGAGACTCATTTTTTATTGCATAAATGATCATCAGCATGTGAACAACATCCTATTGCATAAAAGCTGATAAAAGAGCAATCATTAGTTCTCTCATTACAGTATATTCAACAATGATAATTAGATCATTGAAGGTAGAAATAACACACTAGAGATATAGAATATAATTATTTTAGTACTTCAGAATTTGGATAATGAAATTGATATCACTTATAAATGTGTTCACCTGTTATTTTTACAAAGTTATGCTAAGTAATTGAAATTTACTTGTATATGTATATATTGTAAAAATACATTTGAATTCACTTAGTTAAACATTTAAGATTATTAAAATATACATATGTTTTATACTATTTATTTAATTTTTTTTTGTAATGATAATCTTATAGATTATTTTTTTCTCTCACATGTGATAAATTCTTTATCATATTTATGAAAGTGAGGGGGTTTCTCCATATTTTTTTTTCCATTTTAATCAGCTAACATCAGGAAACCAACAGAGCATGTGATTTGTTCCTGGAGTTTCATTTTCCATTTTCGCTGAAAACTAATAAAAAAAAATAGATGTCAAAACATTCTATTTTCAAAATAGTAAATTAAAAATAAATAATAGAATCGTTTTTGATTTTCGAAATTAATTTTGAAATTACAAAATAAATTATTTTAGATTCTTGATTGATTTTTGTTTCTTCAAAATATTGTATATTGAAGTTTATACAAAACAAATGTTGTAAATTATTTTATATGTATTATTTGTATATGAAAATGCATATATTAAATTATTTAGCCTTTTCTTTTTTTTAGATGACAACATTATTATGTAGGTCAGTGGTGTGCAACCTTTTTACACTTGTGACCTCCATACTCAGACTGAAATTTTATGCAACCCAATATATGTTATTACCATGCTATTGTAAACGTATATGGTTAATAATAATAAAAGTCATTTTCCACATACAAATATATATCTTTATATTATATTTCAGTACATATGATTTGGTATAAAATCTTTGCAAAAACTGCATTTTTGAAAAAAGTATAATCATACTTGATTCTTAGTAGTTCTGTTGATTTGTAGCAATTATATATTTTTTAGCCTGTTTTAGAAGATGTGTACATCCAAGAATGTAGTACTATGTATCAATCATAGGAGGATACTAGCATGAAGAATAAAACTCTGAGAGTGAAAAAGAGAAATGGGAGCAATATAAGTGAAACTGCCATTATGATATGCTGTTTATACAAGGCAGACTGGAATATAAAGAAGGAAGTAGTTAAGCATAAAAGTGATCAGATGCAAAATGAATTGAACACTTTTTATGTATTTGTAATAGTATTAGATTTTTGTTTATTCAATTAAAAATTTATTTTCCCACATGAGAACTCAAAATTTTCATGACCCCAAGTATATTTTATGCAACTCCTGGAGATGCCATGACTCTTAGATTGTGCACCACTGATGGAGGTTACCAGATGCATTTATATCAAATACTCCCTGTTATATTTGATTTTTTGTTTCATTATTAAGAAAATTATATATTCTAGGATCACACTACCATATAAATAATTCACTAATAAGTAATTTAATACAGGAAACAAAAATCATGGATTCAATATAGTATATGCAAATACTATTCAATATGTTCAATATAAACATTTTGTGTATCATTATTATAGAGGTTTAACTGCAAGATAGTGTTATTTCCATACTAAGTTTTTAGTCAATTCCCTAATATACACATAGGCTAGTATTGCAAATTTATATTACTTTTGTCATCTGTTCACTTACAATTTATTAATCTGTTTTGCTTAAAAAATAATATCAGGACAACTTGTTCAGTTCACTAGTCAGCTCTCTAACCTATGGTAACTGCATCTCAGTTCAAGTGTTGGTGGTTGAGAGGTCAGCGTGGCTGCCTTACAAGCAGTTGTCCTGGGTTAGCGGGTTCACATCCCAGCTGATTGTATGACACATGAGAAAAAAAAACATATGAAAAAACTTTCTATATGATGGTTTATATAACATATCCATGTTTTTATTCATTAAGGAGTATTGTATTCAATGGGGAAGTGCAAACATTATAAATTGATTAACTATATATAATTAACTTAATCTAACTTCTGTAAATAAAAGACTGCATTAATTAAGTTTTTTTGTTATCTGAAATATCTCCTCTGGATAACAATTGATTTTTTTTTTTTTTACTTTTGTAAACTTATTTTTCCATTCCAATTAATTATAAATAATTTTTAAAGTTTAGTAATCTTGCTTTTGTATTGCAGTCAATTAATTCCAGTCTATTATTATAATAATTTTATTTAATTCCAGCAATATTTAATATTTATTTACTTTTAATTTTGTTTGCTAATAGCATTATTCCATTCTTCTTTTATTTCAGAAAGTGAGTTAATTTGTGTTATACATAATCTTCTAATAATCTAATTTCTTTAGTCTTTTCTTTGACTTTTGAGGTACTATTTCTATTTATTTCATTGGTATTTTTCTCTGTTGGGTTTTATTTTTTTAAATTTCCTGACAATCTCATTCAATATGCTTTTTAATTAACAAAACATCTTTTTTTTAGGCAAGTTTTTTTATGTCATCTTTATTTTTGGGGATATTCTTTTCTCTATCTGCCAATGATCATGGTTATACATGGAACTGTTATTTAGTTCCATTATTTACTAATACTGTGACTAGCTATTTGATTAATATCCCCATGATTATCTCTTTTAATTATTTTTTTTACATCATGATATTAAACTTTTTTCTCCTATGATGTACTTGTCTTTAATATCACCATAATGTTTTTAACCTACTTTTGGAATTAACATTGTAAATTTAATTCATAATTTTCTTTTTACCACAATTCTGCTGGAGGTTTTTTTATACCAGTCAGTGGCAAGGACTGTAGATGTAGCAGAACAGATATAACGCTTCCTGCATTTTTGTCTTTTAGTCTTTTTAATTGTTTTTTTTTTTGTTTGTTGAATGTCAGGCAATCTTTTTGATTGTAAGTGACATGACAAAGTACATATATATTTGATGCCTTTATATTTTGTATAATAAAACTATGCAATTATTTAAAACAATCACTTCCACCAACCTATGACATGTAACAATTTTTTACAATATTCCTATTGTTCTATTGGCACTTGTATTTTTTCCAATATAATACTCTTCATATTTAGGGTAAATATCTGTAAATATCAAAAAGCAATTTCTCATTAATTGGGTATACATGATACTTATAAACTCTTTTCTATCCTTTAATTGCTTTTAGCCATGTCATTCATATATTACTTAGTCTTAATTGTCTTTATAGACTGTCAAGCTGTGCATCTGTCTTTATATTCAGACATTAAACATATTCATGCAACAATAATTTATTATGAACAATACTTGGATGAGTTTTTGGGAAATGATTTTTTTAAGACTCTTTGTCTACCCATGGATATTGTGATAACTCTATTCCACATTAACACAAAATCTTTTCAGGCCAGTATGTCTTTATGATTTGTCCAAGAACAAGGCAATTCAGTTAACTAGTTGATCACCCTTTTCTGATCCAACTAGTAATTAATTAATCTTTGTCTGTAATTTGTCTTTATATAATCTCTGTTTTATTACTATGTAGTTTATTTTACCTTGGTTTCTAGGCAAAGTGTTTTCATGCAAAATTTATTGCTCTTTTCTGCATATCAACTGATTACTCAAATTCACTCTATGCAGACCCAAATTTTCTGGAAATAACTCATCACTGAATAATATACTTGATAATAGTTTATCATCAGTTATTACTTGGTAAAGTTAACCCAAAATATACTGGTGAATGTTTTTTATCAGAAAAAAATAGCCAAAGTCTCTGTCAATCTGATTATAATTTCTATCAGATGCTGGAAGAGTTAGTGATACATAAGGTGTCGATTTTTCACCATTGTAAGTGATGACAAAATTATCATATTCCCTATTTTGAAGCAACAGTAACAGCACTTCTAAATTATTGTAAAATGAAATAGTAATTTTTCAGATAAGAGCAGTGTTTTTGTTCACAAAAAATGCTTCTCCGTGGATTGTGATTAATTCAACTTTTGATTTTTTTCAGTAAATTATAAAATGGGTTCACTACTTTTGTCATATTCTATAAAAAAATTTTGAAGTAATTTATGAGACAAAGAAATGACTGGAGTACTTTAACATCTCTGTGTCTGGTCCTATTAGTAATTCTTGGACTTTTTTCAGAGACCATCTTTTATTTTTGCATGAAATTAAGACCTAAAAATGTCAATTCTTTTCTGTACATTTTATTTCATTTCCCATTTTTCTAGTTTACTACATATGTCAAAAGATTTTAATGCAATGTCATCTTGGAACTAGATGTGATAAGTATATTATCAGAAGAAGGTAATACATCATTTAATACTTGGAATAAAGCATTAACCTTTATCTGAAAAATATTTGATGCCATTATAATTATTGAATGGTAGCCTATTACATTTAAGTAATCCAGTCAAAATTTTCAGCATCAATATAGTCACTGACCTATGTATAAGGGGAATTTGATGAAAGCATAAAAAAGTCCAATTTGGAACAGTATGATGCTTCTGTAAACATTGTTAATATATTTTTCATGTTCAGCACTAGATATACATTTGTGATTATTTAGTGACTCTTATGTTACAGAAGCCACATATCCATATTTTATGAGTAGAATAACTCATTTTTATGTCTTGATCAGTGTAAGTATGCCCTTTAGAAACCAATCTTTAACGTCAAATTTCTGTATAAATGGTGTTGCAAATAACTAGATATACATTTTCAAACAGTTTATCTATAAAAACCATATTAAAATTGTACTGGATTTTTATTAAATAAATCCATATACAGAATGTCCTGTGTTATTTTACTCTACATAATGGTAAGCAAATTATTTTTCCACAATGTTTTACAATGGCTTTTATTTGATTAATTTTAGCATATGTCCATTGTTTATCATGAGCATGAACATGCATCTTCTCTAAAGGCATTTTAGTGTAATTAGGCAACAACACATCCCAGTCCTTCATGACCATTACAGATATCTCTGAGACACAGATTTACAATTTCATTATAAATTTATTCCTTCCACAATGTGCATGTTTTCCTTTATGTTCTCAACATACACAGAAAAAATATTTTATAAAGCAATTTTATTTTTTTCTATCTGCAATTTTTTACTTTGTGCCCTTTTTAGCACAATAAAAAGATTTTTTTTATCATTTAAGCATGTGGATATTTTGGGTTAGATATTTGTCTATTTGTTTTATAATTTCCTATATTTTGATTACCTTCTGCATTATAGTAAAAAGTTTGTAGTTGTTGCAATATTAGCTCATAAGCTATGTATTTCTTAATAACCATCTTGTTGGTGATGTCTGAGTCAATCATCAAATAACTCATGTACCACTTGGTTGATGAGGTTTTATTCTCTAAAATTTACATACCCACAATCTTTAATCATTTGTTTAGGACTGCAATATATTGTTTCATCCCCAGCCCCTTTGTTTGCTTTCTACTTTTTAGATTTAGATGAACTATGAGGCAAGACAGGTTGGGGTAAAATGACCATTCAACTTCCAGATTTTTTTTTAAAGTACATCATTTATATATAGTTTTAAACTCCTCTATCTAAAAATACAAGAACTTCTATCTTACATTTTTTTTAATTCTTCATATTCATTTAATTTAAAAATTCTCCATTTGCATTACTTAGAACAGTTGCTTATATCAAATTCAGTAATAAAGATTTTGCTACAAGGTTTTTTTTTGTGTGTGATAATCTCCATAGGGTTTGATTGTTACTGTGATTTTATTATGAGATGCCTTTTTTATTCATGACTCAAAAATTCATCTGTGCCAATTTTGTTACATCTGATCTTCTTAATTCCAGGAATTAAAATAAGAAATAAATGTTACTAATAAATAATTAAATGTTACTAATAAATAATTTAACGCAGAATGCAAAAAAAATATACATTCAATATATTATATGCAAATAATAATTTACTAAGTTTAATATATACAGCATATCATATCTCATTATCATCAAGGAACTAATCATTCTATTACAGTATCTAACTATAAGCTAGTATGATTTTTATATATTTTAGTATATTCTTTATATATATGCTAGTATAAGAGGGTGGTACTTATGTATTATAACTGCTGTACATGTTTTCAATGTCAGATTGCCTTTCTAAAAAAACACACGTAGTTGTTTTATTTAATATTGTATTATGCTTATTATTTTTGTGCACAAATTTATACTTTTCATATTGTTAAAAATTGGATTTTTTAAATCGGCATTTTTCTATCACAAACATCCCTCCTCACCCCCCAACTGTAAAAAGATATGGCACTCTGCCATTGCAAACATTGGCAGCGGGTTTTATACATAAGTACCATAAAGCTTAAAAATAATAATAAACCATGAGATGACCTATTAATTACATATTATTTTTGCCACCTATTAGTTACCTAGTTAGTTTTCTAACTTGCAGGATCGAGTCCTCAGGAAAAGATGTTTCTCAGTAAATTATTCACAGTTTGAAACTATATTCCTCAGAAGATTATGAGCAACAGAAGAAAAAGAAAAAGAAAAAAATTCTGTGATGTTATATATATATATATATGATTTTATTCTTTCTGAAGTATTTTGTCCAATGGATAAATGCAACATTTTAAGCTGATTAACTATATTTAATTACCTCAATCTAATTTTGCAAATATAAATCTGCACTAATTTATTTTATTTGAAATATTTCTTTTGGATAACAATTGACTTTTATTTTGTAAACTTATTTTCTCATCGTGTTTAATTATAGATAGTTCTCAAAGTTGATTAACTTTGTTTTTGAATTACGACTGATTGATTGCAAACTATTTTTATTGCTTTGTATTTAATTCCCTACAAGATTTTTTTTTTTTTGCATCTAATTTTGTTTGCAAATTCCAATGTTTCGCTCCCAAATAACATTCTGAGTTCAAAATTTTGCTTTAAATACACTTTAAAAATTGTAAACTAATAATAAAATTTAATACGATTGTATTAAGCAAAACTTATAGTAAAAGGCATGACTTTTTGTGCTGTTAAGTTAAAGCTACTGTAAATAGTCCTACACATCTTATTGAGACGAATGTAATGTCTGGAAAGATAAAAAATCCAATTGTTTTATTGTTGGTTTGGAAAAATAAATTTACTCATAATCCAGAATGGAACACCTTTTTTATGTCATATTATTTTGTTTGCTTTATTTTGAAAACTTTCGACTGAATACTGAGAAAACTGATCATGAATAAATGTGTGTGTGCTTGTTAAATGAAGGAATTATCTTGTAAATTATATAATGTATATTGATAACAAATGGAATATTGAGTAAAAAGATGAATACTCGATTCACGGGAGTGTATTTGTCTGGGCCAATATTATTTTTCAGAGAAATACAATCTAATTTTTAAAAAGAGGTTGTTGTAAACAAGTTATTGTTAGAATATTAATATTCACAAAGAGTACAAGCAAGATTTTTCATCAAGTTGTTTCTAAAAGTTATATGCATCTAATGTTTAATAAATAAACAAAATAATATAATCTGTGTAAACGTAACATGAAATATGGCCGCCATGTTTATTTTTATGTTACAGATAATTATATTCCATTTCTAAAATGCTTGCTGTTGTTTAATCTCACAGCTAAAATATTATTCTTATATGATTGTAATTAAGATTGCAGCTTATAAAAAAAACTTGTTAATTGTTTTATCTTTTTGGAAAAAAAATATTTTTTTGAGAAATCAAGATAACAAAATAAGTATATTTTTCATCTTTCTGGAAAATCACAAATAAAGGTATTAAGTAAGGTTTAGGAAATAACTGATCTATGTTTGAGTAATGATTTCATTTTTATTATTTAACTACAACACTATTACATGTTTACTTGTAAATATTTAATTTTTAAAAAAAAAAAAAAACTTAAGCTATTATAAAAACTGGTATACTTATTTGAAATACTTAAATGGAATTCCCTATGTAATTTATTGCAGCTGTAGTATTATAGGGTTCCACATTGTAACTCAGGTGAATTGCTTCACTACTTAAACATCACATGATTTCCTGAGTAAGTAGTGGAGAAATGATGGATTTGAGTGTTAGAGATGTTGAATTGAAGCATAACTTGGTATCTCAAATGTGAAAACCTTCACTTTCTGAATGAGTAAACATTTGATTACATTTGTCTTGCAAAATGTAATGAAGTGCTGTGGAAAAGCCAAGAATAACTTTGGTACTCTCTAATCTCAATTATCAACATAACCTTTTGAATGATTTTTTTATTATTATATAAATGACTATAAACTTTTTAACGGCATTGAAGTGATGTCTGCTTTCAATTTAAAAATGTTTTGAATTCTGTATAAAAAATAATAAAAATATTATTATATTAAAATAGCTAAGATACAATATATACTGGTTTGTAAAGATTTAAAGATGCAACATGTGAGTTAAAATGAAAGTTGTATGATAATGAATTGATATTATTGTAGTATAAAAGCAGAAAGATGGAAGAGATGTCCCTACTGTTTTACCTATACACAACTTTAAAATGTAAAGGTATACAAATGAATTTTTTCTACTGAAATATAATGAGATATTATAGTACATTTAATGTTTTCTTAGTATTTAGTAGTAAAATTATTAAATAGATAAAAAAACAATGCATTATACATATACTGAGATAGATTCCCTTCTATCTCAATCTATAATTTACTCCTAAAAATATAGTAGTTGGCATTTGTAAATCAAATTCAGATTTTACATCTTAGATTAATTTATATATTTATTTATTTATTTATTTATTGTAACTGTAGCTGGGTTCAAATACGGATTTACTAAAGGAAATAAAAGGCAATAATGATTACAAAAGTGTGTTTATTGTGATTTTTATTATGAATTCAATTAATTGATGCAAGAAAATTTATAGATATACATTCGAACCCTGTTACAAAAGAGTGTGAGTGAAATACATTAACCATTTAAAGGTATGAATATATACATATATATTTATTACACATGTTGTTGTGATTGTTGCATAGAATTAGTTACTAACAGATAGATTTGTATGTGAAGAGGAGTGATTATGTGCGGAGTTGTATTTTTATATTTTTGTTTTATATATTTTTGTTGTTATTAATATTGTAAGTTATAAGTTATAGTTATTTAAATAATGTCATTAGTAGCACATGTTTCTTAATGAAAGCAGATTAAAATGTAAGGCTGAATAGTAATAAAAAGGATTGCAAGTTGTGCCATAGGCAATTTCTGTTAATGACACTTGTCATTAGAATTTCAAGAACTGCCAATTTAGTATTTTGGAACAATGGAAGTTAAAAGCATTCCTAAGATATGATCATCACTGTAGAGATAGATAAAAAAAAAGTGAGGTGAAAAAAGGTTAAAAGAAAAGAACTATATATATTTTTTTGATTTAGTAGTGATTCAGAAAAGTGACCATTAGAGAGAAAGAAGATTGGAAAGTAAATTTCATAAAGTGATTTTATTAATTAATAAAAATTAATAAGAATGGACTCCATTGAAATGCTGAGGTAGAATAATCATGTGGATTCATTAAATCAGACCAATGGACAGCTATTTTGTGACCTGACTGATGTTTATCTATGGAGATTTTAGAGATCAATTTCAAGTAAGTAAAATGATCACGAATTCCAAACAGCAAGAACTTTCATTCAATCAATTTTAGAATCATTTACTTAACCTCTAGGATGGATTATCTTATGTAAAAAAAATATTATGGAATCTTTCATCATTTTCCAGACCAACAATGCTCACTAAGACAATCACCATTGTAATAGTGTAATTTACAGATTATCAGTCTTAAACATGCGAATGTTCACTCTCAAATGAAGTAAATTTGACTTTTTCTATATATATTAAATGAACATATAATAATAAATTAAAAAAAAAGTGCTTTGTTTCAACTTAAAAAAAGAATTATAGAAAATAGATTAAATTGTTTTATAAATACAACTCTGACGAATAGTTGCACTCTTTTATGAATGTGTTTACTGATATTATATAAATATCAGAATGACTGGGTCATATGATTGAGTTATTCACATATACATGTATTAATGAGTATTAGAGTTTTCAGCTATATCTTGTGTATTTATTTGAATTATGAGATTCTTATAATTTCAGAGTTATTATTTATAAAAGCTTACTGATATTCATTACCATAAATCTCTAAAAGAAATAATATAATAAGATTTTTAGGGCAGATAAGGAAATTATAAAATATATAAATGACATTTATTTGTAAGATAACCTCAGCTTCATTTTTCCAGACCTTGAGACTGAGCTAGTTTGGATAAGGTACCCAAAAAAGGGCCACTGGAACCATTTCTTTTGTTTCCAAGGGTATAATTTTTAATAATTGATAAGATTGGCACTTGAGATTGCAATTATTCCATACTCATAAATATACCTACTCGAAGTTTGGTTAATAACCTATTCTCACTTAAATTCTTAGAAATAGAATATATAAATATATGTGTGTGTGTGTTTCTGTTATAGGCACATCCATACATCTCAATACAAACCTGTACTTATAATAAAACTGAGTAAATTTTAAATTTGGTTTTGAAAAGATAAAAACTAAATTTATTTTGGCTAAATTTGTTTAAAAAATTATGTTATTGTAAAAAAGCTTATTTAAATACTAATTATGAAAATTATGTTTTAATGTTCTGTTTATGCACAAGAAAATTTAATTTCTTCTCAAACTTCAGAAATATTTTAAATTGTCAATTAAACATATTTTAAGGATAAAGAAATCTAAGTATTATTTATAAACATGGTGGACAATTTTCTAAACATGGGTGATTAAAATAATTATTGGCTTGTTTAATTAAATATAAAATGTATTTTGCAAAGTTGGTCAAGATATAAATAGACCAAATTGAAAAATAATTTGCTTTTTGCCTGCTCAACATGAAGTAGACAGAAACCCTACTAGCAACTGAAAAATCAAGATGCATTACAGATCATAAAATATTTTTATTTTCAGCATTGAAGCCCATAATAATCAGGATGCCCAACTCTGCTTAATTTGATTCAGTATTGTGACAACTACCTTCTCTTATTATAAATTTTAGTTAAACAGATGCACTTCACAGTAAAAAATGTAATATCAATTCTACATTGAGTATTTCAAACTAACTCTATTCAAAAACATAAACCTGACTATGATTAAGATTTAAAATCTTTAAATGGAAAGATTTAACTAGTAAATCACCAAAAATCTTTCTTTTTAAAAATGTATGAAATATAATTCCACTTTTATAGAAATCATTATTTCACTGGTTATATATTAGACTTAAGGTAACCTGCTTATATATTTTATGAAATATTTTTAAAAAATTAAACTTTTATTACTATGAAACCACTTATATTTAATGATATTGGATAATGTACAATGCAATTTAAATAATGTTATGTATTTATTTAGTTTATATTTCATATTAACTTACTTTTAATATTTATACTTTATAACAATTAAATTAATTTTATGGTTTGACTTTTATAAATTATGGGATGCTTTTAAATATTTTATTTTAAAGGCTAGATTATCTTTTTTAAAAAATTTAGTTGTGTATAATAGTTTAAATTTTTAAATATTTGAGAAATTAAAGTGAACTAATTTTATTTCTTAAAATTTACTTTTTTCTTCTAAAGATTTTTAAAATAACCCCCCATGATTTTAATAATCAAAAATTGAGATCAATCTTTCTTCTAAAGAAAAAGTTTAAAAAAATAAGAAAGATATAGTTATTTTAAATAGTTCAAATTGGGTTTTAAAAAGTGAGTTTCTGAAGATATTCAAAAATCTTAAATGTAAGTCAAGATATGTGTCTGACAAATGTGATGTGCATATTATCATATACATAATTCAATAAGTTTAATAAGTTGATTTTATTGTGTTTAAATTTTAGGCAGCTTTACTCTTTGTAGAGTGTTACTTCCATCTATTTTTATTGTTAAAATAAAAATACCTTTTTTTAAAACTATTTTTAAGTTAAATTTAGAAACAATTATCTTTTTAAATTTTAGAAAATATTTAACACTAAATAACTCTATAATTAATTATACCATATTTCTTAATCTGCATATTTATAATAGATATTTAATTTTTATTTATAAAAATGTATTAAAAATTTTGCATTTAAATTTTGTTGTAATTTTTATGTGTGAACATGAAGAATATACATATTGTACCGGTCAAAACATGTTGGTCCATCTAACATGAGCTGGAACTCAAAAAATGTACTTCAAACTCAGTCATGCCCGAGATTTAGATCAGGGACCAACCTGGATTCGAACCCATTCCCCAAGCTCTAGACTAACCACCTAATGAATAACATATAAAGATGGCACACAAGAATTTCTCTTAAATCCGGCCCATTGCAGAGCAGAGAAGACAATGAGAACAATATTAAATAAATTAAAATATTCATATATGTAGTTGTACATGTGGAAATGGAGAAAAAGGAATTCAAACTACTCAAACAAGTTAAATAATAAAAATTAGTTTAATATAATGACAAATTATTTATATACATTATGAATTAATTGCAAACATTAGGATGTGCATGAATGAGCAAGCGGTCTATCAAATGGTAATTACATAGTGAAATTCATGCGAACTATTCTCATATGCTCTTTTATTAATTAAATGACATATATTATAAATAAACATACATCTTTGGTGGGTTCCATATTAAGATGCCAATCAATTATTAGAAAGAATTTACATAAAATTGCTATTAATGCTTTGATTTACAGTTTTGAAACATGGTGACTAACATATTATTTCGGGGAGCATTCTGAGATTTATTATATATCTGTTTTCATGCTGTTATTGTCATGAAAATAAGTAAAACACATTTGAAAATTACATTTAGTTATATGACAAAATACTTATTGAAAATTCTTTTAATTATCACTTGTAAGAAGAACTTTATTTTCCTCTAAGGCAAATACTCTTATATACAGAAATAATGAATTATGATGGTGAGATTGTATAATAAAACTAAAATGATATTAGCAATGAATCTAGCTATATTTAGAGTTTACATATTTATTTGAGCAGAGCACAATTTTAATATTACAGCACTAAAATTAGGTTATAAACAAAAGAAATAATATGAATAAGTGGCAGTACTACTGAAAATGGCAGAGAAATCAAAGATAAGATTGTGCTTCTGGATGAAAAATGAAATCTAAGACTCCCTTCTTGGGCAGTGCTTAGAAAAAAGTGAACAAGGCATGGGCTCCCACTCTTTTCTACTATTTAAAATAATTCAATCTTACCTTTATGGATTTTGATAACTAGGATATTTAAACATTTGATATTTTAAGAGTATAAAAAATAAAAAAAACAATCAGGTGGAAGAAAACAACTAGTATGTCACCCTTTTCAGAATTTAAATAAATAACATTTATAAAATAAATAAGTTTCAGAGAATTAATTAGCCTAAGTTCTGGATTCACCCTAGGTAGAATCCAGAGTTAAACAAATAAAACAAATTTTTATACTAAAACATAAACAAAATGTTGACTCATAAAAACAATCTGGCGAGTGTATTAATTAATAATGCATTATGTTTTAAGGGGATGTTAATAACCTTTATTCATGGAGGTTTAAGAAAAGATTTTAGAAATTCAACTCATCAGATTGCTTGAGATTGGCATATTAATAATAACTAAAATAGATATATAAAATCAAGTAATAAATACATATAAATAAATGACCACATCAAAGTTAAAGAAAGAGCATATGAGAATGAGATTAGATAAAAATTTATCTGAGAGCAATTTACATTCATATATTAGAAATAAAGTTAAATGATACATTAGGAGAAGTCTTAATAATAAAATCTGAGATTAGTTTGACTAGCTTTACTTGTGCTTGAAAATTTACCTTACACCATTTTAAGAGTCCATATTTCAAAGTTTGCTCATGCATGGCAGTTGGTTCTTAAGTAACAGCAAGCATTTATTCAGCATTCCACAATTCTCCAGTTGGGCTTTTACTTCATTATATGGGAGCATGATGAGCCAGTAGTGGCAGATAACCTCCATGGGTCAGAAAGATGAGATTTCTACTCAAACATCATTTTTAAATTTTAAACCAGCATGGCTTATCTTGGCAACACAGTTCTCTCAATAGTAGCTAATCCTCTTGGTATTCAAAATTAGCCCATTTATACTCCTGCCCAGGTATTTGAAGAATGCTTTTAATTTATTTCTAGCTCAAATCTAATCTTTAATCTAAAATCTTAAGTTTTCTTTGTTCATTGTTTGAAGATGCAATCATCAGATAACTGTCCAAAAATAAATTCAAATCTATTTTCAGATTGGAAATAGATTTGACAAAAAATGTTTATAACAAAAGTACAATCATTAATTAAAAATACTTTCCCAAGATTAAAACACCATTATGCTTCCAACCTTTTAATTAATTTTGGACAATCAACGATTGCATCTTCCATCTTTTATTTTACAAAAAATATACAATTTAATAGAAAAACAATTTAAAAAGAAATAGTTTTAAAATGATGTACAATAAAATATTTTTAAAAAATCAATATTTTGTTAGTATTTTTGCTCCTATAATATATATATTGAACCTGATTGAAATCCGATTCAATGGTGTCATTACAAAAAAAAGAAATTTATTAAGCTTTTAATTTTCATTAAATGTAGAGTTTAAATTTTCATTATTATTTAAAAAGAATGTGTGTATCAAAACACACACGTTTATATGTAAAACGGATTTTTAAAAAAAAATGTTTTTCATTTATTTTAAAATAGTTTTCATATACTGCCTGTTTTTAAATTCATTTGATTTAAAGACAAGCTGGCTAGCTAATTGCATTCCTGTTGCTTTTATTTTAATTATTGTAAACAATTTTGATAGCGGAGATTTGATTTTTATCTTGTTGTTTTCGTTTCAATAAACTCTGGGTAGAATTCTTAGATAGATTGAGCAGGAGATTAACATTTGCCCTGCCTAAGGCGTAGAAATTGGACAACAAGTAAAGTGTTTCGCGGAAAATGGAGCAACAAATAAATAGTCCTGAAAATTTGGAGGGTCAGTTAATTCAGTTTTGAGAGATAGACAAGTGGTTTTCTCATGTGAAAGTTATAGCAGCATGGACATTTAAATTTCTTAGTTAATGGACATCAGCTGTTATTAAATACTTTCACTTGCAAAAATGGAAAAATTCTATACTTGTTATCACCACTTGAATGGCTTGCTAACTCCACAAAAGACGGATCCCTGACTTCCAAGTTTGCTCCAGTAATGCCTTGAACACATAAAAGAAGCCGGAACCTCTCTACATCTATCTTGCTGCCTAAAGAACCTGAAAATGAACTTAAGTAAAAGTGCGCACTCTACGTGAACTTTGTTTTACCGAAAGGTAACTATTTTCGTTTTTATTCTTCCCAGGGTAAATTAATTCTCATTAAATCTCCACTCAATCTAATCATAAATATGTCTTTTTAAATCAATATAGCCTCATATCTAATATTTGCTGTGTTTTCCAATATTTTATAGTGTGTCTTGGAATCTTAGTTTTAAGCTTCCAATTTGCTTTCAGTTTTGTTTATTGGAGAGTGACAAATGAGTTTTATATTTTATGCCTCACTTTTGTAAATGCTTTAGCAGTCTTGTATATATATTTTTTTATGCTTACCTGTAATTATTTAGTATTCAATAATTAATTTTATACTCTATGTTTGCCCTCTTGCTAAACCTCCAAAACTCTTTTGGCTGATGACTTTATCGTCTAATTTGCCGCAGGTGGAGATTTCATTTCTAATATCTCTAAAAAGTGGAAATTAGAATTGTGTTTTCCTTTGTAATTTTATAAGTCGTCAGCAGGAAGATAAAATTTATCCTTTCTTAAATTACAGGTGAGCGATACTTTCGTTCTGCTAAAGTGTTTACAACTTTTAAGATTTTCATACTCATATGCACTCTCCGATAGATTTATTTTTGTGTTTATTACGTATGCTTTAAATTTATCAGAGCGTGTACTCAGAATTTGTTTGTAATTCATTTTCTTTTCTTTAATTGCTGGGGCAGACGTAACTGTTTTTCTAATTATTTGCTTGTCTCCTATTGAGACCTTTTTGTATTAATTTTAGACTAATTTTAGCCAATCGTTTGTCTGGAATTCACCAATTTTAATTGTTTTTACTCTGTTTCAAGCATATTTTTCGGTTGTTCTTGAGATGGATCAATCACCGTTATTTTAAACGTAGTAATAGGTGCAGCTCATACCGATATAAGGACATTCAAGGTCTGACCAAGTTTTAGATCTCGAACAGCTCATTGGCGCTGGATTCTTTGGTCTATTTCAGGGGCATATGGTTTAAATATCTGAAAGTGAAAACCAATGTTTAGGTGAATTCTCTGCTGAATGAAATTTGCTTCCTCCCTTTTAAATTTGTTTATTAGAAGATCAGTCAGTCTGTCATAGATTTGCCTTTAGTATGTCTGGTACACGCCTGAGTTAACCCCCATCTATTGTGTCATAAACTTATATTTAATAATTTATTTTTTCATAATAAAATTTATGAAATATGTTTAAACTTAATTTGGCTGACGTTTGTCTTTGTGCTTTTGTTTCAATTGTCTAAACAATTTAAGATCTCTTGTTTCTCCCTGAGTCTAGTCGGCGCAAACCATCATCATCATCTATTCTGATCACAGTAAACAAATTTTCCAGACATGTAGTGGTCTGGTGGCACCCTCTGTTTCAGAATATATTGAATATCTGGTATAATATATATATATATATATATCTGAGCTTGCACCTATGTATTTTTAATGTGAAGAAAAGAATTAATAAAAAGAATTAATAGTAATAAATATTGAAAAGTAAAACTTTATAAATTTTAGGTCCACATCTCAAATATATATATATATATATATATATATATATATATATATATACGAGTAAAGGAACATGATGGGATATAGGGTTTGAATACAGGTTAGTAGGTGACACCATGAACTCAATCTTAAGCTAATATTGACTGTTTCAATATATAGCTTCAATATATAAACACCTCTTAACTTAGCATACATATCTAACAAAATAGTTAAATAATAGTATAACTGTATTCAGAGATGATATAGGATTATAATGCTACATTTTGTGAAATGCAATATATGCTAACACAAAAGGCAATTTCAGTTGGTAGATATTTGTACATTATATTGAATTGCTAATAAACTTTGTTTGTTTATTATTAGATCAGTTTTAACATTTCTTTACAGCTATATGTTCTGCCAATCGATATTTCTAAATAATCTCTGTTCATACATTGAACAAACCAATTGTAGAATAAACATATAAAAAAACACATTTTAGCAGTTATGGAAAAATGTAATTCATCAGCCATTTATTCCCACATTCAATTAACTAAGCATGACATTAATTTTAATAAAACACATATTCTGGCAAAACTGAACAATATGAGCCAAGACTGCTAAGGGAAGCTGAAGAGACTCTTAAAATATCTAAGAGAATAAATAAAAAGTGTGAATTAAAAAAAAAAAGAATATTTGGAAAAACACTGTTGAAGGATAAAATTTGAGAATGAGGAAAAAATAACAAAATAAAAAATAGTGATTTTAAATCTCAGTACACACATTCTTATGATTTGAGAAAGAAAAATCTCCAAGGAAAGTACTTGTTGTTGTAGTGAAACATTAACTATTTTGCTATTACATTTTTTATGCAGAAACTCCTGGAAACAATACTATGAATTTATTTATTTACAGAATGGATGTATTTTGATAGAATGTGTGTGAAGAAAGAAAAATCTGTTTGTGATCTTCAATTTTTAATTAACTCTCTTTTCATGTCCAGAAAAAAAAAGATACAATTTTAAATAAGGCAAGTCTTGATCCTTTAACCACTTTTATTAAAAAATAAGAGGAAAAAGTTATATTTTTTAGATAAAAAATTGTTACAACTCCACCTTCATTAAGTAATAGTACTCATCCAATATTGTGGTCAATTTATGATAAGATCACTGATTTTAGAGTCATTAAAGAAAAAAAAATTAAATGTCAAAGGCCAAAAAATAAATTCAATAAATTGTTTAAAAAAAAACATGAATTACTAACATTGTCTTTGTCTGGAAATAAACATACAAATTGTCAAAAATGTATCAGATGGAAAATTATCAGATAGTGAACTGAAAGTTTTTAATAAAGATTTCAATTTTATTATTTCACCATCAAAATTATTGTTTGAGGATATTATTTGTAAAGAAAATGCTTTATCAAAAACACCTTGCATGAAGGCAGACATAATGAGAGGAAAAATAAATAAATAAAGAAAACCCATCTAAAAGTAATTTACCTGTTGATGAAAGAAAAGCTTTGACTAAATTAAAAATGATAAATCAAAAGCTATTCTTTCAGCATTTAAAGAACAATACTACAGTAATTTTGAATACTAGTGACTATTGGAAAAAACGTATAATTTATTAAATGATAACATTTATAAAAATCAATATGCAGATCTTATGGCATATCTTGAAAAGAAAATGAAAGCATTAATTTATGCTACTAATTTAGATTGAAAAAATAAGATCTTTCTTACACCTAGAAAAAAATCTTTCTACCCAAAGTTATACAGTTTTCCAAAAATCCAGAAATCATTGAGACAGATTGTAAGTGCAGTTGGTTCACCAATACAGACATTAGCTCATTTTCAATTTTCTTTTCTATAGCCATGTTTAACGGAAATGTCATGTTAAGGATGCAAATTATCTTCTTCAGTTTATCTGATATATTAAATTAATTAAAAATGATATTTTGGCAAGTTTTGATATTGTTTCACTTTTTACTAGTCTACCAGTAAAGGATGCTATTGATGCTTTGAAAAATATTCAATTGCTTGATTTTGCTGTGAGTTTGATTGAACACTGCTTATCAAATACAATTTTTATTTTTGATGGTCAGATGTATAAACAAAGATCGGACTTAGTTATAAGTTCACTAATTTAGTCAGCATTGGCTTCTGTTTTTATGGAGAATTTGAAAAAGAAAATGTGATATCATTAGTTACAAAACCATATGTGTGGCTGAAGTATATTTATGATATTTTTGTTATTTGTTCTCATGGTAAGCATGCTCTTGATGAATTTGTACTTTTCTTAAATTATTTTTACAACAATATCAAATTTACTATGGAATAACCAACTTCCATTCTTAGATATTTTAATTGAAAGAAAAAATATATCCTAAGATATATGTAGAAAGCAAATACATACTGGGAGATGTCTACATTTTTCTTCTCATCACCAATTTGCACAATTATTTTCAATAGCAATGACATTGTTAAAACTAACTAAGAGACTTTCTGATGACCATTTTCATCAAGATATCTATGCTACTAAAAAAGTGCTTTTTCTTAATGATTTTGATCACAAGATTATTAATAGGTTTTTTTATATATAATAAGAAAAAAGATTTTGATATTTCAAAAATTAAGACTGTTCTGGTATATACAAAGAGAATAACTGATGACATTGGTAATATTTTAAAGACAAAAAAACACTATCCACACAATTTATATAAAATTTAAAAAAAATAATGAAATATTTTCATGCCCTAAAGATAATATTTCTTTTGAATGTCATGATGTATATAAAATTCAATGTGGAATGTGTTCATTCATACATTGGATAGACCAAACATAAAATAAACATAAGAAAGAAAGAACACATTTTGGCAGTTAGAGAAAAATTTAATTTGTTAGCTATTTATTTCCACATTATATTAATTAACCATAACATCAATTTGAATAAAGCACATCCTGACAAAAATCGAATAATATGACCAGAGATTGCTAAGATAAACTATATAGATTTTTAAAAGGCCTAAGAGCATAAATGAAAAGTGTGATTTAGAAAAAATTAATAATATTTGGGAAAAAAGCTATTTGAGGATAAATATTTTTTGAAACTTCTCAACCAATAGAATTTGAGAAAGGGGAGAAAATAACAAAAGAAAAAATTATTTTAAATCTCACCACAAACATTCTTATAACTTGAAAATGAAGAAGGTCTGAGGAAAGTATTTATTATTGTAATGAAACATCAGCTGCCTTCCAAAAATAATACTCTGAATATATACATATTCTTTAATTGGCTATTTAGCTGTTATATTTTTATTACACTCTTAATATGCTATTTAGCTGTTATATTTTTATTACACTCTTAATATTGAAAGTCCCCTCATTCTACTAGATTTTTAAGTACTATTACTTTTCAAATGTAAAAATTATATAAAATAATATTTTATCCATATATATATATATTTAAAAAGTAAATGTAATGATAAGATCAGTAACCCTATAAGTATGCCATTTTTTCTATCAGCAGTAAATCCATAATTATTAGAATTAATGGAAATTGTATGCATAATTTCCTGTTGTTCTGCAATTGACTGAACTATATATGTTGTTAATATTTAACTAAATGTATATCATCACATTTGTAATTGCCATTATTTAGAGTTAATAAATTGACTCTCCAGATCAATAGAAATTGCTTAGAATATTTATTCTCAGATAAAAATAGTTACGTATTCATTTTGTGACAGTTATTGTAATACATTTTGATTGGTTATGGACATCTTATTAGAAATAACTATTTTATTATTAAATTTTTTGCAATATAAATTAACAAATAAATACATAATAAAAACCATAAATGGTCATTGCCTTACATAAATATATCAAAAATTATTTTATTAAACCATAGTTAATTATATATTGGCAATTTATAAAATTTATTTTCACCAAGGAGTTCTGATTTAAAGTTTCTTCATAGTTTTTCTCATGTAATTAGCTATTCAGTTGTTATTCCTAACTTAGATATTATCCTGGAGTATACATAAATCAATTTTGTTCTTTCAGTGAATTAAAAGTATTGATATGCTAATATTATTATTAATGTATTTTCCTCCATAATATCTTATTTAAAACTAAATGATAGGCCATTATAATTTAAAGATAAAATTCATCCTTAAAATTTCTGGCATTATATTATTTCTTTAATTATTGGATTAAATATTGAATAATATTATTGACCATATGAATTTATAAAGCAAACTCCAAATACTAACCAAGCCCAATTTATATTTCAGTTTATTATATTGTTTAAAAAATATTATGACTAATTATTTTGTTTGAAGTTGATGTGTTAGGTAAACTATTAGGTTATTGCCTATATCTCCCCTGCTGCCCCCCTTTCCTACTCATATTTTGTCTGGGATATTTTTTTAAAAAAGTTATACTTGTGTCTTTCATCAGTGAGGAGTCTTGGATTTGATAAAAGCCACAACTAAAAATTAATCTGGGAATGTTGTATGAGTATTCATTAAATGGGATTTTATGTATATCTTCCTGTATCCATTGATTACAAAAGTTTGCATTCAGTGGCAGTTCTGTATGAAGTGTTTGATACTCTTATTAACATCATGTCTAAGCATATAAAATGGGAATTGTGATGTTTTCATGATATTGTTTCTTTTTTTTTTTTTGTGACAAATACATCAGAAAAGGAAGTTTCCCATCAATTTATGTTTTCATTGTAAATTTAATATTAGGATGTATATTGTTTATATGTGTGAAAAAATCATATAAGTTGTCCTTATCATGTTTCCAGATGATAAATGTATCATGCACCAAATGACTCTAAAGTACAAATTTTTGTATATTCCATAAATAAATCATCTATTACTCTTGAGATTCATGAGCTCATGACAGTATCAAAAGTCTGTTTATGATATTGTCTATAATACATAAAATAAATAATTGAAAATAATGTGTACTTAATTTAATAATATGGTTTGGTTTATATATATATAAACTCTTTATATATTTTAAACTCTTGCAAGCGGGCGAGTGCGTGGAAATTTGCCCATTATCAGAGATTGACTTCCGTTTGAATAATTTCAAAGTTTCCAGCGTTTTATAATAATAGGTTTATATTTATACGTCATGTTTGTCTAATCGTGACCGTCTTTCTCCTGCGATGGGTTAAATAGATTTGTACAATTGAATATTTGATTATCATCAGGCACACAATAGACTCAAGCCATGATTTAAGCATGGTCTGTAAGAGTTTGTGTTTTTTAAACTCTTACCAGTGGGCGAGTGCGTGGAAATTTATAATATTTAAGAATTAGCGCATTATTGAAGATTGACTTCTGTTTGAATAATATATATATTTTCAATATATTATACACAGATATATCTGGATATTTTATATATATATACAATTAGAGTAACGATTTTTATAGGTTAAGACTTTTGGATTGTTTAGGTACATAAATTTTTGATGATGATAACAATATTATACTACTGTATTATAGAATTATTATTGCCATTATATAAATAGTAGAGGCTTCTTTAACTGCTTTAATTATATTTCTATAAATGTGCAATTACGTATATCTTTGATGTATTACTTATATCTAAGAATATGTTTCATACGTTGCGTATTTTTCACATACACATACATACTGAATACATATTATATACAAATAGAAAAAAAATCAAACTTCTTATTAGAAAAAAAAAAAAAATGATAAATTTTATTTTTTTTTTTTTCATATGTCAAAGCGTCGATCGGGAAGAACCCGGGATAACTGCTTATAAGGCAGCTAAGCTAACCACTCGGCCACCAACGCCTTGCACCTAAGATAAATAATTAAAATATTTTGGCTGCTGTTAATAAGCAGCTTCTATTCAATAATTGTTTTAAAATATGATTGCGTTATTCTACATATATAGTATTCTACTTGTTTTTCTATTATTTAAAGTTTATTTATCTTTTGCAAAAGTGTGATATTACTTTCTTAAGTAAATACATTTCGTTTCTAGAAAGGTAAAAATAGTAAGTAATTTTATAAGCTAAATAAATATTTTCTGAAATATCAAGGTAGCTTTTTTTTTTAAAAAAAAAACAACATCTTAATGGAACAAGAATATACACGGATCATTTGTTTTATTTTTTCTTCTCGTTTACTTTTATATATATATATAGTAAAATATTATTTAAATATATTATGCCTTTTAATAATGTAAGAGCTTATTTAAAAGATATAATGTAGTTTTAGAATTGAGATGCTGGATTATGATATTAATAAGAAAGTGGAAAACGGTAAATTGTTATTCATAATGATTTATTGTAGTTTCTCATTACTGAATTGCCATTAGACAATAAACATATGCATGCTTGGTTATATAAATTATGATTACTACTATCAGATGCAAAAAGGGATTTGCTGTTAAACAAAAAGAAATTCTCTGAATTCACTTTGAGGGCCTTGAAGAAATTAAATATGACAAATTCTCATTGGGCTGATATTGATATATTATTACACATATAATAAATAAACATGGATGAACATTTTTTTATCTATAAATTTAAGAGCAAGAAATATCAAGGAATTTTCTCAGTTTTCTGATAATTCTTAGTTAAATTATTAGATACAACATATCTATTTCTTGTGGATGTTATATTAAAGCTCTATCTCAAGAACGTGACTATATGTTTTTATCACTTTTTAAATGAAGTATTAAACAGAAACTTTTGCATACTAATAATCTATCATTATTCCATTGTTTTTGACTATTGTAAATATGCATTACTTATTTTTTATGATGCCCCGTTTTTTTATGATGCCGAGTTAATAGGTAAGCATATGATTAGCTTATCTAATGATCATATATGATTTGAATATCCCTAAAGATTCACCCCAACATCTCCATTCAACTGACAAATCTGATACTTTTTTTTTGCTTCTTTTTTCAGATAAAAGGAATTTAATTTTTTTTAGATATTAATAAAACAATTTCATGAAGACAAGTGATTAATGACATTTAGTCCTGGCATTAACTCAATACTAAGCACTGCTTTTATATTTTTTTGAATGATTAAATATCTCTTAGCTTATAAAATTCCTTTGGCAGCTATATTAACTAAAAATTTTGGTTTAGAAATTTTTACTGAAAAATTCGGTCAAATATTCAAAAAAATTTTTATCTTCAGTGATGGAAAAACAACTTATCACTCAAAATGTTTTAGTTATTTATATTTAATTAAATCCTAATTGACTACAAGTGACTTGTGATTTATACAATGATTATAAATAAAGCATTCATTTGAACTGATATGTCCAGTTTAAACACAAATTTAATTGTGAAAATGCAAATTAAAAATGGCAACATTTGTTAATTTTCATGCCAAAATCACTGGTTCATTGAATTATTAAAATATATAGTGAACCAAGTTTTTTTTTATGTATTACCATTTTTTTCACAAATAACTTTATCCTTTTCACATTTGAGTACATAGACTATCTCATTCTCATGATCAAAACATATTGAGTTATAATAAGAACTATTTTAGCTTTCTTGTGTGTGTGAACATGCTTTATAGCTCTGATCTCAAGATTCACTCTTGTTATGCGTATATTCTAAAGAGTAACAAAAATATATATACTGATTTTTGATTAGAATATTCAAACAAGTGAATAACCAATCATTTTAAGCAACATGAAGAAATCAAATAAAGGTTTCCTATTCTATATAATCTTGTTTTGAAAGCTTATTGTAAATAATATGATATCAATATTATGATAACTGAAATTTTTTTAAATTACTTGAAATAATTTATGATTCGTTTCTTAATAGATCATATGATGTTCAAGTAATTAAACATCATGATAAGTGTAACAGTTTTTCAATTGGCTAAAGTAAGAATCTTTTTTTTTTTTACTTTATTTATCTGAAAAGTAATTTTATGACAGTCTACCTTTATGATAAAGTATATTATATATTAAATTTTTATGAAAACAATTTGAAAATTTTTCTTAAACTAATATAATGGTGTACATCAACTATTACTAATTTCCTTTTTTTCTGAGCCCACATAATATCTGATAATTAATAAATACACTCACAGAAAAATAGTGTTTTTTGTGTTTTTTTAATATTTAGCATTAAGACTGCCTAACATGTTTTCAATATATTGAAAGTATCCTAGGCAATAATTTGGCTAAATATTTAAAAAAAAAAACTATCTTTTCTATCGAAAACATGCTAGGCAGTAATAAAGCTAAATATTAAAAAATAACCTGCGTTTTCCGTGAGTATATTCATAATGGTGTACAGTAAATAAGAAATGGTTATTATTTAAACTGTAATTTTTAAATACTAAACTTAACTGCATACATTTAATCCTTCATTTTTTAATAATTTATGCTTAAACATTAAAGCAGTACCTGAAAAATTCATATTTGTGCAGCCATAATTGGCCTCTAAATATTCTAATGAAATTCTTAAGACACATTTATTTATTTATTTTTATTTCATTATTTAATATTTATATATGTATAAAAGTAGATAGTAAATTACATTATTTGCCTTATAAAAAAAAGATCATAATTTATAGATGAGTATGTACATATATCAAAATTATTATAAAATTTATTTTTATTGTATAGCGATTTTATTCTTCGATTATAATAAGCCTATTTGAGTCCAAACATTGCCTTATTAATTGAATTTTAATTTTAATCTTGTAGTCACATGTCTTATTGATTAGGTAATAATTATATCAATGTAACTGTAGATTCCTCAATTGAACTTTCCAACTGAGGCCTTGTTATTCTGGGAAAGCAAAATAGAGGAACTAATTAGATAATTTTGATGTTAAACAGATTCCATGTTTATGAACATCTGGAAAAAATTAAACAACAAACCTATTTGGACACGAGTCGTTTTTAGATATAAATTTAGAAACAGAACTAATAAAATTATTCTATTGGAGTTTCATTTAAATTTGAATTAAAGTTTATATTAAAAAAAAAAGTATATAAATCTAAATTGGAATTTATTTTCAAAAGATATATATATATATATATTGTAATATTTATTTCTGAAATTATTGAGTACGTAAGATATAAATCCAAGCAATATATATATCATTTATAATATTTTTATTTTGTTGTTGTGTTTAAGCAAAAAACAACAACTAATTCATGTTTTTTTTTTTTTTACAATGGTTTTAGAAATTTCTAGTTCTGCTGAATTTAGTAGTGGTAGTGTATTCAAAATAAAAATAACTTTTTTTTAATCTCAACATGTCAATTTGATGTTTGAGGGTTATCTAACTCCCAAGAAACAGTTTGTAAAATTAATATCAATATGTCTGCAAAGTGTTAAGTATTGATGAGTCTGGAGACATATGTTAACCGAGCAAAAAATAAATAAACTTTGAAGATATTTAAAATCTATTTTTTTATTAGTCAGATTGTGATTTCCTATTTTTTAAATGTTTATATATATATATAGAAGTTTTCTTAATTTCCAACGTTGTCTGTGTACTAGTTTTCATAGTAATTATAGTAAAAAGTATCATGATTAATTGCACACTGGGTAATGTGATCATCAAACATCTCTTTTGGCAAATATAGAAAACAGTTGCATTTAACTGAATGAATTAATTTTTACAAATCTGAGAATCAAGCCAAAAATATTTAGCTGTCACTGTACTAAAGAAAGGTATAACTGTAGTCATGTGATCATTTGAAATATGGAGTATTGGCAATACCGTGAGAAGGTTGGCTTAATATTGATAAAAGCAAATCTCAATGTTTTGATCTGAATTCTAGCTCAAAATAGTGAACAAATAATAATAAATCCTCAGATTAGTCAACTGAATGAACATATTATAATTCATCTGCCATTTTTGTTGTTTATTATCACTTATCCATATGATTTCTGATAAGTAAGTAAATAAATAAAATTAGAAGCTGTAATTGGATGTGCAATTTTTTGGCATGCTAAATAAATCTTAATGAGACAAAAAAGGATACGGAATTTTACTGAGTCTTTTCTTTCACTTCAATTTTTTTTTTAAATTTTAGCTAAATTTTGTAAAAATTGAATTAATATAGAATATTTCAATTTTCCAAAAGCACAATAAAAATATTTATAAAAAACTACTATCTGTAAATTAGAATAAATAGCATTGTATTGTAAATTATTTAATTACAAAATTAAAGAATTGAAGAGATGGGATGAGAATCATATCTCTCTTGGAGAAAAAATGTTACTTCTTTTATTTTAATTCTAAATCTTCTTTTGTTAAAGTATGTCATATTTATTATTTTTAAAATATACCATGTATGGACATCTTTTATTTTGTTCTATACATTGTTGAAAGATGATCACATTGAATCAATTCTCACATGTCATGATTACTGAGATTAACTTTTTTCATTATGTGGCAATGTACAAGATAAAATGGAACATCGTGACATAATGTTATTGATTTTTATTTATAAGTTTAAAGTAATAAACTAAATCTATTCTTAGAATGCTCTTCATAAATTAGAGAAGAGAAAAGATATGGCCACTACAGAAGAATCTTTCATATCTATGGCACTTTTTTGGAGATAACATTAAGACAAAAATAACTAATTATTGTATATCATTCTTTATAATTCAGAAGTGGACTGTCACATCTAATATCTTATTTTTAATGAGTTCATTAAATAAAATTGTTAAATGTACCCTAAATTGGTATCAAATGTATTCAATAAATTGTATCATATTATTGTTAATACATAAATAAAATAGTTTTAAAAAACAAATGAATTTATAAATAGGTGTATGACATGTCTGAATTATTTCTTGTTATGTGGATCTCAGTGGCTTAATATACTATCAGTTTTTTACTTATGATTTCATAATTTATTTTTAAAACTAATCAACATTTAATTATAAAAATATTATTAGTTTTCTAATCAAATAATTAGTTGCTCAGAAGTTACATGCCATTTGAATGTCATGATTGAAAATTGAGCTTTGTTCCAGAGTCTTTTAGACCTCAAATATTGCATTATCCTTATGCTAAACTATACAGGGCAAAACTAATAAAATATTTAATCAAAAGATCATGACATATTTAAATACCAATAATGAGAGGTTGAGCTTTATTTGATTAAGAAATTTTTAGTTACCACTTCTATTGACTTATCAATGCACTTAATAGAATACAGTATTAGTTATGTTCATCACTAAAGGATATAAAAACTTTAATTGTAAAAAATAATTTGCATCAATGTTTATTATCGATAAAAAGCTTAGCCAACTATTTTTATTTGTGTTTTTTTTATATATTTATTTATATTTTATATATATATATTTTATTTGTGATTTTATAATTTCATTTTTAAAAAATTGCTTTCATCAATTTTTTTTTTTACATTTATTATTTTTAAACATATTTTCCAAATAATCTTTTGTATTTTTAATAATATATCAATTTTTTGTAAATGTATTTTTCACCAATGAATAAGTGGTAGCTAATTGTTTATGAGTATAGCCATCCCAATTCCAAAAAAAGTCATAAGAATAATAATGTTGATGATGAAGCACTAGGAATGAGATATATGATGACTATACAAATTATATTATTTTATTATTTTATTTATTTTATATTTTAGGATGAGGTGTTTTAACTTCTTCAGCAAACTTTTCTTTTTGAAACATACTGAATCTAATATAATCATAAAACTAAGCAACTTTTCTAAGATATATGTAAATTAAAGTATTCTATTCTCATCCATATCTTCTCGATGAAAACAATCAATGTCATACATTTTTAGAATGTTCTTGAAATAATATCTATAACAAATTGAGTATGCTTCTCCCATGAAGTTCATCATAAAATACTTTTTAGGCAATTCTTTATTAATAATTTCTTTTAGATATATAATTGAACAAAGATGTGATTTCATAATAGTGAAATCTATTATATTAACTCCATCAAGTTGTAAAACATACTTATTGGTTTTATTATCATTTCATTGTATTTGTAATGTCTTGAAAATGTTTGCTACGTGTGGAACTAAATATTCCTTAAATAGTTTTATTACATTGTTATATTTATACTTTTAATAGCTAAGAGGACAGCACAGCCTTGCAGGTACAGTTGTTGTGGGTACATTTTCCGGCCAATGCTTTGATGTATGGACAAAAATACATCCTTAAATTATACAATGGCTGTCTTTTTAACTAAATCACTCTGAGAAGTTTTCCATGCTGGTAAATTGCTAGATTCAAAAGCTTAAAATTTTGTTTTCAATTCCCAGAAAATGAAAAAAAAAGTCAGCTTGGTTATTTAAATGCAGGACCATCAATAGGTAAAGATGTGCCTTTGTACAAGTTAAATTTCAGTGCCCTGAATTCTGTCAAATAATATTTGTAAATCAAAACAAAAATACAGATGCAGTAGTTTTAACTCATGGAGACTAAAAATGGATAAACCTCCCATACAGCCTGAAAGTTTTCTACTCCCCCTTCACTAAACAAACTGCTTAAAAATTCAAAAGATAAACTGCCCACAAAATTAGCTCATAAAATCATCTACAAAATTAAATGCAATCAAGCTTGTATAATTTTGCATATTGTGGAAAATCAAGAGCTAATTTTTTAACAAGACTAGCCCAGTATAGATATTTGTATAATAGAGCAAAAAAAGAGCAATGAATATTTCTCAATATTTATAGATCATAAACAAAATTTGGGTGATAAATTCAATGTATCTAGAACTGGAATTGTAGGCACTGAGAGGGAAGGTGGACAACAAAATGTTAAAGAAGCTTGGACAATATCTAAATGTCAGTTTGCTGTAAACAAAAAAAAATATCTGAGCATTCGCCTCTTGAAGAAGTGGATGTTTTTAATGGATTTAAATATCTATGAATATTAAAGAAATGAATTTAAATGATTTTAAATACTAAAATATTTATCAAATATACATATAGACTCTAATTACTAAAGAAGTGAAAGAGCAATGATTATAATATGTTATATATCAAAAGCATGATAAGAATGAATAAAAGCTAAATTTAAAATATGTAGATTATCTTTTTGTATAAATGTCCACAACATTTATGTAAATATTACAATTACCCAGGAAAAAAAAATGTTGGTATTGAAATATATATCCTAAATAATTTTTTTTCCAATATTGAATATCTTTGTCAAATGTGACAGTTATAGAATTAAAAAAAAAAAACACATTACATATAGAAAAGTTAAATAAACATAATAAAAAAAGTGTAAAAAAAAACTCCACAAAAATATAATCACAAGAATACCATTTCCAAAAAAATTGGAAATAAATAACAGTTAATCCAATATATAACTTTTTATTTTATTTTACAAACATTGTCCTTGATAAGGGTCCTTAGCACCAAAAATTCATTCAAGTTCTATATTTCATTAATTGCTATTTATCTCCTTTTTAAATTTAATATTACCTATCATTATATTTCTGTAATGTAGTTTTTTTTATAAATTAAAACAAAATGAATTACATCCAAAAATTATAACTATTTACACTTTTATCTTTCTATTTATACTTCTAGTAAAATAACTTTTAGAAATTTCCTCTCCATGTAGTAAATAATATTAATATGAATCTGAAAACTTGTAACCAAACTTGTGTTTAGGAAAATCCTTATTAGTAGAATTTTCAACTAATTTTTATGTTCAAATTTTTTGCCAAGAAAAAACAGATTAATAAACTGAAAAAAAAAAAGATTAAAAAAAAAATATGACTATTAAAAAAAGTTCAAGAGAGCTTGAAAATTGATCCCATAATATCATACTTGAGTCTACCAATTCACTACTGTGCTATAGCATTCACAATATAATGACACATAAAAATAAAACTGATAAAAGAACTTATATGCTATATAAATGCATTACAGAATTATTGTAATTATTATGAGGTAATATTTTTAAATCAGTTTATTTGATAATAAATTATTAATAATAATGTGTCACTTGTTATATAAATTAGGATATTTAAATAAAAGTGATTTAGAAGTCAATACATTTTCATTTACTTATAAATTTTGGTAATTACTATGGCAACCTGGTGCTGTAATGGTAAAGTATATATTATGTACTGAAGTATATGTTGAACAATTGTTACAAGAATAAGTAAATAAGTAATCCTCTCATAAAACAGGCAAAACTCACTATAAGTATTGCCACACACAGCAAGCTAGAGTAATCATTGGATGCCAGAAGGCTTGTGCATAAAATCCCCATCTAGTGCCTACTCATCCAATATCCCCAGACTAGTTTCTTGCAATACATATAGTGAGTTTTGCCTGTTTTAACAACAGTTATACATGATCATAAGAAGTGGTGGTCATGTGATGTTTATTGGCTTAATCCTCTCATATTTAAATAAAAATATTTTCAATCAAAACGTTTTTAACAATGTAGAAATTTATTAATCAATATTTATATATATATAAATTTTATAAATTATCCCAATAATATGGTGTCCCTTTATTCAGTTTAGCACAATGGCAGATTAGGTATATATTAAGTAACAGTAATATATTTAAAGCATTTGTCTGCAAGTCTAACTAAAAAATAAAAGTAATCCTTTTATATTTAAAGAAAATATATTTGCAATCAGAAAGGTTTCTAATAATGGACTGATTTGGAAATCAAAACATTTTCATTTATATATTTTATTGTGCTGAAGTGAACCCCAATTTTAAAGTGTCTTTGTGTTCCACACAAGGTGCACACCAGCTTGTTTGAATGAAATGGTTGTGCTCAACCTGTTATTTTAGATCTCATATGCTTCATGATCTATCAAACAACTGTTCCTAGGTCTGTTTAATATTTGTTAAGCATCTAGTTATTTATTTTTGTTCAATTTCATTTTTACAAATATTTAAAAAAGTTTTTGAACTTACTTTGAATGTTAGTGTTGTTTCAATTGTATTCTAATATCTCATTGTTTGTCAACTAGTTATTTTATTACTATTATTTTCAACTATCTTCGTTTTTTTTTTTTTTACAGTTTTAGTTGTATTAAAGAATATGCTAAATTGAGCATTTGGTAGTCCTTACTGTGGCAAGTAAATCTTTATGTGTAGCAATGATAATATTTATTTCCACAATTGAATAATTTTTAATAAGAGTGTAATGCGATGTTTAAGCAACATATATGCCAGAATTGAGTTGTGATTCACAGACTTTCAGCTATCCAATTTTGAACAGAATATTTTTACATGGAAACCATTTACTAGATAATATATAAATTGAAATTAATATGTAAATTAAAACATATTTATTTATCAATTCCTTTTAAATATTTGGTTCTTGTTACTTAAGTTAAAAACAAAAATATATTCATGGTTTAAATATTTATTTTTAATGCGACATTCCTATTAAAATCCAACGATTATTTACTAAGAAACTCTTAGTTGATATACTAAAGTTATTAAAATAGTTTATAACTAATGTGTTTGACAATTATAAGCAATTTATTTATTTATTTAAAAAGTCGTTTACAGTCAACAATCAAAGCAATGACTAATATAGTAATTTAATCTTATAAGAAGGTTCTACCGTCATCTAAAAATAAATGATTATTAATTTTTATATAATGAATCATTTTTCAAAACAGCTATTAAAACACACACTTATTATATTTAAATCTTTTATTATTATACAAACATTTTTATACATATTGTTTATCATAAAGCTAGTTGCATGAGGGGTTAAGTGAGAATTAAACTCTAAAGTAATAGTTTGTTCAACAGGTTCTTTTAAATGATTATACAGATATTTTTTAAAACTCCTTCCAGCTTAGATCTATTCAAGAATCAATCGCTCTGCATTTAATCACTTTTATTTAGAGCTAATTGCAAAGAGCAAATATTTTTTTACATCTACTTTTCATAAGGTGGAATTTGAATATGGGTGAAGCTTTGATATTTTTTAAGTCAGTCACATTACTAATTAAGATTAAAACAATTTAGTCGCCAAAGTGTCAGTCAGTAACTGCAATTGTAAACAAAAGATTTAAAAAAGGAGGAAAGATAAAATTTTATCAATTTTAAAGTTACAGATTTGATGAATAATATTTTTCCTTTCACTCTTTTCTCTTACTTATTTTCTCTATAGAAGAATTCTGGGAAGTATTTTGTTAGTATTCACTTTTTTGAAGGGATATTTTACATTTACACATATATATATAATATTTATTTTTACGTATATTTACCATACTGAATTTAATGTAATTGGACAGGACATGAACTTAGACTTTCAAGCTCCCTACAACTATTTACTCCATCTTATACAACTGATTCACGTGACCACATATATATGAAAAAGATAAATGCTCTCCAATATACATATTTCGTGCTGAACCAGCACTCATCAGTTGGTCCAGATCACTATTTCTTACATGTATATACAATCAGTACTCAATGATATGTATGTCCAAAGAGATGGAAAATGGAGAAAATTAAAACTTGTCCATTAACGTTTGAAGATGTGTTATCTTAAAATATAAACTGAGTACTGATTATATATGTGTGTGGCAGATGGTGATCTGGACCAAATAATGAGTGCTGATTCAGCACAAAATACATATATTGGAGTTCATACTTTTTTTCATATGAATGTGGTTATGTGTATCAGTTGTATAAGAAGAAATGATTAGTTTTAGAGAGTTTGGAAGTCTGAGTTCTATGTTATTTGTGAAAAAAGAGAAAAACAAAGTCTACATATATCAAAATAATAGGCTAGAAATTGTAAAGAGTAATGGCAAAATAAGTAAATATACCAAATTCACATAAATCTTAATCATTATTACAGATTTCAGTATTTGAAGTAAAATATTTCATAAGAAACAACAATGATATTAACTTACAATAATTGGGTGTATAAATCAGCACCTCTTTAAATTTACATAAAATTATGAGGGATCATTTCAAATTTTTCCAAATGAGTTTTTATTTTGACATTAAGACTCAAGGAATGTTTATTTATTTTTGAATAAAGTCATACACTCACATTTAAAAAATAAATGCATCTCGAAACATTTTAATAAAAGCAAAATATTAATAAAGGTTGTAAATATATGTTTGATGTTTGTCTTTCATAATTTTCAATTTAACAAAAAAAAAACCCAAATGTCTGCTTTTGTTCTAGTATGCACTCATTTTTATATAATACCATTTCAAAAATAAAAAGAGTAAAAAAAAAAATAAAGACTATAATTTTAAAGTACATTTTTGTATCTTTGAAAAAAATTTGAATTAAGTCATTGATTCTTTTAGTTTACTTATTTTAATTTCAAACATAAATTATGACATTCAAATAATTTTCATAAAATTCAAAAGGAAAGTTCAGGTAAAAAAAAACTTACATGATTTTATTGATAGAAAGATTCAATTTGTATATTACATATTTTAGTCACATAATTTTCTTTTTTCTTTCAGGTTTGTATATAGCTATATGATATAATTTAATAGAATGTTCCTATTATTAGTGAAATAATAGAGTTTTAATTTTGAAACTTGTTCTAAAAAATAAATTGTACAAAACAAATATGAATAAATATTATAACAGAGGCAGAACACTCGTTACAATAGCGCCATCTAGTGCAAGACAGAGTAATCATTGGATGCAAGAATGTTTGTGCATAAAACTCCTATCTATTCATTGATTTGTCTGGCATCCACTGGGTGGCATTACTATGAGGAGAGTTTTGCCTCTGCTAAAACAGCTTGTGTAAGTATATAGAATGGTTTCATGTAATGGATAAATGTTATTAGCTTAATTCACTAATAATTACTATAAATATCTATAACTAAATTAATTATCATTATTCTTTCATTCTCTCTCATTTTTTTCATTTTTTAAAGTTTTTGTTTTCAATCATTTAGGTTAGTCCAGATTTTAATCGTCATTTGAGTTTTATTCCACACATTGTTTTCCCACACTAATCGTTTCAATGGGATTGACAGCTCGTACAACCACAATTTCATTTTTTAATTAATTACATGATATTAATTTGGATTGTAATCTTTTTTGATTATTTTTTTAACTATTTTTATTCCTTCCTTTACTATAAAATGATTTAGTTCAGTAGTAGAATATCAAACTGAGGAGCATAAGGTCTTCAGATCAATTCCAATGCTGGTACTTTCTGTGTTTTAACTTAAAGCAATAAAGCCATTCAATTAATATATTTTATTTTTCCTTTCTTTATATATATTGATATCTTCTGGAGTTAAAATGGCCACACTTTTTATGAGTGGTTCCCAATAATAATGATATATCTATAATTTATTTAAGTTAAAAATTCAAAGATTATAATAAAACTTATATATATTTTACATGACTTTCCATTTTTAAAGTATTTTTTAATAATTATATTATTTTCTTCTTTTTTTTTGCAAAAGTACATCCAAATAAAATAAGAAAAAATAATTATTTTTTTAAATATATATAGTAATAATAACAAGTCAGATGTCACATGACTTATATATAGCTTGCACTTACAAATATGTAAAATTAAGAGCGTGCTAATAGCTCTAAACAAGCTTTTTTTTTTTATTTATGATAAATGCTACTACAAGAGAAGACATTCAAATCATTTTTATCTTGGATTGTCCCCATCCTCAGACCGGTTTCGACCTATGGGTCTCTTCAGTGAGGAGTTGGGACATTAGATTGCCCCTTCTTAATTTGAGCATCTCTTAAACTAATTCTAGGTGGTGGCGCTTTTTATCATTTTTCAAGTTGCTAATTTTATTATTCCAAATTTCTACTAAGCAAAGTTATTTTAAAATAATTAATTAAAGCAAATGGTATTTAGTTTTTAATTTCCAAAGCTGATTCATTATGTGAATGAAATAACAGATTTCAAAGAAAGTTTTTTTTTTAATTCTCATTTATATATTAATAAAACAGTTGACTAATTATGAAATTAAGCTTTCTCTTTCAGTTTTAAAATTTAATTTAAAAAAAGCCATGTAAATTTTATAAATAAATAATACATTTGCAATGAAAGAAAAATGTTGCAGGTACTTGCTGCAAATAAATATAATTCCAGCCTTTGCTTTTGGTAGTTGCTGTGAGGAGTACTGCCTTTTTTAATGGTAAATAGGAAATAGGTTATAAATGATATATTGTTATTCATATGTAGCAATGGATAAAGATAACATGCTTCTGTTATCTGTTTTACTTTGTCACATTTTGTGAAACATTGCTTGATTCCCCTTTTTCATTACCATATTAAATTTGTAAATATTTACATATATATATGGTCTCTTTTATGATGACTTTTTACATGAAAGTTTGTCCTAGTATTGATCACCAATATGGATTCATTACTTTGATAAATAAGCATCTATTTGCTACAACAATCTTAAAAAAATGTCCACCATTTTTAAATAGTGTATTATATTGCTAACATAATAAAATGTTTATATAACAAAAGCAATTGTAGTTTTGTTGTGAGATAAAATAGTAAAATTTATGCCAAAAAATATATATAATTATTTTTTATTATATTACATCAAAAAAAAAAAAAATTTGGATTACACACAATTATAAATATCACCACAAATAAATTTAAAAATATGTACTTAGCAAAATATAATTTATTTTTCTAATTTTTAATTAATAGTTTTGCAGTAGCAGAATTATTAAATCATTTTGGGCTAAATATCCAAAGACTCCATTTTAACCACACACAATAGTAGTAAAAATGTACATTAAGTAATTAAAAAATAACTTTGATCACATATAAAATTAACTACACCAATACATAAATTGATAAATACATTATATATAAATAGTCAAAATAAGATTGATAGATCACATGACCCTATTCTCTTAATCTTGTAAGTTATAAACAATGAGGATTGCCAATTTCTCAACAAGCTTTGTGATAAATGCTTAGCCAGAACCAGCATTTAAAATATCTCTGTCAGAAACCCCCTCCAAACCCCTGACCATGGCTTCATGCTTTGGAACCTCTCTGGTCTGAACCTACCCTGGCACCTCTCTGAGGAGTGCCAAAGCACGAAACCATGGTCAGGGGTTGGGGGGGGGGGTTCCTGACAGAGATATTTTAAATGCTGGCTCTGGCTAAACATTTATCACAAAACTTGTTAAGGAATTGGCAATCCTCATTGTTTATAACATTATATATCATTAGATATAGTAATTTTATTTTATTTAAGTTAACTGAATATAAACAGGCAAAACTCACTATACATATTGCCACACACAGCAAGCTGGCATAAGCTTTGTGTGTGGCATGGTCATGTGTTGTTTATTGGCTTATTAACTAAATATACTGTAATAGAACTTATTGTATTATTCATACAGTATAAGCAATATCCCCCCCAACAAAAAAAAAAAAACATTTTTTAAATTTAGCCAGTTTCAAAAATATTAACATATAAAAAGTATCTTTCCTTTATTTAAAATGAACATTTTTATATATCTTTAATGCACATAGCAATGTAAATAATCAAATAGTTTGATAGGTGGATCTAATAAGTACAAAAAATTATTCAGATTAAATTCGTTTAGTAATATGTAATTTTACAAAAGCTAAAAGATGAGATACAATTTATATATTACAGTAAACTCTATCATTACTATATCAGATAATTTGTGATATATCAATTTACAAAAAAAAAAAAAAAAAGCAATACAAATTTTACTCCTTAGGTCAGGGGTGGGCAAATAGTGGCCTGAGGGCCACATGCAGCCCCCTAAGAGTTTTTATGTGGCCTGCCAAGATAATCAGAAAAATCCGCCTTTGACTGAAATTTCCTTCCCATTGCGTGACCAAATATTCATCTCGTATTTTCCACTAGGATGGTCACATCAAAACACATGCACAGTGTAGATATGATGTGCAGTCCTTTTCCAGTTGATTTGATTAATTTCAATTTTATCTTTGCATTAGCAAATATATACATTTCCAACTTTAGTGAAACCATGAACCCTCCGAAAAAATGTAAAATTGGTAATGAATGTCATGTGTTTAATGAAGAATGAACAAACAAATATTTCTTTGGTAATACAGGGAATAAAGCAGTGTGTTTATTGTAACATGAAAAAAAGGTACGGCCCTCCACTAACCTTCGCTTCCACAAAATGGCCCCTGATGTGGCCCTCTGCCAACCTATGTTGCCCCTGAGCCAAAACAATTGCCCACCCCTGCCTTAGGTAATTTGAAATAATAAAGGTAAATCAAATCATCAGCAACCACTTATAAATGACTATGATTATTTTGATTTCCAAAAACAAAAAGATTAAAAATAATAAAAATAATTTAATTTGTCAAGCAAGTAAACAACTCCTTGTATGAAAATCATGCAAGTATTTTTCCAAAAAATATAATATTATTATTGGTTTTTTTTAAAAAAAAATCTTCATAAACATTATCATAGTTAAAATAAGGGGGGGAGGGGAGCAATACAAACTACAAATATTCAAAATAAAAGCACTACATAGTTTTTCATTATGTTTAACTTTAATCTAATTTTCAATAAATTTGCTAAATTTTCTTTTTGATAACTTGGATACACTAAAATTGGTATTTTGTATTAGTATAATATTTTGCTATGAGATTAGATTTCTGATACCTGCTATGAGTTTTACAAAATGTAAGTTTATTTAGAAAACTATTGTGAATTTTCCTTATTTTTAAAATAATTGCACAAAATATATCAAATAAACAATTCTCTTATAGTTAAAAATCAAGTATATTTATATAATTCACTAGTTTAAAATTCAGAAATGTAATTAAAATAACATGTAATATAAAATTAGGGAATTTTTTTTAAAGATTTCACATACTATATATTTTTTTTCTCTTGGGTCATAGCACCAGCTGGGAAGAGAACCCATTAACCTGAGACAACTGCTTGTAAAGCAGCTGTTGCTGACCACTCGAACACCAATGCTTGACTTCACATACTATATTGCTGTGCCATTTCATAATATAATACCATTTATATATTTTCTTTAATCCATCTTTATAATGCTATCAAATACAATTTATTTCTTAATAAAGTTTTGATTGACCAACATTCTTTATCAGAGCTCTCTTTAGCTCTAAAAGCATCATCATAACTTCCTTAAATTTGAAACCTTATAAGTTTATAGATATTAAGAAAACTCTGGTGAAAACAGCTAGTTAGTTGAAACTGTAAGAAAATACCAACAATTTTTTTTTACTTGATTGAATAGTTAAAAATAATTAAATAAAGTGTATAAATGATAGTATACATAAATAGAAAAAAGAAATTGTAATATTGTCTCATAATGTAGTGTTATAATAAAATTTATATATATATCAAATATGATAAGTTGTAAATTAATTATTATAATAATAGTAAAACAATAAAATATTAAATGGTTTCCAGTAGAAGGTTATAAAAATAACTGCATTAATTCTTCATTTAATAATAATTATTTGTATAATTTAAGATAGAGTGGATAGCTGAAGAGAGGTTAAAAGTATTCAGTCAAATATTATTAATTCACCATTAATACTATGTTATTTTCTTATCTATTATTACTTTATTGTTTTATTATATAATTCCACTTTTATTGTTAAAAGGAGGTTGCCTTGACAACAGTTTGAAATTGTTGATTGTGATTGATATTGGGATTATTTAAGTGTTGACTAGTTTTTAAAGATATATATAATAAAGATCTATGAGAACAATTATTAATAAACAGAAATGTATTTATTTTTAATTTTATTGATATAGAAAAAAAACATATTTATTCCATCTTAGGCATTCATCCAAATCTAAATCTCAAATACTACTTTGCTTTTTGTTTCTTAACATGTAAAATGCCACAGAGAGATAGTTCACTTGACAGGTCTTTTAATAAATCTATAATTAAAACAATATAGAATATATTTACAACTACTAGCATTTAAAATTAATCTATTATTAATCATCAATTGGGTATTATTATTAATTCTTCGTTTAAAAGCTTTTGTATTAAAGAAAATCGCTAAAATAACAAAAGCAGTATCATCTGCAAAATGACAGATGTTTGATTGAAAGGAAAAATTCAGTATATATTTTTTTCTCATGTATCATAGCATCAGCCGGGAAGTGAACCCGCTAACCCGTAACAACTGCTTGTAAAGTAGCTGTCGCCGACCTCTCGACCACCAGTGCTTGACAAATTCAGTATATTATTATAATATAGTTAGAGAACAACAAGAAACATTTAAGAACTCCATAACCAATTATTTCATCTCAGTCATAACAATATTTTAACAAATTGTATTCTATGGCATAATTATGACTTTAAAAAAAACATTTGAGTACTTTATTTTTTATACCCAAATAATGTAATTCAATTAATAATAAATCTTGAGGAATCAAATATTTTTTCTAAAATCAAAATCTATACCTATAGTACTGTGGCTTTTTTTTTTTAATCTTCAGTAATTGCTTTTGACTGAAAATTCAATCATTTTAACGTAATTACAAACGCGATTTCTTTAGATTTTTCTAATTAAAGAAACTGTCGATTTGAAAATAAACTATATTTATATAAATAAATAAAAAACAATTTTATTCTATAATAATATATATCGTCAAAATTTGAGATATTCAAAAAACCAAAATGGGTCTTTTGTTTTCTTATAAATATGATTTAACCAATTAAGATGTTAAATAATCTGAAAATATTCATGAATCTAAAGAAATATTAAACAATAAATAAAATATTGTTATAAAATGAAAATATTATTATCAATATTTTGACGGAAATTTCACTCAACCGATCTCTTTTTAAATAGAATCTAAGATCTCAGTTTCTTCATCTCTCTAAAAACAGAAATCTATGATAGATTTCTCAGTCAAATCCATATTGATTTGTATAATTATTAGAAAAAAATTCCATTAATATTTGCATACTATGTATGTTTGAGTGGGTTAAAGTACTCTGTAATGAGATTAGTATTTTTCATAATGTCAATATGTATTTTTATTAATCTTTTTTCCTAAAAATTGTGAAAACTTTTTTAAGAAATGTATTTATTAACATCAGAATAAAAATGACTTAATTTATCTTGTTTTAAATAAAAATCATTTTAAATTTAAATATTTATTTTTTTATTTTTAAATTTAGGAATTGACAATATTGGCTAAAAAATGTTAAAACTCCTTGACAACCATGGTTTCATCTATTAACAATTAGACCTTTTCAAGTGAAATCAACAAGATGCATACAACATATATATATATATATATATATATATATATATATATATATATATATATATATATATATATATATATATATATATAACAAAATAGCATTCTCATCAATCATCTCAAAAATCAACTTTCTTTAACATCAAAGGATGTCTTCATGATTGATGGGTTTCAGATTAAAAAAAAATTTATTATAGTTTCTTTTACTTTTTATTTCACTTCTTTTATAAAAGATAACTTCTTCAGTGTCAAATAATATTTTATGATCTGTATTTAAATTCATGAATATTCAAAACTGAGCTATGACATCTATTTTAACTCTACTTTTAAGTACTTTAACTCTTTTATTAAGTTTTAATCACTTTGATCTATATAAATTTTATGACAACTTCAAGGAATTGTATAAACTATACCAGGAATAGTTCTGTTATCAATTGATGGTTTTGAACTATTTAATAATGAATTTAAATCAACACCCTTCTTCCATACATTTTCATGTCACTTAAGAAAATAAAAATACTCTTATAAATCAAAAAACATCACATGATCACATTTCCTATACTAGCACATTAATTGTTGATAAACAGAGCAAAACTCTCCATACAGTATTGCCACCTGTGCTAAACAGAGTAATCAATGGATGCCAGAAGGCTTGTGCATAAAATCTCTATCTAATGCCTACTCATCCAATATCCCTAGACTAGTTTCTGGCTTGTGGCCTTCGTCAGTGAGGAGCTTTGGATCTGAGAGCACTGCATCTAGATCTTAGGATCTAATGCAACCCTCTAGCAACCACCTTTTATCTCTACTTAACTACAAAACTATGAGAATGAAATTGAAAACACAAAAAATATTTTCAATCTAAGCTCAATAGCTTACATAGTCATATGGGTCTGAACTCAATTCAGCACCCATACATTTTGGTGTCTTTGACTCATTTACAACCATAGCCACCATTATCCTATTAGGCAGGATTGGTGTTAAACCATTAAGCATCACATGATCACATTTCCTATACTAGCACATTAATTGTTGATAAACAGAGAAAAACTCTCCATACAATATTGCCACCTGTGCTAAACAGAGTAATCAATGGATGCCAGAAGGCTTGTGCATAAAATCTCTATCTAATGCCTCCATCACTGGGACAAACACCCCAGCAAGATGTTTCTCAATAGCTGTTAATAAGGGGTTAACATAAGCTATGAACACAAGGTGCTAACAGGTGACCCCTGGAGTATTGATAGATGTGGTTTAAACACTGGGGCCAAAGAGCCAGCCAATGATGTATATATTGATCTATTTAGCAGCAGATTTGCTATAATTCTAATGTAATCTTTGGATTTCGTTACCACTCCAAAATTGAGAATAAATTTTGCAGGCACCACAGTCAAATGCTGCCACAAAGTTTGCCTGCACCACAATAGTCCTGATGTTTTTGGTCCTTATATACACCACCAATAAGGCAAATCTCCTTACTGCTTCAATGGTGGATGATTCCTTGCAGACAAATTGGTGCAAGGAAATTTTACTGAGCAGCTGCTATTGTATCTTATCCTTAACAAATGATTCAATGATTTTTATTAATAATGGTGTTACTGATGTGGATCTTAAATTAGTTAATGAAGATGGATTCAATGGCTTATTGAAAAAAGGTACAAGCACAATGGGGTACAGGTTGGGGATGATTTGAAATTCCCAAGTCAGCACCCCAATGACTTGATATTATTTTAACTGTGAAATTGGGTCCAACAAGACAAATCATGGTATTCCATAAAGATCCCGAATGTACATGTTCCAGATAAGATCTCAACCAATGGAGAATTTGCTGCTCAGTAATGGCATCATCTTGCTATGCTGGATCACCTTGCCAAACATTTCCAATCTCATAAGTGGAGTTCTGAACTATGTTGGAGAAAATAGATTATAATATTTTTTAACTGTAAAAGATCTATTTTAAGTATATATATATATATATATATATACGCAATTAAAAATACATTTTATTTTTTGGCATTATTATTATAAAAATAAAACCAATTATTCTATTGTGCCATTGCGTAAAATGTTTGAGTATTGGAAATAACAGAAGAGGGTTGTAATGCATGAATCTTTAGCTCTAGAAACGGTAACTATTACTGCACCAAACCTTGCAGGACACTTTTATTGTGATAAACTTTACTAACTAGACGGAATTGGTGAATAATATTAACAGAATGCATCTGAACCAAGTTCTTTGATATATTGAGAAAGAGTTGTAAGAAAACTTATACGTTTATAAAGATGTTTTTTTTAAACAAATTAAGAAAGGCAGGGGAGGGGGGGTGAAAAGTCTAGTAAGAATTGAACTGCTTTATAAATAAAAGTGGAATTGAAAAATTATTCATCTCTCTGTGATAATAAATAATGTTTGAATTTTATGAATTCTATTGGCTCATGGAGACTATACAATCTGAAATCGTGATTGTTACAGCTGAGAAAAAAAGATCAATCTACTTTAAATCAAGTAATTTATTTAGTAAATAACTGTTAATTTTGTATCTGCTTTAATTATACGAAATGAAAGTGATGAATCATATTTTAAAACTTTATAATGTATGTTATGTGATTTGCGGCCAATAGTCGTTTTATCCAAAATTATAAATATTTTTATAAAATGTATATTTATTTGGTGTATCTTTATAGCAAGTTCACATACCACATACATAATGTTTGCGTGTAAATGATAAATTATTATAAACATATATATTATGAATTTAAAAAATTCAATAAAATGGTTGACAAAAAAATCTTTTTTATAAAACAGAAATTATGCAAAATGAAATAAATCAAAACATAATTTCAATTTTATATGGTCTTTTTTGTATTTCTGTAAAAAAAGAATCATTAAATACCCCGTGCAAGGCAAAAGTTTTTATAGAAGCCTTTCTAGAAGAGCTGTGAAACTAAAAACTATTTTATGTGGTTAATTAAAATTATTTCATCTTTATGACTGAATTTTGAAAGAAATGACTGTAGTTGATGAACATATGTTAAGACTTTCCACCATATGTTATATCACATGAAAACAAAAACCACACAAAATTATGTTGATATTTTTAGGTTTTTTTTTTATTCGCGTAACAATAACATTTAGAACTTATGATGCAAATTTATTCACATTGATATAGAAATAAATGAATAAAATATTTTCCTAATCATTTTTTTTGGCCGGGACGTGATCCCACAACATTCTGCAACCAACTACTTGCTTGCAAGGCGGCTGCGATGATCTCTCGGCTACAGAAAATCAACTAATATCATAACCAATATAAAATATAGTTAGAACTGACGAAGTTTTTATTTATTTTTTCTGTTAATATGTTGACGGAAATGTTCAGAATTGCTTTTTGTTCATTTATTTATATATGTATTCGTTTTCCTTTTTATTTATTATTACATAATGTTTCCTATATTCATTTTACTATTTCTAGTTCCGCTTTAAACATTCAGTAAATCATTCTCACTGTTTGTATTTTTTGACTAATAAAAAAGTAATCTTTTTCATAAATTTTACTGACTGTAAATCAAGTTAATTTTATTACCATTATGTGCATTCGCATTTTATTTTTTATTTTTAAACTTACACATGTTTAGATTTTTTAGGATTTTTATTTATAGTAAAAGTGAAGCACTAATATTTTTAAGCTTGTGTGTGTATATATATATATACTAATTACAATGGCTGGAAACAAGTAAATTAACTACACAACGGATTATTACTATATAGATTTATAGGGTATATGAGCACAGACTTTCAGATGACCCATCACTCTCCACTCTATCTAATAACACTGATACACTCAAGCACATATATGCTGAAAAGATAAATAATCACCAATATAGGTATTTCATGCTAAACCAGCAATCATCAGTTGGTCCAGATTATCATCTCCCACACATATATACTATAAGTGCTCAGATATATTAAGATAGATAATCCTCATATTTTAATGGACCGGCTCCAATCTTCTACACACTCCAACTCTTCAACCGTCCATCCAATTGAAAATCTGATGATGGAATGCTCGAAGGCCACCCTGAGGCCGAGATTCTTGTCATATACACTATATATTACATATATAGACACTAGGTATAGAATAAGCCTGTGTTTCAGTTATATAGATTTATGAAAAATAATATATATATATATGTGTAAGGAGTAAATTCCAAATCTATAATTATGTGACATGCGTAAAGGTTAAAGAACAAAATAACTATTGATTCTACCCTCTGCATCCATATAAATAAAATCTCTACCATTAGTAATACATCCTATTATAATTCCATTTTATTTATTTTTACAATGAACACCTTGACATTTATTTGACAAATTAGTATTAATATGATTACATTATCCTCTAGCTAAGAACTGTTAGATAATTATTTCCTAATTATTAGTATATGGCTAATTTGGTTTGCTACGAACAATATATATAAGGCATGCAATTTCAATTATAATATTTACTTTTATGCAATCTGATATTTTATATATTAATTTAATTATTACTATTTGATCAACAATTGTGAGATGTTTACACTTTATTTTCCTCAAAATATATTTATTCATATGTTCAAGAATATGGGACAGGATAGAAATTTTAAACATGTAAATGTATAATTATAGAAAACACCAAACAATAAATGTGTATAATTTTTAAGTACAAATGTACCATATAAGGTCATATTAATTTTATACTGTAACTTACACTTCTTTTTTTAAAAAACTTACAGTGCATTATTAAATTAAGTATTTTTAAATTATGATCTTTAACAATTTTTATTATTTGTGAAAGTAAAAAATAAGATTTTGGTATTAACTTATAAATAATTGAAGGTTTGAAGTTATTTAACCAGGGGTAAGTAAGAGCTTTCCCATTTCAAAAAAAAAGAAAGTATAATTGAAATAAAATATATAAATTTGATGAAAATAAAAAAAATCTAATATTTATTTTTAGAAGGTGAGATGATGAAAAAGAAATAGGATAAATTATGTAATCAATAAGAAGAATATAAATATAATAGAAGTAAAAAAAGATAGAGAATTTTTATTTAGGCCTTTGTGAATAAAAGCAAAATACATAATAAAAGCTTTAATTAAAGAGAGAAATGTGTCAATACTAAGATAATAATATGATAATACTGGACAAGAAGATGGTAAAGAATAAGAAAAAAAGTAGATGGAGTATTAGGAAAATATACAATTTATCTTGTCTATTCAAGATTTCTATGCATATGATCTGTTCACAGAATCTTTTGATTTGATCTGCAGAGAATCCAATTCTCATTACTGTTTTCATGCTATGTTCTACCTCACACAAGTTGTTTAAACTGTATCAAAGTCTTTATAGGGTAGTTTTAGTCAGTTCCTGAATTAATAATGAATGGATGCAATAAGGTTTGTGCATAAAATCCTTATCTAGTGCCTACTCATTTAATATTCACTGTCTAGTTTGTAGCTTATAACCTCATTAGTGAGGAGTTATGATGTGAGAGTACTGCACCCAGATCTTAGGATCTAATACAAATTTTTCATAAGCCAATGTTTACCTGTTTGTGTTTATAGCTTTATAGTTTTGCAAGTAAGTAAAAAGTGGGTAGAGTTGCATTATATCTTAAGATTTAGGTGTAGTGCTTTCAGATCCAAGGCTCTTCACAGATAGAAGTCACAAACAACAAACTAGTCTGGAATATTGAATGAGTTGATACTAAATAAGGAATTTGTGCACACACCTTCTTACATTCATTGATTACTAAGGCTTGCTTTGGGAGGTTGTAGCACAGTGAGAAATTGCTACTGTTTTAATCATTGTTATTTGTGATCATTCAGTAAAAATACATATGTATATAAGCCATAACATGCATTACATCTCATTATATTTTTAAATTTGGATTTGACTGCTTTAGAATAATAAAATATACATTCTTATTTCTTTTTCTAAAATTTTAATACTTTATTGTCAAAACATTTTATATCTCTGATGATCATACATAAGAATTACCTGACAATGTTTTTTTGATACTTCCAAAGATAGTGAGCAAAATAAATAAGTGAATGCTCAATCAGATTAAAGCTGATGTTTTGCTTGCAGTACAAATATTTTAATTTGTATTGCCATAAGATGATTTAATTCATAGTATACAATAGTCAAATGACTGGTGGTTAATGAATAAGATCACCAAAGTGGGTAGACATCTGTATTACAATAATCATTGTATGTGTGAAAGCAGAAAAAAACAAATCAATGATAGTTTATTAAGAAAAAAATATATTCATTTAATCTGAAGGTATTTACATTCACTTGATAGCATGTAACATTAATATGACATTGTAATAATTTTGGAAAGATGATCACACAGAAATGTTGAATTTTAGCAATCATCTTAATTTAACATTCATCATTAGCATATGCATTACTAAATTAATGCTGGTTGTTTAAAAGAAAAGCAATGATTTCAGTTGAGAATTCAAATTCATAAAACTATAATGACATAAAGAGTTATATAAATTTAATATGAATATGTCATGTGATTCAAGAAATGCTTCAAAAGATAGCTTTAAACATGCTTGTGTGACAGCCAATCAGATATAATAATGACTGCACATAGAACTCTTAATTCTGAAACAAGTCAGAACTATAAGAAAAAAAATGGGACCCACCTTCGTCTATGCTTAAATTTATATATAAATAAGCCAGACTCTAGCACTTCGAAATAAGAGTGTGAAGCTTAAAATATCTTCACATTTAATTCACTAAATATTATATATAAATAAACAAAGCGAAATCTTTAGATTTACTACGAAGCAATTTTCATATCTAATAAAATAATAGTAACAAATGTAAATATATCAATTTTATTAAGCACAAGCAGATAACATTGATTAAACGTGAATGCTAAAACCTTCGAAAGATGCGTCCTTTCACGTTATTACAATGCTATCTGATTGCGCTTAATAAATTTGATATATTTAATAATTGATGTAAATAATTCATCTGTGATTTTGTTTTAAAAAAAATTAAATATGTGCTATTTTTATTCACTCAGAATACTTTTTACACATATGTCAAATAATAATTTCAATAAATGTAAAAGAACTCATAATATAGAATTAGCACATTAATCTACTATTCTCAAAAGAATGTTCGAATTGAGTGGAATTAGGAAATTTTTTATTTAACCAATTTTTTTCAAGTAAACAGAGAGTTCCAACATAATTAATCAAAATAATGTTTTTTTTTTTCCGAATGATTATCTAATTACATGTATTGTAAGCTTGAGGGATTATCTTATTAATCATGTGAAACTTAACAATGGTGAAATAGGCGTCATATATATATATATATATATATATATATATATAACGGGATCTTTAAAACAGTTATGTAACAGTATTAATTTATATAAATATATATTCTTATTACTTTTAATTGTTTGTAATAGTCGTCTGAATAATCATGTTAGATGATTTTGCAAAAGTGCAGGATGCGAATCATTAATATGGTTTGTCGGAATAAATTTACAATTTAAATATTTCCACTGGAATATGATTTTTTGTAATTACTAACTTTAAGCGCATTTTAATAATTAATTGAACAAAACCTGATTTGATAGTATAAACCAAAAAACAAAGTTAAACATTATTTTTAATTAAAATCAACGGATAAGTATTTTTAAATGAAACTTTTATTTATATGTAAATTTTTGAATTTAAGAAATATTGAATTTTACAATATCATGAAAACTGAAGTTATTTCAGTTTATTGCAATATATTTATGAAATTAAAATGTAATTTAAGTCGTATGTATAACTATTGAGTAATGCGCCTAAAAATATTTATAACAAATCAAATTTCAGATTCATAGCCACTGCTTTCTGCCATATCATAAACTATCAAGGAATATCAATGTAAAAATTTCACATGAATAATTTTTTATTATATATAAATTTCAAAAATAACCTTCTATCATCAATAGAGGATTACAACATGGAATCCCTACACCAGAATTGATTAATTTTGTATATAAGTGTTATGATTCCAAGAAGTTTGATTTAAATCTTGAATTTATTCACAATCAAATGTACATATAGAGTCATTTAACTTTTTAAATTGACCCAGTGGATACTTCACTCAGGGTAGAGACATTATACACCTATACTTATGTAATAGTTGATTAATGTATATAAGAAATATATCTAACCAATCAAATTTTAAATTTGCAATGCATCTTTGGATTTCAAGTTATCATATGCATACTAAGTCCAGTTTAAAGTTTTAGACCAATCTCTAATTGTACAGATAGTTTATGACATTGTTTAAAATCTATTTACTAGAATTGGTAATCAAATTTTATATATAAATATTATGATATTTTTGACTTGAAACTCATTAATATAAATTATATATTTCTAATAATGTATTATAATGGAAAGTGATATGACAGAGATGAACATCTCATAAACTACTGCTTAATTAATAATTGGTTTTGGAATATTAAGTTCAGTATAGACAATATATTTGTATTTAAATATTATATATATAACAATAAAAATAATAAATATAATGGTAATAAACTATTATATACAGTCTATCAATCTACAAAAGTACTTTTAGTTAATCCCTTAACCTGCCCTAACTGCCCAAATGAAATTTTTTAAGGATATATATAAGAATGTGTTTAATGTTTCATTTTTTGTTACAATTAATGTTAATAAGTTAGGGAACAAATCTAAAAATGGCATACCTGTTAAGCAGAAAAGTAATGTTGTGCATCAATTTTTTGGGGATGTATGTTATCATATATAGATGAAACGAAAGTGCAGTATTAAAAAAAAGATTAAAGGAGCATTAATTGTTATACAAGTGTGTCAAAAGTAAAAATAATAATAATTTAATGACTGCTTCACTTTTCTTCTATCATGAAAAGACATGTAAATATAAATTTAAGTTTGATATTGTAAGTGTTAAAATTCTTCATGAAGAGGGAAACCATAATAAAAGAAAAATCAAAGAGGCAATTTTAATAAATATGAATAAAATGAATATAATTAAAAGACAAACTGCTAACATTAAAATTCGGGATTCATGAGATTTGAGTTGACGATGTTTGCTTCCATTTTGTTTTTTGAATTTAACGGCAATTGAGGCAGGTTAAGGGATTAACTGAAAGTACTTCTGTGAATTAAAAGATTGTATATAATAGTTTATTACCATTATATATATATATATATATATATTATTTGTATTGTTATTATAATAGTTTTTTTTTAATTAACAAACATTTTATCTGTATATATATATATATATTAATTCTAATATTTTCATGGATAAAATATGTCATATTATTATTACTATTTGCGGGATATTCCATGTAATAAAAAAGCTAAATACTGACATTTCAGTACAATATCAAGTACCTTCCTCAGAGCGTCCTCTTTCTCAAATCATAAGAATGCACGTGAGATTTAAAACCGTTTTTATCGTTTTCTTTCTCCTCATATTTAAATTCTATTGGTTGAGAAGTTTTAAAATTTATTTTGTCTTCCAATAGCTTCTTCCAAATGTTGTTAATCTTCTTTAATTCACACCTTTCATTTATGCTCTTGGGCCTTTTAAAAATCTCTATAGCTTCTCTTAGCAATCTCTGGTCATATTGTTCAATTTTTGCTAAAATATTTGTTTTTTCAAAATTGATATCATGATTTGTTAATTTTATATGAGAATAAATAGCTGATAAATTGGATTTTTCTCTCACTGCCAGAATGTGTTCTTCCTTTCTAATGTTTATTCTTCGATTAGTCTGTCCTATATATGTATGTGGACAGACCCTACATGGAATTTCATATACACCATGACACTCCAAAACAATATATATATTTATATATATGAGTTAAAATGAATATTTTCACAGATAAAAAATGTTTTATGAAACACGTTTTTAGGAATAACTGTGACTTTTTAAAATTGAAATGTGTATATTTTTAGTGATTATTTCTGTAGCAGAATTATCATTACATCATTATCAAGAAAGGTAGGGACTAGTTTTTATCCACTTTTAACATATTGTGAAGGGGTATAATCATGAACATATGAACAACATGTGAAACAGATTTATGATTCTCAAGAACCCACATTTCATGCTGAACCATCAACATCAGTCACCTCAGATCATAATCTTTTACACTTATTTTTATCATTGTTTAGAGTATATAGGTAGCTAATTATCACAGCTTATTGATAAGTGTCAAACTTATGACCCTCATAACTTTGGCAGGGATATCATGTTAGCAAACAGCTTTCACTATAATAGTATTGTTAATGTAGCTGTGAAAAATATAACATTCTATTTTGAAAAATAAAATATTCATGAAAAAAGTAAATAATAATAAATTATATTCTTGACTTTTAATAAATGTTATACAATTATTGTGCAAATATAATCATGAATCTTAATAAACTTTGCAAAATAATCGAAGTTTTTAGCCATTCAAAATATTTTCTTGAAATAATATTGCAACAATAAAGACTTTCAAGGATGAATACAAGACTATTAAGGACTAGTGTAAAAGTAATTCAAGTTGTCACATTTTCAGTTATCCTGCTAGCTACAGATATATGGTTTTAACCTTAATTTTTTTAACAAATAGTTAATTTTTTTTCCAATAAGTAGCAAGTTGAATTTTATGATTTCTCATACAATGTATCTTGTTGAAAAAGAATTAAAAAGTTAACAAATAGGTGAGTTCATTTTTTTCTTTATTTTTGTTATATATGCATCATGTTATTTATTCATGGCCATAAAAATTGTTTGCTTCCCTTCATCATCATCAACCATTATCAATCCACTGCAGGATGAAGGTCTCTTAAGGTTCAATCCATATTTTCTGATCTTTAGCTTCTCTTCTCCACATCACCTCTGCACACTTTCTTATTTCATCCATCCACCTCACATGTGGTCTCTTTCTGGGTCTTTTATAATCTCTTGCTTCTACACATATCAAACTATGCTAATTTTAGGTTTACATATATGCATTTATTTGATTTGTGATTTTTTTCTTCTGTGCTAGATAATTATTAAACAATAAATAAGAACTTATAAAGGAAACAATAAAAGTAAAATTCATTAGTTCTAATGTAGACATAAAAAACTATTTATTTAAAAAAATATTTATTACTTAAATTTTAATAATATTCATATCAAAAAGTAAAATGTTTAGAAACAGAATATGCAAAAAAAAAAAAAAAAAATGCTTGTGGTTTTCATTAAAACATTTTTTTTTTTTTATAAAAGAAAATAAATAAATAATGTGAATTGAAAAACGATACAAAAAATATGTGCAAATAAAAAAAAAACAACCAGTAATTAACTTAATTGCCTTAAATAAGTACGAATGTGTATATATTTTTACTGTTGAAGTGCGAAAAGCTTAAATTTGAACTTTGTACACATCTTCCTTTATAGAATAATGTATCTGATATTCACACTTATTATTAAACTGATTATGTGAATAATTTTATATTTTATAATATGTCATGTGTGCATATATTTCTAAGATTTCATGGATTCCAAACTATATGGATAGTATCTATCTATATTCATCATCAACCATTATCAATCCACTGTAGGATGAAGGTCTCTCCAAGTTTCATCCATCTTCTCCGATCTTTAGCTTCTCTTCTCCACACACCCCTGCACACTTTCTTATTTCATCCATCTATCTCACATGTGGTCTCTTTCTGGGTCTTTACAATCTCTTGGAATCCAGTTTAAAATTTCAATTGTCCATCTGTTATCATCTCTTCTAGCAATATGTCCAGCCCAACTCCACTTCAATCCTTTAATTTTTTCAATGTCAGTAACACCTGTTTGTTCTCTTACCCATACATTGCATTTTCGATCTCTTCTTGTTACTCCCAACATACATCTCTCCATACTTCTTTGAGTGGTCTGAAGTCTCTGTATTGCTCTCCTATTAAGTGTCCAAAGTCTCAGATCCATAAGTAAGAATCTATCTGTATTACATGTCTATAAGTATGTATGCAAATATATATTAAAGTGTGTGTGATATGTATGAGATTTAAAACTAAATATATATATATTAAATTTATTAATTTTTGTTTTTGTTTACTTATTATGTAATACATTCTTTAAATTATGAATAACTGAAATAGCAGATATGAAAATTATAGGTGTAGAGGAAATATTGTTTACATTAAAGTCATAGCTCCATATGTTTGATACTCAGTAATTGTACAATGATAATTAACTCTATTTATATTGTCCTTTTCTTTTTAATCCAAGTGGTTATAATAGTAAGGATTAACTCCAATAATTTTTCAAACACCATATTTTGGACATCTAATTGATTCTCCTCGCTATAAGAGTATTTAAGAATTGTTACGTCTATTTTTTTTTTCGATCTTTACATTTGAAAGGTATTTTACACCTTAAATTACTTTCTTATAACTTTTATCCTAATGATCTTTTTCAGTTATTCTCCCTATATTTTTATTTTATATTTTTTCAATCTAGTTTCATTTTTTTCTCAAAATTTTATATTAAACTTTTGTAGTAAATAATAAAGTGCAATGTTAATTTTTTCATAAACGAAATATATATATATAAATTATCGTAACTTTGGAAACATTTACAACAAAAGTGTGATTGTTTGACCATAAAATATGAAATAAAATAAAAAAATGTAAACCAATAGAGCAGATTGTAATGTATCTTTTTAAAAGTATTTTGTACTATTAAAAATATTCTGAAAGTATACTTTAACTAAAGTTAATTATTATCTTTAAAAACATTGTTGTAATATTCATTTAAAAAAATTTTATGTGGAAATCTAATGAAGATTCTGGGTCATCAAAAGCACATATTTATGTCCACTATAATAAAAATAGGTTATTTAAATAATCATAATTTAAGGGTCACAAAATTTTAAGCTATAAAATCATCATCAACCATTATCAATTCAGTGCAGGATGAAAGTCTCTCCAAGTTCAAGCTATCTTCTCCAATCTTTAGTTTCTCTTCTCCACATCATTCCTGCATGCATACTTTCTTATTTCATCCATCCATCTCACATATGGTCTCTTTCTTGGTCTTTTACAATCTCTTGGAATCCTGTTTAAGATTTTAATTGTCCACCTATTATCATCTCTTCTAGCAATATTTCCAGCTCAACTCCACTTTAGTCTTATTTTTTTCAATGAAGTCAATAACACCTGCTTGTTCTCTTACCCATATATTGTGTTTTCAATCTCTTCTTGTTAATCTTAGCATGCATCCATACTTCTTTGAGTTGTCTGATGTCTCTGTATTGCTTTTCTATTAAGTTTCCAAGTCTCAGATCCATAAGTAAGAACTGGTAAAATACATTTATTAAAAACTTTTCTTTTCAAACACATAGGGATATTTTCTTTTAGTATCAAGTTATTTCTACCAAAAGAACTCAAACCAAGTTTAGTTCTATGATTAATTTCATACATTATGTTTTCATATGTATTAATAATCTGATCAATATATTTGTAGTTGTTAACTTCTTCTAACTCATCATAATCAATCTTTATTTTCATATTTTGAGAAAATCCATTGAACATTACTTTAGTCTTTTTAACATTTATCTTTAATTCTACTTTTCTACTTTCATCTGATAACTCTTACAACATTTCCTGCAGCTCTAAAGCATTATTTGCAAAAACAACTACATCATCTGAAAAATCTAAATGACTTAAATAATCTCAATTTACTGTCACTCTTTTAGATTGCCATTTTAATCCACAACATACTTTTTGCAGCACTGCTGTAAAACGTTTTGAAGATATGGAGTCACCCTGTCTTACACCCTTCTCAATGTTGATTTTCCTAATATCATTATGTAATCTAATGGTTGCTGTTGCATTTCTATAAATATTCTTTAAAATATGATAATATCCTGGATCTATATCTTGATGATCCAATGCTTTAATCACTGAAGAAATGTTTATAGAATCAAATATCTTTTCATAATCTACAAATCCAAAGCATAATAGCAACTTATATTCATTTGTTCTTTCTATAACTTCTCTTAATACCTAGATATGATCTACTGTACTAAAAGCACTTTTAAATTCAGCTTGTTCTCTGGGTTGGTGGAAATCCAGTGTTCTCTGTAGGCAAGTTGTAATTATCTTGGTAAAAATTTTGTATAAAACTGATAAAAGGCTGATAGGTCTGTAATTTCTAAAATATTAAAATTCAAGTTTTATTACTAATGAGAAAAAAAATAGTGATACTTTTTATCATAAAAAAGAATGATTTATTATTAAAGAATTGATAAAAGGGTTGAGTATCAGAAGTGATAGAGTTAGGTCACGATTCATACTACAGTGATTCTAGTGTCTGCTACTCTACCATTTCTCCAATTACGCAGGGGAATACACTATATTAGTGAGTAAAAAATGGTTAGTGATATGCAAATGTGATGTTGGACTATTTCCATCATCTATCATTAAATGTTGAATATCTAGAAAAATTTAAACTTTATTTAAACATTTCTAAATACAGAATAGCTCAACTGGTTAGTACATTGTCTTAAAATTTTGATATTCAACAATATAAAGGTGTAATTTTGAGTTGTATGTTAGCATTATTACAGATCAGGCTAGCAACACCTGAATAAAAGTGGAAAGCCAAAATGTGCAATCTATTAACTCATGTTATCTAATAGCATGAGTGTTATTATTAAACAGTAGTGTGTGTTTGAAAAAAGTTTTAATAAAGTTTAAAATTTTCTAAACATTAAAAATGATAAATGATGGAAATAGTCCAACATATTACCACATCTAAAATACCATCATCATCACAGAATTTCAGGCAAACATTATAAAATGCAAATAAAACTCATTTTACTTTGCAAAATAATTTTATAAAGCTTTAATATAGTCAACTACAGGTTAAATACCTCTCTAATAACACTTTATTAAAAAAAAAAAACTAAGAAGATCATATATTATTCACCAAACTTCCCAATTGCAAAGGAGTAAAGTTTTGAGCCAATTCATTTCATCTTCTATCTAAGAAAAGTTTAATATCCACAAACTATCAAACTATTATATAGTTTGCTTGGCTATTCATGTGTGGCAATGAGAATTAAAAAATCCAGGCCCAGTGAATTTTTTTAAAAGTTTATTTAGTTCAGATATGTTGGACCTAAATCATAGAAAGATGGGAAACTATTCTACTGTTGTTCAATGGCATCTTTAAATATATATGCATATACATAAAAGTTTCAGATGATGCAAAATGACAATAAAGAGATCTAGGATTTTTTCATCTAAATTATCCATGCTGGTTAGCTTCTTATAATATATATATATATATATATATATATATTATAAGATTATACTTATCATATATATATGTACTTATCATATATATATATATATATATATGATAAGTACAATATTTAAATTGCTTAAAACGAATGCTTAAATAAATCAAAATCACATTTTTGATCAATTATGAAAAAATAATAAAAATCAAAGCAAATAAAGTAATACAAAGCAATAACAATAACTTACATATCTAAGCTACCAAGTGGGGTTTATTATTTTGAAATAATTTCCAATTTACAATTTAATGGAATTTGATATGCATTAAAACAATCTATTTTAGTAGCACCTTAACAGAGTAATTAGATAATTTCATTTACTTTACAACGAATATCTTTAATTTATATTTATTTAGTAAACTACACATATTTGTGCTATATAAAGATACTCTTAACAAGAACTAAATGACATCATTTTAACCTTATCTCTGGTCATTATCAGAATGTATTCTTTTTAAAATATCATTTATTGCTCAGGAGGCTATGTGATATCTAAATAATCAAATTAATACATGAGTATGGCAATGGAATATGTCAGAATTTATTAATTTAAAAGAACTAGTGAAAAGATAATTAAGAAAATAGACATATTTTATTATAAGGACATAAAATATTTGAAGAACAAGTTGAGTAATATTCATTATAAGTCAAATATTACAGAACAACATTGTAGAAATTGATGATATATCAGAAAAAATTGTCAAAATTAATTATTCAAATAAGAGCCTCCATGTGGTATTTTTAATTGTTGTAAGCTTACAAATAGCTAAGTTTCTTTATTCATCTTTATAAATGCAATTATTGTCAAGCATTGTTAGCTGATAGGTCAGCATAGCCGCCTTGCAAGCAAGCAGTTGGTTGCAGACAGTTGTTGCGGGTTCACCTCCAGGCCAATGCTATGACATATGGAAAAAAAATGTAATTATTTAATAATCATTATGTGATGTTTTAGTGGTATTTAATATTTATGATAGGAAAAATATTAGTTTAATTTTTAATTTGATTTAAAATTTTAAAATTTAGTAGTGTGAAATTAATAATATATTTCTGGTAAATAATATTAACATCAAATTGCTAAAATTCATTATTTTTATTTTTTGTATTGTTATTCTTTGGCAGTCTTTTTAATTATTGTAAATGTTCAAATTGGTTTCTTTTACTCAGCTTAAAACATTTAAATATTTAATATATGCAAAAAGAAAAACATATTTAAAATTATAAAAATTTGATGTAGAATTGATAAAAAACATTTCTAATATATAATGTTAGCATCAAGTATGTGAAAACTCAAACACTTTTTTTGTATTCTTGTTTTTTAAAGCATTGTGCAGTATTTTCATTACTGTAAAGTTATAAATATGTAAGTTTATTTTACTCAGGTTTAAAAGTTTCATTATTTATTATTTGTGGGAGTAAAACGTTTTAAATAATAAAAATTTAATACAATAGAATTGTTAAAAAATTTTCATGGTGTATATTTTAGTCCAGAACAGTTTCTTCATTATTAATTTTTCTCTGTATAATAATATTTTAACTTCAATTTTTTTAAATGAGATAATAGCTTGGACAATTTATTTAACAATTTTTTATGAATTTAAATTAAGTACTGACATAAAATTTGCAGATAATTAATTAAATAAAGTTTTAAATTAAACATGACTGCATACATGTTTTCTTCACTAGTTATTTTCTATGATTTATAGCTTGAAAATCATGAAACTATAACAATTTAGAATTCAAAGCATTGTACTTTTTTAATTATTTTGCTTTTAAATATCTTCATATTTACTTTAGAATGCATTCCTAGAATTTATATTTCATAGAGCATGTTTGGAGAATGAGGGTGATGAACAAATATATTTAACATATATCCCAGAAAATTTTTATTCTGATGTAAAAGTAAGTTTTATATGATTGTGCACGTAAGATTTTAATACTAGAACTAAAAAAACAATTAAAAAATGAATTTAATGTGGATATATTTATATAGGAAAACTGATCACATATTTGACAGATTTTTTAGTATTTTCAGATAAAAATAATCTATATCTAAAGGTTTTTTTTTTTTTTTGAAAAGTATCCATAGCAGACATTGATATGGTGGTGTTCAATTAAGACCCAATGATAATGTATTGTATTTTAACTATAAGAAACTATGTATTTTAAGACAGTAACAAGCTTAATGGAGTCAAAGATAAAATAATCATTAATGATTGATTAACACAAATCTGGAAGACTTTTGTATAGTTATATAAAATGTTTCAAAAATTTTCAGGGGTATTTTATGAATAGAATTGAAAATAATTCAAAAAGTAAAAGTCAGATAAGCAAATTTGAAATAGATTTAGAAATGAGAGAAGGTTATAATTATAAAAAGTGTGGGAAATATGGAAAAACAAATGTAAAAATAAAAATGTTATTCTATATCATGAATAATATAAAAAAAATGAAAATGATTTTTATGTATAGTTTAAAAAATTAGCATCAATATGATGCAGTAACAATAATACAAAATAACAATGCATATAAGTTATTATTTTGCCTTGCATTTGTACAGAATAGATATATGGTTTAAAAAAACAGTTTTACTAAAACATCTTTTATTAATTGCTCAGAACATTATGTGCCATCTAAACACACCCAAATAATAGATTGAAAACATTTTCTTCAATTGATCAAATTGACATTTTTGTTTTATAATCACTAGAAAGAAATTAATCTAGAAATCTTTGCTTCCAAATGTGTCATCATGTTGAATCATCCAAGTCAATTAATAGAATACAAAATCTTTTGTTAGAATTTTTGAATCTCTATACAGAATTTTTAAAAAAGTTTTTTTTTAATATTTATAATGTATACCTTAATACTTTTTTGAATACATATATAAATAATTTTTTTTTTCAGATTTAAGATATATACACATTGCTTTTATTAGCTTGACAATAGCAACGTCTCTTTATTGCATTCTATATGGCAAGTATTTTAACAGTTTGAAAAATATTTATATTAATGCAATAAAGACATTCAATTACATTGTAGTCATTATAATAAAACTCTTTTATAAAATTTTTATGGGTTTTAATATAGAAAGCAAATAGACTATAAATATTTGGTTATCTAGACTTAGCAAGAAGTATGATTGGCTTTGTTAAATAAGTAATACTTCATACTTGCACAAAATATAATTCTAAAAATCGATTAGTTTCATTTATCATTGAATTTTTTAAAGATTATAATAATGTTAAATACATATTCTAAAATAAAAAAATAGTAAAGGCATAATGGTTATAAATTAGACAATATTAATGAGTTTACTTTTAATGAAGTAGAATATAATATACAGTAATAAAATTAATGAATATGTCTTACCATCTTTCATTTATTAATCTAAAATCGTATATTCAATAGAAGTATGATATAGTGACACTATATACAAAATATAATATTTCTTACTTATGGGTTTAGAATCAAACATTTAATAGAAGTATAGCACAGAAACAATAGATTACATAGAAATATGGCTGTTGAATTTAATAGTAAAGAATAAAAAGCAAGAAAAGTGGATAGAGAAAAATAAATATTAGTAAAATTATTAAGAAAAATGCAGTGTTGAAATAAATAATAATCAACAATTGGAATTTCAAACTCTCCCATAAAATTTAAAAGATCTAGAAACAGATCATTTATAAAGTGGATTGTTGAGATACAAAAATATTCTTGGCTCTTGCACAAAAGGAAAGCTGCCAATCAAAAAATGCTGGAATTAAGTTCAAGAAATTTTCATGCAGTAATTTGCTAACATTACATGGAATTTTTAGTTATATTATTGCTATACGTACCCAGTCTTTCTCTATATACTTAGAAAAGGTTTAACTGCAGGAATTGTGCACGCACACCCTATTATATGATTGGGTTTGAAATCAATTATTTTAAGTATAAAAATGTAATTATTACTTCTATGCAATTCTAATTTTTCTTTGCTTTTCTATATATATATAAAGTACAATTAGATGCAGTTGTTGAATATCTTTGCTTAAGTTTAAATAAATAATTTTAAAAATTCTTTGAAGAGGTCTTTACATCAGGAAATAGCTTTTACTTGTCTCTTGAGTAAATTGCCAGCATTCATCTCCATTGATGTGAAAATTTAAGATTTCTTAATTGATGAAAAACCAATATAGTGTGGAAATTGAAAATTGATTTCTAATTTAGTTTCGTATGAAGGATGAAACTTGTGGATGTGTTTTCTGACTTTCTTTTTTTATTTTAAAGAACAATGTATTTAATCATATTGACTGTCGTGGATTGTAATGGAAACATTGCTTGATTAATGTTTGTTAATCTTTGTTATTAGACAATGGCTGTTTATTTTCCATTAATATCAGATAGATTACAACATCGAAAAAAAAAAAAACAAAAGTTGCTGCACAGTATTTGTCGATTTCTAAAAGCAGTGAATAAAGTATTTTTGAAAAGCTTCTCTTACATTTTTTTTCTGTGATTACGATGAGAAGCTAATTGTTTATTTATAAAAATTATAGTATAAAAACATGAGTAGTTTGTCAAAAATAAATTTAACTAAAACAGAGATTGTCATCTTATTTTTATAAATTAAGAGCAAATAATTTAATAGAAAAATTGTTAATGTTTAGTAAAATTAAAAGAAAGAAAAAACAAAGTTGCCTATATGAAATAAGAAAAATAGAAATATGCCGCAGGAATGTCGCTACGTCATAAAAACAGCACATGACTGGGAGGGGGGGGTTAAATATAAAATTATCAGAAACCAAAAGATAAATTATATTTAAGACCAGTAATTAATCAATCACAATAAGTGAAGTTCAAATAATTCGTTCAAATCGTCTTTACTACACCTACAATTACCAATTTGATATCACGCTGAAATAACCAGCCATTCTGCTATACGGTTTGATTAATTCGCAGCTTATTTAAAGCTCTTGCTAGTTTTAAGAAATCTCAATGTTACTACTTAAATATAACTCACAATGCACAAAAATTGTAAATGCTAAATACAATGCCACGCAATTAATGAAATATTTGTAATATTATTTTATCACATTAAATATTCAAGCAATGTAGCAATTTATTCTAAGGTAGAATTAATCAATAACAAATAATAAAGGTAATTTAAGAAATGGATTTTATAAACTTTGTGGTAATTAGTGTATATATTATTTTTAATTTTACATTATGCACATTTAACTAAAAATACTTATGCCCATGTGAATGTAAGTGTTCCAATTAGATATTAGCAACAAAACATATTTTATATGTTTTTTTACATTATTTTATCCAAACGTTATTATTAAATATGTTCTTTCAAATATCATGTATAGCTCTTTTTGTGTTTACTCTTCTGTTTTTATTTTATAAACCTGAACCATTTGGACCACCATCTTGAAATGAATTCTTTCAAATATAAGTATATGCCTAATTTAGTTTCTCCTCCATTTCTTAATTTTTCAGTAAATAATCTTAATTTATTTATATTCTGTAACTCTTATGCATATTAATTTTTTACCTACTTAAATCTATCATAAATATACCCATTTAGTGCTCTGTTCAATACTTTTTCAGAATAGAAGACTGAACTACGAATGTAATTTATATTTTTAAGCCAATAAACATCACATGTTGTTAATTTATATTTTTGACAGGTTAGAGACCAGAGCATATCTGAGAGTCAAAAAGAAATTAGTGTAAAATTAATCTTTATTTTGTTAAAAAAAATATTTTGGCCCTTACAAAAATGGAAATATCTAACTATATAACATGCTCAATGTTTCTCCATTATATTATTCTTTCATAAGAAGACACTGATTTCTATATAGTTTTAATATCTTAAGAAAGGGTAGTAATTATTGGACTGCAGAAATAATTTTCTGTTTATTTTTTACTTTTGGTTTTTATTAGTGCATCTCTAGACTTATCATTATCATATCACAACCATTCTTCACCTTCCTCTCATCTCTATCATATTGTAGCCATTCTTCAGAATCGAATCTCAAATAATTCTCTCTTATTATGCTTTCAATTTATAAAAAATCTTCAATCATCAGGTAACAAAATTTTATAAAAATGGAAGTCTTATTTTAAAAATACTTTTTATTCTTGTATAAAAGTATCAACATGTATTTGCTGATTATTTCAGCATTTTTTTTATATGAAAAAGTTTCAACATATAAAAAATATGTTCATTTATAAATAAAGTATGAATGCATGAGTTTTATGGTCATATGAAAGTTTAATATTATTATATACATATTGTTATAATATTAAGTATGAATTATGCTGTACGTAATTTTGGTTATGGTAATAGAAATGAGAGAGGACATAGAATTGTGGAGTTTGCAGAAAAAGAAAAACTTTATATTATGAATTCATTTTTTGAGAAAAATGTTAAAAGAAAATGGACATGGAAGCATCCAAATGAAGGTACAGCAGAATTGGATTATATTTTGACTAACAGAAAATACATATTTCAAGATTGTACTGTTCTTAATAAATTTAACGCAGGAAGTGATCATCGATTAGTAAGGTGTAAGTTACGTGTTAATGTAAAACTAGAAAGACAAAAAATATTAAGAAAAACAATATTTACAGTTGATATTCCTAATCTTCAGAAACATTCTAATGAATTTAAATTAGAACTTACAAATAGGTTTCAAGTGTTAGAAGATTTTGAACATGATACAGATTTGAATGAAATTAATATGAAAATAACTGATACACTTTTAAAAACTGCAACAAACATAGCTGGTAGAAAAAAGCAACAATTGACTAATAAAATTTCTACTGAGACTAGAAAATTTATGAAGAAAAGAAGGAATATGAAAATATACAAAAATGATGTATTAAAAAGAATTGAATATCTCGAATTTTGTAAAATGGTACGGAAAAGAGTTGAAAATGATATAAGAAAGTATAACTGTGAAATAGCAAGGAAAGCTGTAGAAGAAAATAAAAGTCTCAAAAATGTTAAACAACATTTTGGTATTGGTAGGAAATTTATATCTGCAATAAGAAAAAAAGATGGAATTATTACTAAAAAGAGAGATGACATCATGAAATTGGTAGAAGATTTTTATCAAGAATTATATAGTAATAAAGAACAAGTACCTCCTATATCTATTACATCTTCCGAATTGCCCAGAATTTTAAATGAAGAAGTGAGAAATGCAATTAAATGTATGAAAAAAGGAAAGGCTCCAGGTAATGATGGAATTATAATTGATATATTAAAAAAAGCAGGTGAAGAAATAGAAACAATTTTAGCAAAGTTATATACCAAATGTCTAAATGATAAAGATATACCGGAAGATTGGAAGAATGCAGTAATAATATTAATATTTAAAAAAGGTGATAAAGAAGATATTAGAAATTACAGACCTATCAGTCTTTTATCAGTTTTATATAAAATTTTTACCAAGATAATTACAACTCGTCTACAGAGAACTTTGAATTTCCACCAACCAAGAGAACAAGCTGGATTTAAAAGTGGTTTTAGTACAATAGATCATATTCAGGTATTGAGAGAAGTCATAGAAAGGACAAACGAATATGAGTTGTTATTATGTTTTGGATTTGTAGATTATGAAAAGGCATTCGATTCTATACATATTTCTTCAGTGATTAAAGCATTAGATCATCAAGGTATAGATCCAGGATATTGTCATATTTTAAAGAATATTTATAAAAATGCAACAGCAACAATTAGATTTTATAATGATACTGGAAAAATCAACATTGAGAAAGGTGTAAGACAAGGTGACTCCATATCTCCAAAACTCTTTACAGCAGTGCTGCAAGAAGTATTTTGTGGATTAAAATGGGAAACTAAAGGAGTGAAAGTAAATGGAGAGTATTTAAGTCATTTAGATTTTGCAGATGATGTAGTTGTTTTTGCAAATAATGCTTCAGAGCTGCAGGAAATATTGCAGGAGTTAACAGATGAAAGTAGAAAAGTAGGACTAAAGATAAATGTTAAAAAGACTAAAGTAATGTTTAATCGATTTGTTCAAAATATAAAAATAAAGATTGATTATGAAGAATTAGAAGAAGTTAACAGTTACAAATACCTTGGTCAGATTATTAATACAGATGGAAACATAATGGAGGAAATTAATCATAGAATTAAACTTGGTTGGAGTGCTTTTGGTAGAAATAACTTGATACTAAAAGGAAATATGCCTATGTGTTTGAAAAGGATGGTTTTTAACAAATGTGTTTTACCAGTTCTTACTTATGGATCTGAGACTTGGACACTTAATAGAAGAGCAATACAGAGACTTCAGACCACTCAAAGGAGTATGGAGAGATGTATGTTGGGAGTAACAAGAAGAGATCGAAAACGCAATGTATGGGTAAGACAACAAACAGGTGTTACTGACCTTATTGAAAAAATTAAAAGATTGAAATGGAGTTGGGATGGACATATTGCTAGAAGAGATGATAATAGATGGACAATTGAAATTTTAAACTGGATTCCAAGAGATTGCAAAAGACCCAGAAAGAGACCACATGTGAGATGGATGGATGAAATAAAAAAATGTGCAGGGGTGTTGTGGAGAAGAGAAGCTAAAGATCAGGAAGATGGATTAAACTTGGAGAGACCTTCATCCTGCAGTGGATTGATAATGGTTGATGATGATGATGATGATGAATATCAGAATTAAGTAAAGCAGAAGGTAAAAACATCCTCAATTACATCTGATAAAGGGAAATTAAAATTGAAAATAAATACAATATCTCATTAAAAATAGTAATATATATATATATGATAAACAAAAATGCAAGTTAAAAAACTTGCTAACGCTTGTATTTATGTCCACAGATGGCGTCCTACCAAAAACACCTATCAAGCGTATATTTCGTTTACATAAACGTCAGAGTAGTTAGTATTCACTATCTCTAACTATAATTCCACTTTCAGATCATGATTTCAAGCTATTTGCTATCGTCAGTGAAAGACAGGAATAAAGAAACTAGATCTAAATACAAACTCTGAGCGTTTATGAAACAATTTCTATTCAGCTTGCAAGCGTGAATTTTTTAGACACGTAATGTCTTCAAACTCAGCATAGCAAACCAGATAGCTATATGGGTCTGATCTCAGTTCAGCATCACCATATAGTAGAAGCCTCTGCAATCTATATCATTGCAAGAAAGACCTCAAAGGTACATTTATGATAAACAAAAATGCAAGTTAAAAAACTTGCTAATATATATATACTTTCAAAAATTTCCAGAATAATTTCTATCTAAAGGTTGAATAAAAAAGAGATGGGTAGGAGAAATATGATAAAAGCTTAAGTAAAATTAAGTGGAAGACAAAAGTTTGTAAATGATGTTTTGATACATGGTTATAATTGAAACTTGTTAAAAGAACAGAGAATAAAAAGTTAAAATTTGGCTGTAATTGTTGAAAACTGTTATTTCACTTTATTAAATCATTTCTACATGAAAAAGTAATTAATTATTATATAATTCACATCTTTTCCTCAATTAGACATGTCCAGTGATGTTGAAAAGAAATCCACTGAATATTTTTTATGTCATATAAATTATACATCAACACCTTTCTCATTTTAGTGATGTGCTTCAAAAGCAATTCTTACTACTGTAGAATAGTGGTTCACAATCCTGTGGGTTGTGATCCTTCAAGAAGTCACAGAATATATTTTTGAGGATTGTAAAAATTGTGAAAAGTTCTTATGTTGGATAACTTATTTTTAATTGAAAAAAATAAAAATCTAAACACTATTAAAAATACATGAAAATTGTTCACCTCATTATTGTGTGTCTGAACATTTTTGTCTTTAAACATTTTCTTCTTTATATTGTATTCCAATCCACTTTGTATAAACAGACAACGTAATGACACTTTGCTTAAATTGCTCTTATTTTTCTTGTTCACTCTCAGAATTTTGTTTTTTATACTAGTATCCTTTTAACTTTGATACATAGTACTACATTCTCGAATGTATTCATTTTCTAAAACAAGCTAAAAAATGTGTAACTGCTATATATTAACAGATGTACTAAGAACCAAGTATCATTATACATTTTTATTAATAAGCAGTTTTTTAAAGATCTATCTAATCATATGAACTGAAATATATATATGGTAAAATGACTTTTATTATTACTACCCTTATATGTGTGGTAACAACATATAATGGGTCACATAAAACTTCATTCTGAGTATAGTGTTTGCAAGTGTAAAAATATTGCACACCATGACTGTGGAGCCATCTAGTGTAATTGCTGAATAATCAATTGGCTTTAAAGTAGTGAAAAATAACTGCTCTTGAAGTCATAAATTACATTGCAAATATTACTGAATTTTCTCAAACTATTTTACTTCATAACATTCTCTAATTCTTATAGAATTTCATTAATTGTATGCACTTTCTAGTTTTCATTTCAGTTAATACTTTTACACTACATTCTTTATAAAAATTCAATCTAATTTATTTTTATCTTCATATTTTTTAATTAATGTTAAAACCTTTTTTATTGTATTAATAACTCTTTATCTATTCCCATAGTTTAATACATCAATTTTCTTATTAATTTATTAACATTTTAATATTAAATCACTATTTCATCTCTGCTGACCTTCTAAACTATTGAATTCTAATATAAATTAAATCCAACTTGTTATTTCTTTGTAACTTTATTTTTCTGTATTACTTTTCTAGTGACATTTTTAAAAAAAAATTATATATTCATATAATTCTATTAAGATTTATATAAACATTTGTACTTTCTAAAGAATTTCTCTATCATTTCATTTATCATGTTTTAATTCATACCCCTTTTTGCTTGCTTGCTTTTTATAACTTACTCTCATTATTGCAGCATATTTTAAATTTTTCTTTAATATTTTTTTACATTTCATTTGGATTTACCTAATAGGTTAGCTGACCTATGTAATAATTTTAAAAATGTTTCTCCAAGAAACAAATTTTCATTTGTTATAATGCCACTTATAACTCTTAAATTTGACCTAAATGTATATTAGAGTTGTTAACTGCATCTTAATTACTGATTTCAAGTTTATTTTGAATCAAAACACAATTTATTTATTGCTATTTTTTTTCCCAAAAGCTTTTAAATCTTTTATCGTTTTCATTTCTTATTTCAAAACTTCAAACGCCAATACTTCGATCATTTTATGAATATCATATAATTCCAATTATTTCATTACTGATCAATATTATTTTTATTTTTAATATTTTTTTAGTATTTTTCCAAATATTTTTCACATCATACTAACAAGTTCTAATTTGCCTATATATCTAAATAATTTAATCTCCTAAAAATTATTTGTAACTTATTACCCATGAATCTATTATTCATTAAGGGGCTACTCATAATATTTTTCTTTCCTGAATATCAATCAATTACTACATCATTATGTTTTTTTTTTTTTGCTTTTAGAGTAGATAATTTTAGAACTATTTTTAAACCTTTTCTATAAACTGATCCACATTGACATATATAATTCTTATAGTATCCCATCTTTTTATTTTCATTTTTAGTAATAAATTTATTAACTTTTCTGATATTCTAACATCTCCTAACAGCATAATGTTTTTTATAATAACTTTAATTTAAATATATTTAAATAGTTAGTAAAATTGGAATGATATAGTTTATTTTGGAAATGCATACTTCCAGTAAAATAGTTTTCTTATTTATATTCTTTAACATATTTAATTGTACATTGAATAGTCCCACGTAATGATTTTTCTCTTAATTTAATTCTGAATTATTAATGATTTTTATGATTATTATCATAAATGAATTAATAAAAACTATTTTATTTTATTGTACAATAAAACTAATTAAAATTTAATTATAATAAAATAAGTATGCTTCTATATATATATATATATATACTCTTGGAATTGAGTATATATATATATATATATATATATATATATATACTCAATTCCAAGAGTATGTAATAATAGAAAATTTTGATTACGTTATTCTGAAATGTTATTTATTTGAGAAATAAGATTTTAAGATCTGAATGCGATCAGATTATTGGAAGTATTATGCTATGTTACCATATTCATGCATAATGTTTTATCCCTCTTGGGAAAGTGGCACATAATAATAGTCTTATATTAAACAAAGCTTATTTTGGTATGTACAGAACTATAGAATATAGTAATTTAATAAAGACTGATTACTAGTGACATCTATATATGATATCAAGATCATAATCAGATCTATATAAACTGACATATATTTCAGTTGTACGTCTTGCAATCCATCTGCAAATAAATTTTTGAATTGATTCTATTCTTTTCTTTAATTTACAAACTTAAAAAATGTTAATATCTCATTTTTATAAAACTCAAAAATTTATTTAAATCTGATTTTCACCAAATTTAATGCAAAATCTCATTAAATGCCTTAAAAAACTTTATACAAAAAATATTATCACTTTTTTTTATTAAATTGTTGTTTTGTTTCTTTTGTATCTGTTTTTTTTTTAAATAACTAGGTATAAAAATTCCTTTTTTTAATAATTTTATATTATTTTTTTGTTATTGTGAAATAGAAATTTCTTAATTTTTACTAATGTTTATATTTTTAAAATTTTGTTTCTCACTTTTATCACAATTTTTGTTGATTTCCAAATTTTATTAAATATACATGATTTTGGAAAATTACTATGCTTTCATATTGACTATTGTATTTCATTGAGCTGATAGATTAATGAGAGTAATTTATTTCTATTTATTAGGGAAATAAGAGTAATATTATTTTAATGTTATATGGCTTTTCTGTGCTAGTGCTCTAATCTTCAGAATAATTGCTTGCCATTTATCATATTCTTCATATTATTCTATGTGATGGTTAATCCTCAGAATATTCATTCCCATTATTTTTTGTATATCCTTTAAGTTTCTTTCAGTGCTGTTGGTCAATCCCCTGAACATTCTACAATTATACTATTTGCTCTGTTTATAGTTAGAAAACCCACACGATACTTACTTCTTTATTATTCCTTATGCGGATGAATACATCCACAGGTATATTTCTCTTGGTTATATAAATGTATGTTTGAGCAGAGTCTTCATACATTATGATGCTTACATTGTTTCTTTCATCCTTATTTTAGTTTATCATATGTGTTCAGTTATCAGCCATAAAAGGACATTCACATAAATTATTGTCATAATTTATTATAGGTCAATTATATGATATTCCAGTGGTGTTAAAGTTCAAATTCCCCTTTTGATTTATTATTTCATTATGATCAATTGCCATAGGTTTATTAATACCAATTGTTGCTATTATTACAATTTTGAAGTATGGGTGCATTGCTTCTTTTTTTATATATTGGAGAGCTCATTGACTGGGTATTCAAATCTATCCCTGTATCTATAGGATTTAAATTAAACCCTTAGTAATAAAATCTTACCTTGTATTATTTATCTAATTAATGTACATTACTTGTGTAGATACAATTATGTGACATTATTTTATGTAATTTATTTTTATCTAATTTTATTAATATTGTGTTAACCAATTATTATTTTAATGTTTATTGAATCATAAATAAATGTTGATTTTATAATTTAATTTATCTGTGCCATTGCTATTTGTCACACATAAAGTCAGATAATCCAATGTAGTAAATAGGTCATAAAGAGTAAAGCATATATTATCTCTGATGACATGTGCATGGTTACTGAAATATTCAGAAAATATTTTAATGCTTTTGTCTTGGGTAATTCATGATGTATAAGATATAATAAAATCCCATTTACCTTCTACATCACCTCACTTTGTTTTGTCAATTCTGGAATATAATCCACAATCTGTTTCGTCTAATGATATTTGTGACATTAATAATTAAATTAATAATAAATGTACTTGCCAGTATAACACTTGAACCTATTCTCTAATATTATAACAGGTATTTTCTGTATTTCATTAAGAGTTTCACTGCTATTGATTTGATATCTGAGCTAAAGAAGAAAGAACTTAAAGTTCATATTGCTCATCTTCCATTGCAATCCATTACTTTGTAGAACATTTATGTAATTAGAGCATGAGGATATCTGAGCTATAGCCAATTATGTTATGAAGCTGATTCAACTTATTACTACCTTATTAAATGGCCATATTTACCATATAATGACTAGCAGTTTTATAGATTATACCAGCTTGTCTATGGTCAGCCATTGAGTCTCAAGTAAATAAAATCATAAATTAAAGCTCTTAGTGTGGGTTTTAAGATATAGACATTGAAAAAAATAGTTATAATTCATAAATTAAGATTCAGAAGTATAGTTTTGAAATCCAGTCTTTAAAGAGAATAGTTAATTAAAAGAATTGTATAATTTATTTTAGATAATTTACATACCTTCATGTAATGCTACATTAGATCTTCATGGTGTACCCTGGCCATGATGGGATTATGTAGTAACAGTGTATCATTTAATTTTATCCTGTTATGATCTAGAGTAGGACTTTTCTGTTACAGTTTTTGGCTTCCCAACATGAGTCGATTTACTGATGACTAACCTATACAATATATATACACTAATTGTAAGTATTTAAAAATAATGAAACATTACAGAGAACGAAAATTATGAAACAGTATTTATTTACTGCTTTTTTAAAAAAAATATCTGTAGTAATGTCAATTTGATACTCATTTGACTATTTATTCTATTTCATATTATAAATTTAATTTCTCATATGTATTTATTATTTTATACATTTCATGAAGATTTTTTTTTTGTGTTCAATAAAATTTATTGCAAAGATGAATATATATTTATTGTACCAACATCTCTTTTACCTCTCTTTATACATTGATTAGTTTTATGCTTTCTGTTTAGAGAGTTGTTAACCTAAGGTGGGAAAAATGTTATTAATATTTTTAAAATAATAAATTTTTAAAAACAAAACACAAATGTTATTCTGTTATAAAACGATTCATTTTATTTATAATAATATATTATAAAATTATATGAACATTTTGTTATATATATATATATATATATATATATACAATATAATATATATATATTGTAAAACAATATAATGAACACTAATAACTATATAGGTTTTTTTAATATATATATATTAAAATATATAGTGCATAAAAAATAAATTATATATGTTTTTCATTTATATACACCCAGTATATAAATCAGAAGGCAATCTTCAAGATACTTAATGCAAAGTCAAGTTTTTTTTTTTTTTTTGGGTTAAACACAGCGGTAGAATTACAAGCTTAAAACCCAACATTTTTTAAATTAATATTTCACCTGTGTAAAGTAAAACGAAAAAAAAAAATAGGTTGTATAATTGAATGAAACTTTCAAACTGTCTTTTGGGAATTCAAATCTTACATGATCTTCTTAACGCTCAACCATATAATTGTGTTTTTGTAATCAAAGACATGATACAAAATATATATTGTATCTTTATATGTCAAATTAAAAATTAATCTAGTTTATTTTTATTATACTTTTTTTAAATATATAAAACTTAAGACTTCACATATTAATAGTATAATTGCCTATATATATATATAGAAATAAAATAGTCTGAATTTAAATGAAGAAAAATGCATTTTAAAGTTTATAATTTAGACTTTGGATTGTTTTCATTTTAGTATTGTGCGTTTTTTTTTCTTTTTTGGCCATTTTATAAAAATGCAATTCCATATGAACATCTATATAATAAAGACAATATGAAGATTGAGAATTTACTTAATATTATCTTTGAAGGAAAATGCATGAGAAGAAAATTTAAAAAATCATTGCATATGAATTCATTAGAAGTTATCTACTTTATCTAATATAACATCAACACTTTTAAAAATATATTTTTTTTTACTTTAACTCATTTAATTCTGAAATACGATAGTTAAATAATTCTGTTGCTTTCTAAACCAATGTTGGAATTTGTGATCATAAGTATTTGATGCTTAACTCTCTCCAGTTTTGAAAATTATATCCACAGTATTCTTAAATATCATTTGCTTGTATTCTGTAGCATTTTTCTCTTTTGTTTGTGTCTTATGTAATACAAAAATGTAAAGTTTTTTTTTTTCATATTATCATTCATTTTATAAATATGATCAAACAATTAAAAATTAAAACCTTCAGCAAAAGTATTTTTGATTCATTATTTTTGTATTATATTTGTATGAAACATTTTCCCTCTATATAATTCTCAATAATAGGTATAATTAGTGTTTAGAAAATCCAAACATTTTATTAAATAATTTTTTTTTTCATGTTTTATAACAATGTAATATACTAATAATATATATCTGCCCACTATATTAATATTTTGTAACATTTTATGTTTTTGCTTTTTTTTAAATTTTTTCACATTGTATAAATATTTTTTTTTCTTCTGGGTTAATTTTGCTTTGTTTTGACAGTTAAAAATATTAATGGTATTACTTCTAAAATATGAAAAAAAACATTCTACAATTCTTACTTCATTTTTAGATAATTTAAATTATGTCTTTATATTTTTCAAGTATTATTATTTTTGTTTTCAGTATGTTTATAATATATATGTTTTCACATTTAATGTGCTAATGTGGAATTCAGTTTTTATTCACCTTTTTCATTACTAAATGATACACACATGCTAAATATTTTTTTCTTATTCCATGCACTATTATTCTGTAAAACAATTATATATATATATATATATATATATATATATATGGTAATATATATATATATATATATATATATATATATATTACCAAAAAAGTGTGAAATCTAGCATTGTAATAGAATGCCTACATTTTTTTTCACAGCCAAATGTGAGATGATACAAGTAAGAAACATTTAGATCTAAACACATTTCTTAGGCATTTTATAAAATTCTGAAAGGAAAATGGCAAAATATAAAACACTCTCAGGGAAAATATTTGTCAATGCAAAAACAACATCAACATTAAATTTTATACTTTGGATAAGTGATTAGTAAAAGTAATGATGAAGTCATTAGTAAATCTTATGTGTCAATCTAATGGTTAGTTAGTGAAGAGTAAAAATATAATTGCCCTGAAATTCTTTACATTATTGAAGATTTATATTATTTAGAAATTTTTTATTTTTGAAACTTCATTTCCAAAATAATCGTGTAATAATGTCATTATTTCTTTACAATCTTGTTGTTTTTTATCACAAATTCAACATTTCACTCCCATCATCACATGCTCACTTTTTAATATTATGTTATCAATAAAGAATAATAATCATGATATACTTGAAATGAAGAAAGTGAAACTTCATTGTAATGTCATAAATTTAATATATAGAAAAATGTTTATTATTTACTAAAATCCAAAAATAAAACATTATTTTTACAGTTTTTTTCATTCTAATAATTTCCAATAAATCTTAAATCTAAAAACATTGTATGTTCTAATTGTATTTCTTACATTTTCCCATGGATCTTTTTTGCTAAAATCCTTTTTCATACTTTTCCAAAAAACTCTTTGGCATTCTTTACAATACCTAGATATTCTATGCAATGTCTAGGAAACATATGTAAAAAATGAAAATAAAAATAAAAGTTTATAATTCCCCTCAAATGACATAAAGAATTCATAAACATTCTATACAATGTGAGGATTATTTTTACAATTAGCCAGCAATATATATATATATATATATATATATATATATATATATATATATATATATATATATATATATATATATATATTGATGTGATATGAATATGTTTGATAGGATTGAATCTTTTTGTTTTGAGATTTTTTAAATTAGAAACTACTTTTCATTTTCTCTACACATTTTCATAGTTGCTTTTCTGTTATCTTAGATATTCGTTAGATGATTCTGAATGTCAACATAATAGAAATATGGATTTATCCCCTTTTTTTGATTCTCTTCATAAATTAGAATAAGATCTATTGTTTTGTTTTGTAAATACAATTTATTCATCAGTCAAACATTTTCTTTCAGGACATGTAATTTCTCATATAATATATTCATTTTAACTTTGCTTAAAATGCTAATTATTGCATGGGTTCTGTGATTTTTATATCTTGTCTTGTATTACAGATTATATATTTATTTAATATGTGACAAATTTTAAAAGCTAATTTTAATTTCTAGAGCTTTTTTTTTAAAATCAATCAACAATATTGATATAAGCCATTATCAAACCATCTTTATTAATATTGCTGAATCTTGGAAATGTTATTATGTATAGTAGCCATGTTTATGAAACATAAGTGGATTAAGAAAATGTTTAATCTTACTCTACTAGAGGCAATTTGATGATGTCATATAGCAAAATTGAATATTTCTTCACTAAAATAGCTGTGATGAACCTAATGTTTGCTTCTAGAATATATATATATAAAATATTTAAACAAGTTAAAATGTGAAATAATATTTAACATGAGTGTGTAATTATTATACAGTGAAAAAAAAAAAAAACTTTGTTAAACCAGGCTTTTAAAGCAGAAAAATTTCATCAAAGATAGACTACAATTTATTTTAGCAAATTTTTTTAAATAGGAAAATTTTAAATTACACTAACGGTAGACAGTAACAATGTATATATTAATTAAACAAAAGTACTTTTGATTATGATTAGTTGTAATCATTATCAACTGAAATAATGTAGACCAAGTAAAGTAACAGACAAAAAAAGAAGTCATCCCCTGATTTCCCAAAAATTAGATTTATCAGGATTTAAAAAATCACATTGTTTATTTTTTGTTCTGCCTAGGGCCAACATTATATCAGTTGATAATAGTTATAACATAATAAAATGTATTTATGTTTAATTAATAAACATATATATATATTGTAACGATACGGAGAATGCGACTTAACGTAATCTGCACTACGGGGCGCCATCTAGGCATTTGAACCTAGAAAAATTTATAAAGTAGGCAGATACGTCAGTCAAAAAAAAATTTTTTTTTTATTTTGATTCCGATCGTTAGCCCATGTCACTAGCTCAGTGGAATAGCAGAGATTTAATAATATAATCTAAGAGTATATATAAAAAAAGAATAAAATAAGCCACTGCCAGTAATTCACATACAAACATTTATTTATGCACATATATATAAGATTTAAAATTATTTTAGATTAGTTTTACATTTTAACATTTAACATTATTTTTAACTTTGATTTTTGACTTTAATTTACATTTAATTACTATTATATTCTAATTTTACATTTTAATTAAGTTCGCACAGATAAATTTATGAAAGCTTGTTTATAATGTTGAATATAGATCGGTTACATAGATTTCACGGTCAAAAACACTTCAAAGTAAACATAAACGATCAAAATACAAAATTATTGATTACTGACAATTGCGGAGGGAACTTTATACGTAACCCAATAGTATTCACCATAAGATACTTGCATTGTCACCAATAACTTAAAAGACATCCGAATAAATACATTTTTGATACTCACCGTAAGGTATCATTATTTATCGAATGTCTATATATTTTGATCAAATATGGAAACCCAAAACATACTTAACCGATAACCAATCCATGCAAGCGTCTATAAACAACTTAAATTTAATGCATTTTTATTTAGGGTCAAGTATGAATAGACCACATAGATTTGCTTTTGAAAATAAACATTCTATCCCTATTTAACCTTAGGTTAAAATTCGTAGTCAAACCGGCATCAATTCATCTGATATATCGATGTATTCAATGTAATAAATTACGGCAGCACAAAAAGATTAAGAAAAGACATTGACTCTCAATCAGATAGGAATATTACATCTATCTAACGAGAAGAACAATAAAAAAAAAAACTCCATAGAAAGGAACTGCGTTCTCCGTCTTATAATTCCTTCCATAGGCAAACGGAAGTGTGCGGCGTATGAAGCGATTCTGCCCGTAGCGAATCAATATTGCATCTACTAATCACACCCATATATCCAATCCATTGACCCAATTTAACCACGAAACAAATAACCCAAGATTACCCTCCCCTAATATAACTTTACAAATCTATACAGCCATTCATGCCCGACTTAAGTTTAACATTGATACATTTTAATTTATCGGAAAACAGAAATCATAAATAAACTTAAAGAACAAAATTAAATAAATGGAAATGATTTTAAACAAATAAATAAAAAAATACATCAAATAACAATTTAACTACCTTAGTCAGATAGGAAACTAATGCAATTATTTTAGATATGAAAAGTTTTTAATTCAATGTTCATTAATTGTAAAGTTCTTACGGTTTTAAACAGTTCATCTTTATTCATTACTGAGTAAATTCCCACGCCGTCCTCAAAAGATTGGTATCCCTTTAGCCGTTGTTTTATTTATTCATTCGGAGGTTTTTTAGTTCAATTGGTCATCAATGTAGGAAACGATAGTTCATTTCTCTTTTCTTTAACAGCTGAAAGAATTGACCGTGCGTCTGTCAATTTCTTCACCTCCAACTCCGTACTAACACCTATCTGTCACATCGTAATAATCATAATCACTCACTGATTAATAATTTCCTAATTTTCCTTTTATACCAATGTGAAGGATTGAATTTACATTACATCACCGATGCGATGGTCCTTTCGCTGCAGTCCGATTCCATAGGGATTTCTTCTTATTTGCTAACAGTTTCTATTGTTTTCCTATCTGACCGGTGTTTTTACATTTAAATGCCGAAGGCTGGTTTACATTTAACTAATTAACAATCATTTCCATTTCTGATTAATTAACCTGTTTTCCAAATCAAAAATATATTTAAAGATAAATTTAAAGATATAATTTCATCTCCAAATCTTTTTAAAATTTAGTTTTAAAATACTTTTTCTTTAATAAAGTTTTATTTTAATAATTTTTCATTATCTGTGCGATTTAATATATAAGAGTTTAAGATGATATTTAATTTCAATTTTTAATTCTTAAAGAAAATTTTTAAATGCGAACTTTTTAATTTACTTTCATGTTTAATAAATTTAAAAAAAACAAAAAAACAATGTAACGAACGTCTATGCTCGTTACAATATATATATATATATCATTATAATCTACCATTAGTATAATTTAAAAATTTACATATACTATATTTTTAATGGGTAACTTGATATTTTATGTACATATTGTAACTTGTAAAATCAACAATCAATTAAAGAGCAATGCAAAATGTTGGGATCCAAATTGTAACCTATAAAGAATGAAGTAAAATGAAAGGGCAATGTATAATACCAAATGCTGCTCAATAAGAGATAAGCTCAGTGGGTTTATAAAACAAATGTCATATGCTACAATAAGAAAATATATAAGAGAAGCATTTATAATGAAACATTATGTGAATATGAAACAACACTATTAATAACTCAAAAGAAGAAAAAATCTCAATTTACTCTAGTACATATAAAGTCTTAATATTGTGGGCGTAAGTCACTAAGGTTACATTTAAATTTCTTTCTTCTAAAAGCATATACTAAAACTATCACTTAATCCATGTCTTTAGTGCCTTTTAAGAGTCTAATTACTATGATCAGATAAAAGAATTATTTAATTCTTATAAAATTTATAAATGTTCTTTTAAAATCTATACCACATATGACCCATCTTTTGAATGTAATTTTTTCATTATCAAAATAAATTCAAATACTATTTTTATGAAAAAATTGAGGGTATATCTGGGTAATATGATCTCATATAAATTATAAAATAAATTCTTTTTGATTCTTTAGATTTATTCAATCTTGAATGAAGTCCTAGTTAATAAAATAAGCAAGACATACACTGTCCTTAAGCTAATATCTTATCACAATTATAATAATAATAACAACAATATTAATGCTAACTTTAATAACTTAAATATGATGTCTTAATTTTACAATAAGATAATGAATAATCTAGGATTACATTCACATATTTAAAATGAGTAAGGGATTTAATAGCTATTCTAAATATCCTAGAATACATTTACTTCAACATCTTATAAATATGAACTAGGATCTTGAATTCAATTTTATAAGAGTAATAAATATGATCTTTAAATATTAAAATGTTTTTAAAATAAATATACACAGTTATTTGAAATAAGCAAATTGAAATAGTGAAAGTTATGCAAAATAAGAAATCAGATTATAATTCTTTATTAAGCAAAATACAACTTTCTTAGATATTATACTAATGCTTAAATAATTTAATAAATTAATTCTTGTTAGTTTCAATGTCATGTACTCTTTTAGAAAATACACTTAAAATAATTTATATTATTTTATATGTATTAGACTTCTAGTCAATATATGGAATAATTTCTGGTTGATAGGTAGAATGATATGAATAAATGACTATGAGAAATTTCTTAAATAACAAAAACAAATATAAAAATAAGAAAGTACAATTGAAAAATGTAAAATTATAAGAATGTTTAAAAAAGACAAAGTTGTGCTTGAAATATAATTTTATGTTTAGGAGAAAACAAGAGTTGAAATAAGACATAGATAATATTTGTTAATAATACAGAGATAAACTAAATGCAAGAATAATTCATTATCTAGTTAAATGCTTATTTTGGAAATATACTAATAAATAATGAATGTAACCTTGAGTTCAACTATTCCCTGGAAAGTTAAATTTGTTTGTTTTATTAAGCAGAAAGCTGTACTAAAAAAATGTTTTTTTACGGAATTTATTTGAATGAATTGTCAAAAAATAGCCATTGGAAAAACAATATACAGTAAATGAATTTGATGCCACTTTGATATATAACACTTGTGTGAGTTATATTTGTTTTTTATCTTTGCTACATATTTGTTTCCAAAGAATTGTTGCATAAATGTACAGTAATTTATATAATTTTAAATATAAGATAACAATTTGTGTCAATTATTAATACAGAGTTTCTTTAATATAAATAAAATAATAACAAATAATATTATATACAGAAATATTATTATTTTTTTTTAAATTTTAAATATATTGATTTTCATTTATATATACTGCTATTTATAACTATGCATAGCATTTTTTAAAATATTTGTTGTATTAATATTACACTTATAATAATGACAGTTCTCGTAACTATTTCATCATTTATTTATTTCTCTATAATTAAGTAAATTAATATCAGTTTATTGCCTGATATTGAAAAACCAATAATTACCAAATGTTTTTTTTAGAAATTTATATAGTTATATCATTTTTCTTACATCTTGACAAACCACAATATAAGCAGTGACTGAATAAAATTGTCACTAAATGATTGTTTTTATTTATTTATTTTAGAGTCTATTTCTTGGAATGTTTTAAGTGTCAGGCTAAATACAATAAATACACTTTTAATTGACTAAAATCTTTATTTTTGGTGTTGAACTGATACAAATCTTATTTATTTTTTTTAGCTTTACCTAGTATGGGATTGCCATTCTCTATAGTGTATATTATCTGTATTTTTCCATACACATGAATTGCATTTTCCATATAAATAAGCATGATCAATTATTCTTAAATTTTATTGATTTTTACTATACATTCTTGAAGTAATTTCAATTTACTGGATTTTTTATCTTACTCTGTTTTAGACTTTTAGAACCAGCTATATGTCTCAGCACTTAAAGAATCAAATGAAAGTAAGTTTAAATCCTAAAAAGGGATATAACAAAGCAATGCTTACTACTGAAAAAATAATAACTACCAATGTATAGTTCATGTGGAGCATTTTGTGTTGTGTTTAATATTCAATAAATTTGTTGACTGATTATACAGATTCTGGACTTCAGAGATATAATTTATATTAGAACTATAATTGTGAAATAATATTAGATAAACTTTTTACTTTAAAAATCATAACAAAATATGCTACTTTCTCATTAAATATGCAGTATTGTAATCCAAAATAAATTTTTTATACTTAAATTTATCAATAATTAATAAAATTTTATCCATTAACTTGTGGTATCAATTTATTTTATTTGTATTTTTGTTAGACAAAAAAATCTTCATTAAAAACATTCAACACTTATTTGTTGATTTTTTTTATAGTAATTATTTTGTTAAATCTAATAGTTTATTGTAACTTTCTCACTTATAAATATGTTTCATATATCACAGATTTCTTCAGCATGCAGAATCATAATCTCTAGATCATATATATATATATATATATATATATGGGCTATTCATAAATATATATATATATATATATATATATATATATATATATTCTAGAAGCCATTTATGAAAGCCATGAATAATCCATAGACTCTAGATGCCAAAATAGACATTTTTTATAATTAGTTTTTTCAATATTTGACTTCTTCAAACATAGAAAACCTCTAGTAAATATTATATTTTACTCTTATTATCTGTTCAAATCAATGGTTTAAAAACTACAATCATTTAACATACTTAAATTAAACAAAGTTGAGTATTGGAAGAATACACTGCAATATAATGTTTTTATATCTGAAGAAGGATGTTAAGGAACTACATTGTGATGTTTAAGTAAAGTAACATTAATACAGTGGCTGTATGAGTAATCATGGTGACACACACACTCATCAAAGTATTTGTCACCAGATAAGTTGTAGTGATTATATCTTCTTAATATTATTTATAGGAGCTTAAAAAGATGTACACTTTTCAGTTTCATTATAAGATAGCAATTTAAAATTATTTAGTTGTATTTTATATGCATATAAGTTTTTCTTAAGCATCAGTGTTATTTATAAAATAAATTTCTTAATATAAAAGCATTTGTGGTAACAATTAAAATTCATAATCATTATTATTGACTATTAAAAAAACTCTTGAATAACTAACTATATGTTTGTCAGTAACATGGGGGGAGGGTACTAACGTTATCACATTATTCTATCAAATAACAATAAAAACTATTATTTTCTCATATCATATTTATATATCTACCTATCCATCCATCCATTCACCTTTCTCACTATGTATCTATTTATCTATTATCTCCATGTGTATTTTTGTATGCATATATTAACCATTAATGATAACTAGTGTTAATACAAAGATAAGTTAAATTTACATAACTGAATAAATTAAATATAATGAAATTACATTCATTAGTCATCAATCTGTTCGAGTGATATGTTTCTAATGTATTAATACAAAATTAACTTTTTACAAAGGCTTGTCCCATATAAAATTTTTTCTTCAATTATCAATTGGATAAATAATTGAATAACACATCTAAATGATGGTACCTTAAGAATGTATATATGCAAGCTTTAACAACAATTTTAGCTAGAAGAGTGGCATCTAAAAAATTTGGAATGTGAATAGACTTTTAGAAATAGTGACTTCAAGAAAAAACACTATTTTTAAAAAAAGAACATGAACCTGCTCTTGCAAATGAAATAATATTATAAACAATGAGGATTGCCAATTCCCCAACAAGCTTTGTGATAAATGCTTAGCTAGAGAAAGCATTTAAAATATCTCTGTCAGGATTCCCCCAAACTTCTGACCATGGTTTCGTGCTCTGGCACTTCTCAGAGTGGTACTAGGATGGTTCAGACACTAGATCTAAAAACACCAACCCAAAGCCAGAATTAATAGGGCCATGTTATCTATGACTTATTTTGACTATAATATTATTTTTGATCAGCGTCGCCAGATATATTTTCTTATATTTTGAAGCATTTAATTACATTTTCTATTTTCATTTTTTATAATCATATTATTTATTTATTTTTACACTTTTTCTATTTTTATTTATGTGTAACTAATGCCAGATTCAAGGCAAATTTCCTATCTTTAATCACGTGAATAATATAAAAAATTAAATGAAGAAATTGACTAAATATTTCTTATTAAGTCGTGAAGATCTAAGAAGTCTCTCTTATAATAATGCACTATTCAAAAAAAAAAAATAGTTAAAGCTTAGTGTTATTACTTTAAACTGAGGTTTATTACATTTTGGAACTTTAACAGAAAGTTAATCAAATTTATTGAATTTTTTTCTTGTCTAAATAGAAAAAAAAATCAATTTGTTCAAACTTTTACTCATTCTGTTAAGACGAAAATGTTGCTCATTTGTTCTTTGAAGTATTGTTAAAACGTAATATATGATTTGCATATAATAAATTAAATTACTTTTTATTTCCTAATTAATAACTTTTAATTTTTTTTATTTTTTAAATTTAATTTAAAGCGATATTAATTGTGGAATTTAAAGCAATTCATATTAATTTAATTTGTTTTTTTTTCCTTTACTATCTATAGATATTCATTATAAGTCAATTTTAAAATACATAGTCACAATTTTTATTTTCGTCCTAAATTTTAATTGATAACATTATATAAATATGGAATAAGTTACAAACTGATGATATATTCATATAAATAGATAATCTTTGATTTATATAATAGTCATTTTTCATTAATAGCTACAACATTTAAACACACACACATGTTTATATTAAAAGAGATTTGAACACAGTCTTTTCAACTCTTTTCACTTATTCACTTTATTTTATATAACCGATATACATGTCCACATATACGTGAAAAAGATAAATGATTTCCAATATATGAATTTTGTGCTGAACCAGCACTGATCAGTTGGTCTAAATGATCATCTCCCATATATATATATATATATATATATATATATATATATATATATATATATATATATAATCAGTGCTTAGTTTATACTAAGATATCAAATCTACAAACTTTAAAAGACAGGTTTCAATCCTCTCCACTTTCCAACTCTTCAACCACCCATATCATTGATAATCTGATGATGGAATGCCCAAAGCCCTTATTGTTGCCAATATTATTGTCATATTCATGTTGACTTTAAGGCACTCTGACCCTTCACATGTAGGACCTTAATATTTCCATTTAAATACACAGAAAAGGTATGGGCAATATACAGGCAGCATAGTAATATTTAAATACAAGTAGAGTATATGAGGAGTCAGAGTGACTTAAGGTCAATATGTTTATGACAATAACATTGGCATCAACAATGGCATTGAACATTCCATCATCAGATTTTCAGTGATGTGGATGGATACAGAATTGGAAGAATGTAGAGGATTGAAACCTGTCCAATGAAGTTTGTATATATGCTATCTTAATATAAGCTGAGCAATGATTATATATGTTTGGGACATGATTATCCAGACCAATTGATGAGTGCTGGTTCAGCACAAAATGCATATAGGAAATCTTTTTTTACATGCATATGGTCATGGGTCTTGATTGTATAAGATAGAGTGGATAAGTGAAGGGAGCTTGAAAGTTTTGTGCTCACATCTCTTTTAATTACTTCTAGATTAAGTGTATACACTGTATATATATATATATTGTAACCCACTATCTCGTATGGTCCCAACTACATAATATCACCAAAACATCAGTGCACTGAGAATCGTAACCTCGATCACTGATCAATTCCCGCTACACATTGTCAGCTATTAAAAGCTGTATCCAAAAGCATATTATGCTATCTATTTTATGCACCAAGGACCACAACCAACATCTGGAGCAACTTACCACAGACCAAACCAATGATCTAACATAAACTTTTATGATTTAATTTGATCGCAGCCAGGGTATACCATGATGACCTATCATAGTAGTATGATAAAATACAGTAAACAAATTATAAGTGCAATGTTATTATGTTACAAACCTTAATTTGCGATTTTTATTGTATGAGACCCGATGGCCGACCATGTACAAGATGGCATAATTTGTGGAACTACATAAAATTATGAAATTTGAAACCATCTATATGATTTTTAATACAAATGCTAGTCCAGGTAAAGCTTTGCAATAAATAAACATAAATACTTGGGTTCTTTTTATAGTTTACTATATCACTGAGACTCTTTTTATACTGACAAATGACAATTTAAAAATGTTAAGTAAATATATTCAATCATATCATTATTTGGCAAATCTGTTTGCAGGTTTACCAATCAATTTGTATTGTATACTAGAATCAACTACGCAAAGCCAAAATGATGGAAAAGGTAAATGGGATTTTATTGTACCCTACACATCATAAACTACCAAAGACTAAAAGCATCCAAATGTTTTCTCAAAATATCACTAAACTCTGATATCATGTTGACAATGGTATGTACTTCATGTATGCTCTATCCAAGGTTTATGATATCTGATTTTAAGAATGACACATAGCAACGGCACAGTAAGTTTAATTATAAATCAACGTTTATTTACAAATTTATGAATAATAAATAATTAATTCCAATGTTATAATTAAAAAAAAACATAAATAAACAAATAAAATAAATAAATTATAATTCCATCGACTTTCTTCACTAACATATCATAGGTACGGTTTTAAAAACCTAATCATACCTTATTTCAATTTGATATAATGAATCTTGAGCAAATTATAATAAATTCAACATCAACTCATGAAATATTTAACATCATTTCCAGATTCAATAAATCCATACCGTAAACTTATAATAATATAATAAATAATATTATATCTGTAGGATTTAGCTATAATGTAATCATTAAATAAAATGAAAATTTAAACTTACACTCCGGTAAATAATAATCAACCGACAGTTAATTATTATGAAGTAACTTGAATAGAATGTCCTGCTACAATTTGATGATCTAACTTGTAAATTATACTTACAAATGGAAGAAGATTATTTAGCAGATTAACTAAAATACTTTGCCCAACTTATATCTATGAAGTAAAACCTATTCCTGTGGATGTATTCATCTACAGATAGGAATTAAATAATACTAAACGCTTTGTGGATTTATACACCACCATAAAGTAATACGTATAATTACATAATTCTGCAGATTAACCACCAGCGCTGGAATGAATGTAAAATACAAAAAATGGCAATTAAATAATCTGCGGATTAACCACCAGCACAGATTAATGCCTTTCAACATTAAAAAAACAACATTACTATTTACCTCATATTAAAGTGCAAAATCATCCTCCTCAGTTTTTCTGATCATTCAGAATACACTAACACTTTAGCAAATGTGGGTTCTTGCATAATAAAATGTTACTCTAATCAGGACAACTAATGTACTAACTTATCTTGCTTAAAATAAAGCATGTGTAATATAATATAAGTAATATTAGCATAGGAATATAAATCTGGAAAGACTTACAAAATACCTCACAAAGATTGATACATCTCATGAATTCATTTAGTACCTTTCAAGCCTTTTCGCAAGCGCTATTCTCTTGAATAAATATTTTATTCAACCCCTATTAATTTAAACTTAATAAAATATAACTTATGAACTTCACATGCAAGTTCATATAACGATAAAATTTAAGTAATGAATTATTCATCAAATACATAAAATCTAAGATGTGTGTGTGTGATATAAATTAAATGTATAGCATTTTAAAGTTCAATATATTAATTTTAGCAGGTGTGTGTGTCACAAATTAGATTGTAGAGCACTTTATAACTATAAATATGATCTGTGAAATCCATATACGATGTGTCGAACAATAAATGTATGAAGTAATAAATATAATTATGGTTGAATTCCATACATGCAATTTTATCCATTTGTGTTAGTTATTATAATCACTATTAGATTAACGATTTTACGTGGCTCCATAAATAAGAAACAATTTCAAAACATGACAAGCAGAATTTAAATGAAAATGTTTTTCAAAAGTTATTAATTTCTACATTTCTCTATTAAAAATGTTCCAAGTTTATTACATCCATGCTAATATTTATTTATCCACGCTTAAATCTAGGAATAATAATTACAGCAATTAATTCAATCATTCCAAACTGATGATAAAATTAGAAAATAGCTTTGATCAATTATTTGAAGACTGTTTATTATCCAAATGGCAAACAAATTAACTAGCAAATATATTCCTGGCATTATAAAGTTAAATATCAATCAATGCTATATTTTTATTAGAATTAGAAACGGAAATATTAAACTATGTTGATAACTTTAACATTTTACTTTAATCTAAACTTCTTCTTTTTTAAAAAGCAAATTTTCATATTTATAAAACTTCTGTAATTAAAATACTTATTTAAATTTTCCAAATTGTAGAACAATAAACATTTTAAAACATACCAAATTCTTGCAATTAATTCTTTTAAACTGGGAAGCTCCGACATTTTAAATGTAATATTGGGAAATTATTACCGGTGATTTGATCCACTTGGCCAGCCGACTTGAACAGACTTTTAAATTTAGCAATTCATCTTATAATTAAATACCACAATGTTATTTTTACGTTTATAGAAAATTTGTGGTAATCCATTTACTTGTTAATTATTTTAAAATAAGCTTATCACATTTACACCATTTGCCTTCTTACCATTTTCTTTTTCTTTCTTCTCCCTCCAAAAGCAAACTAACAGACGATCTTCTCTTAAATTTGCGCTCTTTTCTTTTTTTACATTGAGACGCTTACGTAATTACTGTATTTATTTTTAATAATTTATTTTAATTGAACAAATGGTTTTGTTAATTCAAATGAAATAATTTTTAAGATCATTTTAAACAAATAAAACAAAATATTATATTTTAATACTATTTTACCAAATTTAATGTGTTGTCAAAATTTTTAAAAAGTTAAACATTATGATATGAATTAGTATATGGAACGAAGCAAATTCAAATTTATTAAAATAATGTAAGAGAGTAATCTGTTCAAAGTGCAAACCAAGCCAATCAAATCACCAAAGAAGACAGAGAAATTTTTTATACTAGTTACATCAATGATTATATTTTATGCTAAAATATATGGTTACAATATATATATATATATATATATATATATATATATATTGTAACCATATATTTTATAAAACATACTCAATATGCATTGTTAATTATTTAAAAAGTTATTTTTAAAGCAAACACTACTAAATGCATGTCTGTAACTATTATTATATATTGTTATATAAAGTTATATTAATAATAACTTTAATATTGATATTCATATTAGAAATTTTAAGATGTAAATATAAGTTGCTATTTCCTGCACTTTTATCATTTACTTTTAGTTTACTTTATGATGGGATGTGCCTCAGTTTGTAGATATTTTATAAACCAATATTGCAATAACATGAAATGTTGAAACATTTGACAGATGTGCCTTACAAATGTTTAAATGACAGCCAATCAGATAGTAATAATGACTGCACAAGGAACTCTTCAATTCAAAACACATCAGAGATTTTAAGAGAAAAAGAAGGAACCCACCTTCCTCTCTACTTAAATTTATATATAAATAAGCCAGACTCAAGCATTTTGAACTAAGAGTGAAAATATTATGCAGGAATTTCATAAATAAAACATTATATATAATCTTTGATCTAAAACAGTTTTCTTTTTTCCTTCTTAAACATAAAAAAAATTCTATATTTTTCTCTTAATCATTAATGAAACTATGAAAATTAGTTTTCTATTATGTGAAAGTGATTTTTTAATTCTTTCTTGAGGCTTTAACTAAATTAAGCAAAATAAAACATTAATTCTACTTGTTTTTGTCATTCGACTGTTATTGCTGGACCATTAGTGTTCCCAGCAATCATGGATAGACTTTTCAACAATATGCATTATTCAATAGGATATATTTATTAGATTTTTACTTCTACATTTTTAAAAAGACACAAGGATGAAATGTGATAGTATTAATTGAGATATTGGTTACATTTTCTCAATGTCAGTTCCAAGTGGCTGTTATTGCATAAAAAAATTGACTTTTTTATATTCAAATCAACTAAATATTACATAATAGGCAAAAACAAGACCCTTCTTATTTGAAGGTTTTAAAGCATTAATCACATAGCCCTTGGTGACTTTTGATAGAAAAGTCTATGAATTTTCTTGTTACACATAAAAACTGCAATTTGATGGTGAACTTTATTTATATACAAATTTAGGGTCATATTCGAAAGAATAATAAGTGCACACATTCAAGAAAAATAATAAATATTAATTAGTCTATTGTAAAATTTAAAAAAAAGAATGTAAAAATAATTGTTTTGGAAAGTGAGTATATGTTACAAATTAAATGTGATTTATTCATAAATAAAGATGAAAGTATAACATGAATAATAATGGTATGTCTGATAGAGAAACAATATTAGGCATTCAAATAATAAAAGATATGAAATACAGTCAATTCAGGTTTATGCACCATCAAGTTCTCAGTATATTATAAGAAATAGAAAATTTATATATAAACAATCAGAGTACTCTTGTAAAGACCCAGAATCACTTTAAAATTATGTTTGAAGATTTTAATAGGAGCAATGGAAAAGTGATGAAGCAATTAAATTAATTTGCATCAGAGCTACACTCTATTTTGTCAATATACACTATATTTTGTCAACAATGTGCTTAATATATTTTACATAAAAACTCATCTTTAGTTGATGAAATGCAAAATAGTGTTATTGCAAATCCAAAAAAAACCCCATTAAGAATGACAGTATTAAGATTTAATAGCTCTACTCTTTAGAATTATTTCAAAAAATTTACATTAACAATTTCAAGTCATTTAAAATATTAAAAGAATTGAAGAATATTAATAATATAACTACTATTATTCTATAATGAACTTGGCAAAAATAAAACTTAAGCTGTCATGATTCCCAAGGGACACCTGTAAGTAGTGTAATGGTACTGCAAAAATTTTAAAATGTTTTAACAATCAACATTTATTTGTTTAAGTTAAAAATTCATGAACACATATGCAGAAAAGGTAGATTTTTAAATATTCATCTTTATCACTGTCTATCATGCTTTTGATATGTCAAACTCATAGCAATGGATATGATATATCAAAAACATTCTAGACAGCATTAAAGCTGAATATTTACACATCCATATTTGCTGTATATGCTTTCCTTAACAGTTGTTTACTACATTATCTCAGAAAAGAAAAAAAAAATATACTTGAATTAACATTTCAATAAAAATTTAATTTTTGATGAGAATGATGATTGAAAATTAGTTAATAGAATTCTAATTGTAATTAATATGCTGAGATATTAACAAAATCAGCACATTAATGGAGAAGAAAAAAAATTTTTTTTAGGAAAAAATATATTTCTGTATTTGCACAAGTCCCACTACTACTGACTGAAAAAGAAATTTATTTTTGATTACAATTTCTCTTTGTATTGCAAAATTATTAAATATTTAATTCTTAATAAGTATATGATGTATGTATCTAGTTTTATTTGAATGTTATTAATTAATTAACAGTTTAGTTTGCCCTTTATTGGAGAACATGCATACATAATATAGTTTAGTTAAGGAATGGTCTATAAATATATTATTTACTGCTTGTTAAAAACTGGTAATTAAATAATTGTATGCTGTTTACATAAATACTCCACATGCACACACACACACACACACACATATATATATATATATACTCCACATGCATATATATATATATATATATATATATATATTCTCTTAAATCTTTTGAAATAGACAAAAAATGATAAATTATAGAATATTTAAATAATAATTTTATAAAAGAATTTAAATGGAAAAAAAGAAAGAAAAGAAACAGTTGAAATTTACATTATAATTTAAAAATAAAAAAATAAATGACACAAAATAAGATTCTTCAATTCTGTATATATTCAAAAATTATTTGAATCTTGAGACTTATAAAAAAATTAGGATTTAAGATTTAATAAATAAATTAAACAGCACATTAATATAAATATGTTTTAGTTATTTTTTGATCTTATATCAAAATATGATGAGCTTAGATGAAAAACAAAACTTGTATTTTTTTTTCATGGGTCAAAGCATTGGCCAGGAAGTAAACCTGCAAACCTGAGACAACTGCTTGTAAGGCAGCTGTGCTGACCACTCAACTACCTTTATTGAACATTTTAAATAACTTCAGTTTTTCTATGTGACTAAAAATAAGACTTCAAACAATTAAAAAAAAGAATATGTACAGAAATCATTTTATGTTCATATATATATATTTTAGAAAAAAATAGCGAAAGTACAATGAAATGTTTATATTGTGTTATTCTAATTTTGCCTAAAAATGTCAAACTTTGAAACCATTTACTTTAAATAAATATATTAATGATTATTATTAATTCATTTATTGAAATAAAGATTACTATATGATTTCTACTCTAGTTATAAATTTTAAATCAATTTATATATTAGTATATATGGTTTTCTTAAATAAAATGTAATTACATGTCATCATCAATCTAACTTTTTTTTCTTTTCATTGTATTATCATTCTTTTTAAACATCTGCATAAAAAATTGCAATTCCTTCAAACTTCTTGAGACGTAAATAAAATCTAAAAAGCATAAAGTACTTTTAGGATGCTTTCATGCTAAACTCATGCATTTTAGTTGATCCAGATTGCTATTTTTATGCATATATGTTTATTGTTTTACTAATAAATATTTAACCACTTCTTTAATGTTTATGCAAAACCTTAACTACATGAAATATTGATTTACATCCCGAACATTTTTTATGTATTAATTCAGAAGTTTAACAATTTATTTTTTATATTGCACTCAATCAAAACATTTTTTTTATATGTCAAATGCATTGACTGGGAGGCTAACCCAGGCCAACTGCTTGTAAGGCAGCTATCCTAACCACTAGGCCACCAATGCTTAACATCATCAAAACAAATTGTTACTTGATTTTCCTTATTTGCATTCAATCTTCTCTTTAATATAGTTAAGTCTCTTAATGAGCAATGTTAATGTATTTATCTGCTTTGTCTATGGTTTAGATTCAAATTAAGGTTAAATAAATATTTTTTTCCAATAGAAATGATTTTTTTAAAATTAATGACCCATTACTCACTCATTGCTTGATAAATGGGTGCATAATCATATTTAGTTATAAGAAAGATAAAGACATAAATTTCTCAACCGCTTACCCGTTGGTAATTGAAAAACTTCACAATACTTATTTTTCACTTCTCTGTGATGGGTTTTGGAGAAGATTATGCTCTGTGAAATTAAATATAAAAGCAGTAATCTTCTTAAATTTATTCTATAATCATTTTTCTATAAGCACAGATATAGCCAAAAATCTAGCTTTTCATAACTACTTATTGACTAGTTATTATTTGTGATTTGGCACAATGATAAATGTGAATTCTATTGTGTTCAGTGCGCATATTTTATATGTCTTTTCAAGAGACAGCCTATTTGTCTACTTAATTTTTAATAATTTGTAGTTCGTTTTATCATATGCTTTTAATGAAATTTATATATTAATGCAGATTTTTTTTATTTGTTAACCCAACTGAAAGAAAAATAATAAAAAATGAATAAAAGGTTCAATAGGTTTGTTTTGAAAATAATATTTAATACTTCGCAATAATCAATTAATGAAATATAAAATAATATAATTCCAAGTAAGAGACAAAGATATCAAAAAAAGATATTAATATTTAATATTTTTAACTTTCAAAAATACTTTAACATGTTTAAACTACAAATTGCTAATCATTTGAAATATTGACAGACTTCAACATTTTTTCTAATAAGAACTTAATAAGACAATAACTATTACTTTACTAAAACTTATTATGTAGCTGGTATAAAAAAACATCAGTTTGTGAGTAAAGTTACAATTAGAGCAAGACAATGTCCAAAAATGACAACATTTGAAAATATTTAAAGTTAAGTCATTAAGAAGAATTGAATATCTGAAATTCCGTAAAATAATAAATCAATAAAATGACATGAAAATAAATAATGAAAATATATAACAACATGACTATAAATTGACATAAGAAATTATAAAAAATGTCTTGAAATTATAAAAAATGGTATTAGAAAATAAGTTATTTCAATAAATAAATTGAAAGGATGGTGCTATTATTAAAAAAGAGAAAATATCATAAAGTTTGTAGATTTTTATAAAAACAACTAATTAGTAATGATCAAACAAAAACTATCTACTATTAAGGTAATATCTTTTGAAATTCCAAGTTTTTTAAATGAAAAAATATCATGCAGAATGAAATAGTTCCTATAAATGATTGAATTATTAAAAATATTTTAAAAGAGGCAGGTAAGGAAAAGAGTGAATTATTGAAAATTTTTTACTAAATAATATTGATATTCCCAATGATTGGGAAAATGCAATAATGATATTAAAAACATGAAAAGAAAAATATTAGAAATTACAAACTATCAGTCTTCTGATAGCCACAAGAACGAACTGAATTTAAAAGTAGTTACAGTACAATAGACTACATTGAAACAGGCATTTTTAATGAGAATTTTTACAATGATTAAGGTCTTAGAATATCAAGATTCTGAACTGAGATATTATCATATTTTGTATAATATTTATTAAAACCATCAACAGCAATTATATATGATACCATGATTCTATATTTTCAAAAATTGTAATGGCTGTTTTATGGGAAGTATTTTTTGTACTATAATGGAAAGCAGAGAAATAAAAATAAATAGAAATTAAGCCACTAAACATCACATGATCACCATTTCTTATGCTAGCACATAACTGTTATTAAAACAGGCAAAACTCTCCATACAGTGGTGACACCAAAATATATCGGTAGTGAACTGAGTTCAGACCCATATGACTATATAAGCCATTGAGCTTAGATTGAAAATATTATTGTGTTTTCAATTTTATTCTCATAGTTTTGTAGTTAAATAGAGATAAAAAGTGGCTGCTGGAGGGTTGAATTAGATACTAAAATCTAGGTGCAGTGCTCTTAGATCCAAAGTTCCTCACTGATAAAGGCCACAAGCCAGAAACTAGTCTGGGGTTATTGGATGAGCAGGCACTAGATGGAGATTTTGTGTACAAGCCTTCTGGCATCGATTGGTTAATCTGGTTGGCACTGAGTTGCACTACTGGTGGAGAGTTTTGCCTGTTTTAAATAGAAATTACTGAAATCATATAATATTGCAGTTGATGTAGTTGTTTTTGCCTGTTGTATTTTGGAACATCAGATTGCAGTAGCTATGAAAGCAAAAAGGTAAGATTAAAGATAAATATGAAAAAGGTTAAAGTGATATGGTTTTCAAAAAGAAGAAAATATAATAATGTATTGAAAGAAGTTTAAAGCTATAAATTATCTTTGTCATATTATTTATACAAATAGAAATATTGGATAAATTTAATCATGAAATTAAACTGGGATAGCATGCTTTTATACAATAGCTTAATGATACAAGACAGTATGATTATCTGTTTAAATATGAATATATTTTATGTATGTCTGCCATAAAATTTACTTGTAGATGTGAGATTTTGAGTACATAATACCAGAACAATGTTGTAAAGTAGTCAAGCATTGGTGGTCAAGAGGTCAGCGATGCCTGCTTTCCAAGCGTTTGTCCCAGGTTAGCGGGTTTGCTTCCTGGCTGATGCTATGACACATGAGAACAATGTTGTAAAGTATAAAAAATATATGATAGAAGTAACATATATACATCAAAAGGGTAATGCATAATTAAAAAGAGAAGCAAGCATCATTGGCATTACTAAAGAATTGACAGGCTGGATAGAAGTATTTTGTTTTATTTAAGGAAGATAACTATAGATGAATACATGAAATCTTAGAGTAGGTGAGATGGGTATATAAGAAATTTTTTTAAGTAATATAAATTGAATAATTCAAATTAAGATTGCAAAGATCTTTTTTTTTGATTGGATTGATAGTGATTGAAAATGATGATGATGAGCTGACAAATTTTTTGAATAACTTGTAAATATTTGGTATTCTCAAATATATAATTTTACCTTTATAATAATGACCTTCTGAATAGTTGTTTCCTCTCAGTTTATTTTTCCATATTACTTTCATTAGATTTTCTTATTTTTCATTATTGAAAGTTTCATTTATTTTACAATTAATGCTGCAACTAGGAATCCAAGCATTTTTTCACAATGTCTTTGTTTTATCATTCTTCATGTTCTATCTTTATGTTTGTGCTAAATATTTTTAAAGGGTCAACTTTCAGAACTCTAAATGATCTAATAGCAGTAGAGGATTCAATCCTTATTGATTTACTGTTGCTTTGTACTTTGTAACTGCTCTGTATACTATATTGTTTTAAACACTTAATTGTTTTATCTATGTATAGAGAGAATTAACATAATTGTATTAGATATTAAATATTTGTTTTTTTATATTGATGACATGGAAAGTAATGGAAAAGTAGGAAAAGTTAATTCTTGATTTTTACTTAGCTGATTTTAAATTATTGTATAAGTAGCATATAATAGTAATATTAATCACCTATAAACCATATACATTACTATAATATATTTTTATTCTAAATCATTTTTGCTCCTATTATTAAAATAGTTGTATATACTTTTCAAATATATCACATAGCATATTTTTTCTAAAAGTGTATATTTTCTTATCTATCTTTCATTACAGATTCTAAAGTACTTTTCAATAAATGTAATATGGTGGGAAATATCAGATTTAAGAACTATTAGTTATAAGATCAATTTTCAGTGAGTAAAGTGAAATCTTTTTAAAGAGCAGTTTTGTAAATTGATTGAACTCATTAAGGCAATCTGCCATATGCATGAATATCATATGACTATTCAACAAATTGTCTCTATTATTTTATTTTTTTAAAATTCTACTATGATTTTTAGTTTGAGGTAATCAATTGTAATAAGAACTTAAACTTGTCTCCTCAATCTATATTTCTCAAAGTGTAGTGGCATTATGTGAAAAGTTTCATTGTCCTCCTTCATACTGTATGATTTTCGACCATATGCAACATTTCATAGAATTCATGACCATTGACTTTATTAATTTGATTTGTATATTACATTGGAAAGTGACCATGTAAACCAAGTCCCTTTTACTTTTTTTCTCAATAATAAGTTCTTTCTCCAATGTTGAATTTTTTGAAGTGTTCCAAAATAAACATTAGTTATTTGTATAGAATAGAGAATTAAAAACATTCTGTATTGTCATCACAAATCAAATGCATACATTTTTTTTCAATTGATGAAATGATCATATGATTTAATGTTCAGGAGTTTATAAGTTGTGCAGTTAAATTGAGAAGTCTGGCTGCCATAAATGGATCTTAAATTTTAAAATCCAACATTCTACCGTTGTGCTAAATCATAAACAATTTTAATTGGTAATTCTTGAAATATTTCAATCTTCCATATTTTAGGCAGTTTTATCATTATTAGATTTGGTATTGCAATTCTAAAGCATATTATCTGATCACATTAACCATTATTGATTATGATGGAACTCATAGATTCAAATTGATTGCCACTTCAAAACACTTTGACATTCATAAGTTATGGAATTGTCTTTGGCAAGATATGGAATTATGACTTTGTGAATATTTTTATTTTATAAATATATTATTTACATAGTTCTTATAGTTTCTTTATATAATTTGTTAAGTTCTTTTGATTACTGAGCCAAGATCACCATACTTCAGATTGTGCGTTTTCAATCTAGTAACATTCTTTCATATTCATGACAAATGCATATAATAATCTCATTATAGGCTTTACAAAATGGGATAAAGTACAAATTATTAACTCACAGCTGCCTACATTTTAAATTCTACGAAAGAGGTTTTGATTATTTTGATTTTCATAGAAACAAATTCATAGAGAGTTGGAATGAGTTGAACCAGATTCCAAAATATTCTCACATCCAAGAGTATCTGTCATAGTTTTCTTTATCAAAAGCTTTTCCATAAAACACAAAATTCACATAGATTTTTTTATGTCATTTGTTAAATCTTTAATATTTGTTTTCTAGTGTCTTTTCTAAGCATATGTCTGATTACTTATTGGATATTTGTGGAAAAATAATTGCTTTTGGATTTCCATTAATTATATATTATTTTACTCCATGAATAATTAAGTTGCTGTTATATAGTTGTGAAAGTAGGTCAGGTTGTCTTTCTAATAATGTGGGACAATATCAAAGGATACCATTCTCATGGCAAATTTTGTATTCTTCAACTTCCATCTGCTCTCATATGTTTTGTAATTTAAAAAGATACACTGACTATGCAAGAAGTTTTTTTTTATATAGCTTTATTAACTTCTAACCTAAGAATATATAATTTTAGACTACTTTTTTAAATTTCTTTTCATATAAATAGTTGTCATAAGAGTTAGGTAAAAATGGCAATAGCATTCCTTTCTTATCTCAATTATTTGTTATGTTTATCACACAGTTTTTTTTTAAAATTTAATTATTTGCTTTTTGAATTTGAATTTATGAAAAGATACAACACTTATTACCCAATTCTAATAATTCATTGACATAATTTCTGAGGGGAAAATGTTTCAGTTCTTATTTTGGCAGAAACTCTGATAATTTTCTAATTAAATTTTCTGCACTTTTATTCTTTTATTCATATTCTCATGCAATAACCTCACATTCCTTCAATCCTCATATAAGTGAAGACTTGCATGTTACATCTAATATTTATGTTCTGTAATATTATTTTATTTGTATTGGCAATGTTTTTGAGAACAGATCATCTTTTTTACAGTTATGATGAATATTTGGTTGCTTTAATTGTTTATTTATGTAATTACAAATGTAAACTAGATTTGTCTGTAATTTCTTACTTTTTTTTTTTTAAGTGTCATAGCATCGGCCAGGACGCGAACCCGCAACCCGGGCAACTGCCTGCTAGTGCAAGGCAGTCGCGCTGACTTCTCGACCACCAATGCAAGACTAATGATTTCTTGCTTTTATGTTCAGTAGTTATCAAAATAACCAATGTTTACTATATAAATAAAGGATACATGCAGTTCTTATTAACTACTAGAAAAGCACACATAGAATGTACTTTTTTTAATTGAAAATTAAAAATGAATATTTAAAAAGAAAACTGTCTCAAAAGAAGATAATGAATTGTTTATGAATTTTCAAAATGATAAGTCCACCGATGATGGTGATGGTGCAAATCAGTATTTAAAAAAACAACAATCAAATATTGTATTTGTCACTTTTATATCCTATTTTGTCTAAAACCGAATTCTTCTGTATATATTTTATAATTAATAACACGCTGATGCGTTGCGGTGAAACTTTTTATGTAATTATAATTTATGTAGGCGTTCTACATATAATTTCTGCAGACTAAGCCTACAGAAATTATTATTATATAAAAAGTTTTACCGCAACGCATCAGCGTGTTATTAATTACAAAATAAAGGTGAAATAAAATAGTTATTACCATATATTTTTTATTATTGGCATTATTATAAAAATAACAATGCATTATCAAAATAACAGAATGGCTTTCATAAAAAATTTGAGCATCGGAACTAATAGAGCTGAACCGCGATTCTCAAATTTTGAACTTTATAATCCATCACTCCATTACTGTACCAATCCATGCAAAGCAGCAAAACAACTACTACTAAGAATAGAAATTGAACCCAGAACATTGTTTCAAACAGTTTATAAACTTTCTTATGATAATGCAGTATTATAACTTTATCTTTCTTATTGCATTGTCAAATCCATATAATATTAAATCATCTATGCAGTATCTGTCAATTATTGTTTCTAAGGCAATGTAAAAATAATTAGTAATGACAATTTCAGTTTTAATTTTGTTTTATATTTGTCATTTTATATCTCTTTTAAGAAAATGTATGTAATATTAATGATATTAACTTGAAAATAGTTTCTTAAATTTTAAATAGTTTGCTAAAAGTTAGATTTTAATATAGTATAAATTTTACATAATTATATCTTTAAAGATTTATAATAATATAAATTTTACATAATTGCAAGTCAATTATATTTACCCATTTAACATTATTATTTAATACTTGTAACAAAATATATAAATTATTATCTAACTAAAAGGACTTCATATTAGATTGGCAATGCATCTACTTAACATTTCCATGAACTGGGTTTGAATTCGGTCCATTTAAATTCAAAAGTGTTTCAACTTTCAATCAGCCTTAGTATTTTTCGATGGGGAACTGATGTCGCCATCATTCCCCAGATATTTGCCGATCTTGTCAGTAATGTTTTCATTTTTTTTTTTTTTTTGATTTTGAGAGAGAGAGAGAGAGAGAGAGAGAGAGAGAGAGAGAGAGAGAGAGAGAGAGAGAGAGAGAGAGAGAGAGAGAGAGAGAGAGAGAGAGAGAGAGAGAGAGAGAGAGAGAGAGAGAGAGAGAGAGAGAGAGAGAGAGAGAGAGAGAGAGAGAGAGAGAGAGAGAGAGAGAGAGAGAGAGAGAGAGAGAGAGAGAGAGAGAGAGAGAGAGAGAGAGAGAGAGAGAGAGAGAGAGAGAGAGAGAGAGAGAGAGAGAGAGAGAGAGAGAGAGAGAGAGAGAGAGAGAGAGAGAGAGAGAGAGAGAGAGAGAGAGAGAGAGAGAGAGAGAGAGAGAGAGAGAGAGAGAGAGAGAGAGAGAGAGAGAGAGAGAGAGAGAGAGAGAGAGAGAGAGAGAGAGAGAGAGAGAGAGAGAGAGAGAGAGAGAGAGAGAGAGAGAGAGAGAGAGAGAGAGAGAGAGAGAGAGAGAGAGAGAGAGAGAGAGAGAGAGAGAGAGAGAGAGAGAGAGAGAGAGAGAGAGAGAGAGAGAGAGAGAGAGAGAGAGAGAGAGAGAGAGAGAGAGAGAGAGAGAGAGAGAGAGAGAGAGAGAGAGAGAGAGAGAGAGAGAGAGAGAGAGAGAGAGAGAGAGAGAGAGAGAGAGAGAGAGAGAGAGAGAGAGAGAGAGAGAGAGAGAGAGAGAGAGAGAGAGAGAGAGAGAGAGAGAGAGAGAGAGAGAGAGAGAGAGAGAGAGAGAGAGAGAGAGAGAGAGAGAGAGAGAGAGAGAGAGAGAGAGAGAGAGAGAGAGAGAGAGAGAGAGAGAGAGAGAGAGAGAGAGAGAGAGAGAGAGAGAGAGAGAGAGAGAGAGAGAGAGAGAGAGAGAGAGAGAGAGAGAGAGAGAGAGAGAGAGAGAGAGAGAGAGAGAGAGAGAGAGAGAGAGAGAGAGAGAGAGAGAGAGAGAGAGAGAGAGAGAGAGAGAGAGAGAGAGAGAGAGAGAGAGAGAGAGAGAGAGAGAGAGAGAGAGAGAGAGAGAGAGAGAGAGAGAGAGAGAGAGAGAGAGAGAGAGAGAGAGAGAGAGAGAGAGAGAGAGAGAGAGAGAGAGAGAGAGAGAGAGAGAGAGAGAGAGAGAGAGAGAGAGAGAGAGAGAGAGAGAGAGAGAGAGAGAGAGAGAGAGAGAGAGAGAGAGAGAGAGAGAGAGAGAGAGAGAGAGAGAGAGAGAGAGAGAGAGAGAGAGAGAGAGAGAGAGAGAGAGAGAGAGAGAGAGAGAGAGAGAGAGAGAGAGAGAGAGAGAGAGAGAGAGAGAGAGAGAGAGAGAGAGAGAGAGAGAGAGAGAGAGAGAGAGAGAGAGAGAGAGAGAGAGAGAGAGAGAGAGAGAGAGAGAGAGAGAGAGAGAGAGAGAGAGAGAGAGAGAGAGAGAGAGAGAGAGAGAGAGAGAGAGAGAGAGAGAGAGAGAGAGAGAGAGAGAGAGAGAGAGAGAGAGAGAGAGAGAGAGAGAGAGAGAGAGAGAGAGAGAGAGAGAGAGAGAGAGAGAGAGAGAGAGAGAGAGAGAGAGAGAGAGAGAGAGAGAGAGAGAGAGAGAGAGAGAGAGAGAGAGAGAGAGAGAGAGAGAGAGAGAGAGAGAGAGAGAGAGAGAGAGAGAGAGAGAGAGAGAGAGAGAGAGAGAGAGAGAGAGAGAGAGAGAGAGAGAGAGAGAGAGAGAGAGAGAGAGAGAGAGAGAGAGAGAGAGAGAGAGAGAGAGAGAGAGAGAGAGAGAGAGAGAGAGAGAGAGAGAGAGAGAGAGAGAGAGAGAGAGAGAGAGAGAGAGAGAGAGAGAGAGAGAGAGAGAGAGAGAGAGAGAGAGAGAGAGAGAGAGAGAGAGAGAGAGAGAGAGAGAGAGAGAGAGAGAGAGAGAGAGAGAGAGAGAGAGAGAGAGAGAGAGAGAGAGAGAGAGAGAGAGAGAGAGAGAGAGAGAGAGAGAGAGAGAGAGAGAGAGAGAGAGAGAGAGAGAGAGAGAGAGAGAGAGAGAGAGAGAGAGAGAGAGAGAGAGAGAGAGAGAGAGAGAGAGAGAGAGAGAGAGAGAGAGAGAGAGAGAGAGAGAGAGAGAGAGAGAGAGAGAGAGAGAGAGAGAGAGAGAGAGAGAGAGAGAGAGAGAGAGAGAGAGAGAGAGAGAGAGAGAGAGAGAGAGAGAGAGAGAGAGAGAGAGAGAGAGAGAGAGAGAGAGAGAGAGAGAGAGAGAGAGAGAGAGAGAGAGAGAGAGAGAGAGAGAGAGAGAGAGAGAGAGAGAGAGAGAGAGAGAGAGAGAGAGAGAGAGAGAGAGAGAGAGAGAGAGAGAGAGAGAGAGAGAGAGAGAGAGAGAGAGAGAGAGAGAGAGAGAGAGAGAGAGAGAGAGAGAGAGAGAGAGAGAGAGAGAGAGAGAGAGAGAGAGAGAGAGAGAGAGAGAGAGAGAGAGAGAGAGAGAGAGAGAGAGAGAGAGAGAGAGAGAGAGAGAGAGAGAGAGAGAGAGAGAGAGAGAGAGAGAGAGAGAGAGAGAGAGAGAGAGAGAGAGAGAGAGAGAGAGAGAGAGAGAGAGAGAGAGAGAGAGAGAGAGAGAGAGAGAGAGAGAGAGAGAGAGAGAGAGAGAGAGAGAGAGAGAGAGAGAGAGAGAGAGAGAGAGAGAGAGAGAGAGAGAGAGACTTGTAGAGAGCATTTGTTCTGCAATATACTATTTAAAAACTTTTATTTTTTCATTTATAAGTACCCATTTAAATTTTTCATAAATTTGTAAAATTAATGTTATTAAAGAATTTATAAGAATATATGAAAACAACCATCTAAAACTTCTTAGATGTGTTTTAAACAAATATAATTTTTTCAAAATCTTTTTGATCACAACGAAAGCTGTAATTATTAGAATATTAATACATTGTACGGGCTTAAAATTACATTTATACATGTAATATATGCGGAGTTCGAATTCAGACTTTCACATGACCCACCACTCTCAGTGCCATCTCATATTGCTGACCCACCTGATCACACACATGTTGAAAAGATAAATAATCACACACACATATATATATAATCAGTACTCAGCTTTATATTAAGATAGCCAATCTTTATACTTTAATGGACAGGCTTCAAACTATTCCAACTCACAATTCTTTAGCCTTCCATTTCATTGAAAATCTGATGATGGAATGTTCAAAGCCCTTGATAGTGGCAAGGTTGTCAGAATATTAATAGATTATAATATTAAAAAATCGATGCAAATTTAATAAAAAAAACTGATTATAAATAACTGTCGTTTTTATCATTTACTGTTTAAGTTATTAGGTAAGACTTAAACGGTCATTTTGTTTATTATGTGGTTAGGGTAATAAAGATAATAATAATAAAAATGAAATTTATTTTAGAGTCAAAATCTAAATGGTTTTGAATAAATTCTCAGCTAAAAACTTGTTTGGTGTGTTGAATGAACTATTTTATTTTATCACTTTCATGTTCAAACATAACCCAACCTCAATAAGTAAATCTACAATCAATATTTATCATTGAATTAGGTATATTATATGTTAAAAATTTTGGTACTTCCACACACAGACAAATGTAATTGAATTCTCTTGAATCTTTTAAACTATAATTTTAATACAATTTTATTTGCTACTCGTTTTTTAACTACATATCTTTTTATTTTTCTCTAATTATATTTACAAATTAATATATGTATTTTCTAAAGTTATTTTAATTTATTCCTAAATCTTAACTGAATAACCTAACATGCTCTTTCTTTTTTTATCTTCGCGTTACTATTATCTCTGACATCAAACACTGATCTAAGTTGAATAGAGTTCTTTTTATAAGGTTTAGGATTTTTCTAGCAAAGTTACGCCATATGAATATCAGATAGTCATACAACGTTAGTTAATAAATGTATGTATGGTTAATCGTGATTGAAAAGAAAAACAAGAGAGGAAATTTACTCAAGCCCTCTTCTACTTAGCAACTTTATGATGATAACTATTGTTCTCTCCTTCACTATTTATTTATGAGAGATTATTAAAGAAAACATTTGCTTTGGGCTATTTACAAAATACAATATTAATTTATCTCTTATTTATTGTAGTACATATTTTCAAAATGTTAGTTAAAAATAAACTTTGGCATACTTTATTTTTATAAAATATTTCTTAAAAATTTCATTAATCCTTACAGCATTTTGTTATGCTAAATGTATTGTTTGATAATATCAATGTATCATCAACAAATCTAATGCATTGTAGTTTAAAGTAAAAGTCTTATTTCTTCACTTGATTAAAGTTGTTATGCTCAAACAGCCAGTTTAATGTTCAAATATTGATAAGGATTTGTGAACACTAAACATATATTTATTTTTTAAGATATTTTATAATTAATTTTCATTTCGCATTCTTGAAACATATAAATAAAGTCATATGAAAAAATAAATAAACTCCAATTGTGCATTTTGTAATAAACTGATATTTACCAGTTGATACTTGGTTCTATTTTTCACATATCCCAGTAATATAAAATCAGTACAAAAATGTGTGTGTCATTTTTTTATAATCACAACGTTGGCACAAATCACTTTAGATAAAAATACTAATGATTATTATGAATAATATATTAAATGAAGACATTGTTTCTTTCCCATATATAACTTTAACCCTCCATAAAATATTAATATATTTGACTTTATATAAACACATGAAATAATGCAACTTTATCTCTTTCTTTTGAAGTTCAGTATTTTTTAACATATATCTAAAAAATCCATCATAGGCATGTCTTGAACTTTATGAATAAAGATATAGAAATCCCAATTAATTTCTAAGGTGTGCATTTCCTGATGAATTTCTAGTCATTATTTGGGATAAACCTTTCATTTGTTCAATATTTATCAAAATCAAATCATTATAATTTGATTTACAAGTGTTACATTTTTGCACTCCTATTTTTGATGTCAATACTGATTATTTATTAACTAGAGATTAATTCTAATCCAGATACAACATTAATACAACTCACTTAATCTTTCCTGAGTCTTTATTAATTTATTTAAAAAGGTTGGAGTAGATGGTTTTAAGTATATTTTAAAATATTACATATGGAATGGAATATATAAATTTGAGTTATTCCATATGACTATCACTTTATTCATATGTTTGAAGAAGATGTGCTAAAGTAGAGGATTTACTTATACCTTACAATAAAATGTTTATGACAAAGAAAGGGTTAAAGTCATATCTGGGTTGGATATAATTTCTAGTTTAAAAAATAAATAATAATGATTATTAACAAAATTATTTGAGGTAGTTATTATCAAAGTTATGAATGCAGAAAATTTGACACCTCTAAATCAAATTGTAATTTTTTATATTATTTTTTTAGTGTTAATTTTATTTATTTCTAAATAACATTTATTTATAGTTTGTTGAAAAAATATTTTCACCAGTAATTAAGAATATTATATGAAAAGCATGGTTTATTTATATAAAGTATAATTATACAAATGTATTTTATTAAATTATTGTGAAGTGTTTAATTATAGCATTTTAAATTATGAAAGTGAAATTTTTAAAATGTAATTAAATTTGCTACTTTATTTTGCTGCATATTTTATATATGTTTAGCAGTTAGCATCTTGCTTAGTAGTAATTCACTGTAATGGTATTGCCTTTAAATTATGTGCCTATGTTATTTTAGACATTTTTTGGAAATAAATACCCAATATTGAATTGAAAAATAATAGAAATCAGAAAAAGTATGTTTTAAAAGTATAGCCAGGAAGGAAAACAATATAATGTTATTAATTATTTGATTTGTTGAAGAAAAATAATTTTGAATAAAATGGAAGTTAAATATCACTGGATAATAAAATAATATGATGTTTAAAATTCATAACTGAATTTATTGAGGAATTATTAATTTTAGAAGAAATTAAAAGTCACTTTCATATCATATTACATTATTCTAGGTGGAATATCAATCTTTAAAACACCAACCCATTTCCACTTAGTTTTATATATTTTACAATCTTGCAACATAAATTTATTTTACTGAAGATACATTGTTATTATTTTAATTAATTGGTATTTATGTATTGCGCTTGTGACAAATTAGGTGCTATGGTGCGTATTACTTTAAATGAAAATTGATTGTTAATGAGTAAAGGAATATGAATTTTTTATAGGAAATATATAATTTAAAGAGAAGTATTATCTTTTCTTTACCTAGTCTGTAGCACATTTGTGTACTTATTTATTTTGTGCTTTAATATCTAAATGGTTTGAAGTTTAGTATATATTTAGGCACCAAAATCTCACAGATGTCTTTGTAATGAAGAATATAGTTATCTTAAACATTAAAATTCTTATCCTGGTGGAAGTGATTAGTGGAAGTTTGATATGATATTAATGTTGATAATAATTTATTATATGTAAGTTTATTGAATGAATAATTTTAAAGTTTGATTGGATATTAAGTCATTTATATAGTTATCAGTTTAAGGCTAGTTCTTGGTTTAATATAGAACAATAACAGCATTCTATTTTGCCTCTTGTTCACTTAATTATATTTTCTTAATATCAGAGACTAATCTCTAATATAATATTGTTGTAACTTCGTGTATCTTTATTTTTTAAAATCTATGTTGTGGCTATTTGTTTTAATTGTGATTATTAATTGACACATTATGGAAAATTGAATTTTATAGTAGATGTGTTGTAAATAACATAATGAATTGGCTTACTAGTTATGCATCTCATTGAATGTGTATTATAATCTGTGAAAAATTATCCAATATATTGTACCTGTTGAAATTTGAGATGAGTTTCAGTATGTTGTAAAATGTCAGTCATATTTTTTTTTTCTTTCTTGTTTAATTTTGATGGTAGATATCATAGCATATGATGCATTGAATTGTGTTACTATGATAATGATAATATCAATATAAAAACTTGTTTATTATTAATTGCATTGTATAAGGTTTTGAATTGACTTTATTTTAAAATGAATATGTAAATAATAAAACATGTAGTTTGAATAAAGTTATTGTTATTTTGTTATTATATGTATTTTCATTACTGCATTCATGATAATAAATTACAAATAATACAATTAAATATCTAAAGTCTAAAATATATTTGTTATTTTATTTGTATAGTATTGTATGGGAAAAATATATATGAAAATCTATTTCCAGTGTAGTATAGTGGGAATGTATTATCCATTGTTAATTTGTATTAGAATGAAAAAATGGTATTTGTATTATGAAATATCAGTGGTTGTTGTATGTAATGGTTCTAAAATGTTCATTTTCGTTGTCATTATTCTTTTATAATAAACTTTTTATTTGAGAGATGTGGGTTGGAATTGGCTAAAGAGTTAAAAAATAGTGTTATAATTAGTCTGACATCCATTGGAAAAGTTATAATTAGAACTGAATAGAAAAATCTCTCTCTTGTTTTAGCTTCAACAGAAGCATGCCTAAATTTCTTGATGATGTTTTTTATTTATTTTAAAATTATATAGTTAATTGGACTGAATGATGGAGTGAAAAGCAACAATGTTCACCCAGAAACTGTTCATCATGTCAAGGATTAGAGGAGAACCAATTTTATTATAAAAAATCAAAATTCATTGCATTATAAACAATAAAAATGTTTATTTGCATTAAAAATGAATATTAACTTTTTTTCAATGATGAAATCTAAATGTTAACAACAGAAAAATGTATGCAAAGATTATGTTCACCTACTAATATAATTTTATAAGCTTAATGAATAATTTATATATCAGATAAAATTTGGTTCAATTTTCATAGCATCATTATAGATAAAACTAGTATCTGTTCACTTGTAATATTTTATAAATTGATAACTTATTAAATGAAAGAATATCTACATTGAATAATTGTTGATATCAACTAGAGTTTCATACTTATAAAATTATATAGATTAAATATTTTCTGAATAAAAAGATAATTTGGATATTTGGAAAATATTGAAATTAACAAAATGTGCTTTGACTCATAGTTTTTCATGATATTTCTTTCTCTGTATTAACCCTTTTCCCGCGTCCGGCGAGGCTCCTCGTCGACATCTGAAATCACTCTAACTCAGTTCGTTTTCATACGAAAATTTTCGTTAAATACGTATTGAATTCGTTTTTAAAAGTTCCGTACGATGGTGACATCTTCCGATTTATTTTAGAAGTAAAAAATAGAAAAAAAAACGCATTTAAACCTAAACAAAGAAGGAACATTATTTGTGATTGGTTCTTAGCATGCTCTCAGCCGAAAAAGGCATTCTGATTGGCTGAAAGAACAAAGAAACTGCCTGATCAAAGAAAATAAAGAAAAACGCTGAGATTTTCATTTCGAATACGATTTAAATTATTATTAAATAATATTTATGGAAATTAAACATAATTTTCAGAGAGAATAATAAAAAAACAAAATTATTTTCGAAAAATATTGAAGATTTTAGTCCAAATATTGAAGTTGTAGTAAAAAGAAATATTTACTTTTCTATAACGTAAAAGTCAATCTTTTTGTTTACATTATAACTTTTATGTTGCCGATGTTGAATATTTTAGAATAAATAAATAGCAATTTATTTTTGAAAGAACTTTCGTTTTTTTCATGACCTGAAAAATTAATTATATACTTTTTATAAATGTATCTGAGTTGAATTTAATATTATAGGCGAATATGTTTTAACAATAGGCTTTGTCTTCAGTTTGTGAGTTGGCCAATTAAAAGATTTGATTTTTATCTGATACAACCAAAGATAAAATTAGCGGTTTAAGGGTTAACAAAACATCATTTAAAAAAATAAACACTAAAACTATACTACTATTTTAGAAAGGCCATATTTAAAGACTATTACTCAGGTTGTTTAGATATATTTATCATTATTATTGCTATATATTTGTTTCTTTTTATTTAATTTCTGTAATATTTATTGATATAAATAGTAGTATAATTTTAGGTTAAGTAGTGATCTATTTATATACCTAAATATAAGATAGTTGTGTTTTCCTAAGTCTAAATTTATATTTTACAAAATAATAATTATTGTTTTAATTTTAAATATTCATTTTTAGTTATATTAAAAAATAAGTAGATTCATTTTGTAGAAAGAGAAATGCTTTATCATTTTACATATACACCTTAAACATTTGCATAATAATCAAACAATGTAGATTTAAATTATAGAGGGACTTCTCAAACCTCAACATGAAATAAGAACTTTATAAAGACAAGAGTAGTCATCTTATTTTAACCTAAATTCTTATTTATATAGACCAATAAGAAACATCTTGATTTGAGAGCATGAATATAATCTATTTCCATTCACAAATTAACTTACTCTTGTGATTTATAATGTGTTAACATTAATATCATTTTAATTGAAGTATAAAAGTTAATGCAACATTCTGATTATTTATTAAACAAACAGAGTCTGTAATTAGAAAGAGAAAAGCTTTAACTTTTTGAATGCACCTTGATCATTGGCGTAACAGCAAACAATGTCTATAGAGTAAAATCTCAAATCTCAACATAATATAGTGACCTTAAAAAGACTGGAATGATCATCTTGTCTTTAATCTATTTTTATTTATATTGGTCAATCTGAAGCATCTTCATTTGAGAATATAAAGATATTACTCCCTTCACATTTTAAACCACTATTTCCTTTTACAAATTAACTTATATGAAATCTTGTGATTTACAATGAGTTAAGATCTTTTAAATGGATTTAAATGTGAAGAGGATAATATCTTCACACTCTCAAATCAAAATGCTTGAGAATGGTCTATATAAATAAGAACTTAGGTTAAAAAGATGGCTACTCTTATCTTTATGAAGTTCCTATTTTGTGTTGAGATTTGAAAGATTCTTATATAGTCAACAACTACATTGTTTGACTATTATACAAACATTTAAGGCACATGTGAAAAAGATTATAGTCTTTTTTTAAAACCATGTGTGGTGATTTAATGCTTAATATATATATATATATATATATATATATGATTTTAACTTATATCAATTTGTTAATAAATTTTGAATTAATTTAAAACAAATAAACCTGCCTGATTGTCATTCAATTTTACAATTCAATATTATTGGTTTATCATATTCAGCTAAGACAATATTCATTAATTGATTACAACACAATTCATTAGAAGCAGTTATAAAAATAATTTGGAAATAAAAAACACAGGATAGGTAAGAAAGTATAATTACTTATAATTTTATTTGTATTGTATTTAATGTTTATTGTCTGTCCAGTTATAGATTTTACACAGCATAATATTAACTGATATGACATTTTTACATATTTAATAAGTAATTTGAAGCTTTTTGTAATTGTTTTTAGTAATAAGTAATAAATATACTAAAATAAATTATATATAAATTGATTTGATGATTTATAAAGATACAAATATTATAGTTACAGGAGATGAGTAAATGTAGTTGCAATGAAATTTTTACATATCTTATTATAAGTCATTAGTGATTAAAAAGGAATGTTATGTTAAGTCAGTATACAGCTATAAAGATTATAGTCTTATTCAGTTACAGAGCTTGCAATAGTAATATATTTGATTTTGTTACAAATTACAGTGATTTGCTTTAATTATATTTAAAGTTTGTTAATGTATTTTAAATATTAAATTTTGGCATTAATATTTGATTATAATAAACACTAACAATCTTATACATGCATTGACAGATATAGTCTAAAGTTTTAATATCATATCTTTAATAAATTGAAGAGATATTGGCTGTGATTTGTCAATTATTGGAATAAACATCAAATATGAATCTATCATTTATTTTATGTATTGTTATAATTGGATACTGAAAATCTTAAGATTATTTAATAGAATGATTTTATTTTATAATGTATTAAGTTGATGAAAATGAAAAGATATGTTAGGTTAATTATTTTTGTACTATTATTAAGTATTTAATCTTATTATAATTAACTTGGTTGTTAAGAGTATATTGGTATCAGTGGAATATTATAGTTGAGTTACCATTACTTTTATTTTACTTAGTTGTAATTAGAAATCAATTATTGAGTTATATATAGTTTGTTAGATATCATGATAAGATTATTATTTCATCCATCTATAATTTATTTTATTTAAATAGAAATAAAAATAATATTTGCTTTTAGTACAAGTTTGTATTATTATAAAGACTATGATGATTCATGAGGAGTAATAAAGTATATCTGTGTAATTCTTTGTTATTATTTTCATTCTATTATAAGGGATTGTATAATAGACACACTGTTATTTATAAAATAGTGATATTTTATTTTATTGCTTCATACTTGGCTTATTGCAAATAATGCCTATATTTTAAAGTAGCTTGAAGTATTGTTTTGTTTATTTTCTATCCATTCTAAATGCTATTGGAATCTATGAGTTTATAATAAATATTATTATCATTGTTTTCTTAGGTGTTAGATTGATATTCACATTAGCTTAATTTATTATTTTCATTCTGTTACAAATGATGTTACAATAAAGGGACATTATTAAATCATGATTGTTTTTTATTGGTTCACATTTTTATCATGTTACAAATGGTGATTGATAATTAATCTATGACTGAGGATACAATATGACCCATAATTTTATACTGCTATAATGACATTCCACTTCAGAGTATATTTTATTCAGTTGCAAATAAGAACCAATGATTGAGCTATATTTTTATTTATATTATAGTAAAGTTTTTATTTCCCATGGTCATTGTAGTTATTCAGTTACAAATGACTCCCAAATCTCTGAGATATTAAAAGAAGAGAATAACTTCATTTTTATTCTGCTAAAAATGACATCCTGATTCATGGACATTATGAAGTCAGGGCCATTTTTTCATGGACAACATATTTATTCTCTTAAAACACACACACACACACACATATATATATATATATATATTATTTAATGTTTTCACGATTATATAAGGTAGATAAAATAATATTTTTGGGTACAAACTGTGTATTATTTTGCATTGCAATCTGATATTTCAATAGATGAGCAACCACTATTATCAGGGTTAATGTTTGAATGAACAATCATTAGATCTCAAACAATAATGTGACTCAGAGTGAGATGTGAAATGAGATTCTCCTTGAATTAGTTCAGCATTTACAATGTGAGGCTTATCAAAATGTTTATTTTCCTCAGTTTTTCACTTATTAATTTCAAGTTAATATTAGGTAAAATGAAAGGTTTCCATATAGCTGGAATACATTGTGCTTCATCAGCCCTATGTAAACCAGGAGGTTTCCTTAATATTTTAATTGACTCTCTCATGGGTCTTAAATCATATCTTTCCAAATTAGCAAGAATTTTTGTATTGTCAAAATCAGGTTTGTGACCAATTTCTAAAAAATAGGAAGTAAAAAATTGATGTGCTAATTTTTTGATTAATAGCATTTCTATGTTCCTTAATTGTGACATTTATTCATCTATTAGACTGACCCACATAGCTTCTTGAGCACTGCAAACATGGAATTTTATAAATTCCTTGGTGTTCCAAAAATATTCTGTCTTTAGGTTTATATAAAAAAAATCACCAATTTTTTTGCCAGTAGAAAAAGTAGTCTTTATATTAAAACAAAATAGTCTTCTACTGATTTTATCAGTAACTTCTTTAATGTAAGGTAAAATTACTCTATAAAAAAGTGGAATTGTCAATTCTATCCTTTTTTTGCTTTTTAGTATTAATGTTATGTAAAGCCTTACATATGATGTTTTTATTATAATTATTAGAATGTAGAATATTTTTGTAAGTTCTATTTCTTGAATAAAATGTACTTTATCAGATAAATTATAAGGACTAATCAAAAGATTTTTTTGCTACAGAAAAAATCTGTGCAGGATGATGATGAGAATTAAAATCAAGAATCTGTTTGTAAGGGTTGATTTTTTGTAAACTGATATTGATAATGTTTCATCACATTTTCTTGCAATTAAAACATTTAGAAAAGAAAGTGATCTGTTATTTTCCACTTCCATAGTAAATTTAATATTTGGATTCCAATTATTTATAAAAACAAGAAAAGAATTTAAGGCATCAATGCCATTAGGCCATATGACAAATATATCATGCACATATCTAATCCAAATAGAATGTTTAGTAGCTGCACATAATATTTGACTTTCAAAATTATCCATAAAAAGTTTAGCAATTACAGGTGACAATGGAGATCCCATAGAAAGTCCTTTAATTTGTTTAAACTTTTGAGAATTATAAGCACAAAATGTATTTTCAAGGCAATGCTTCACTAATGGAATAATAAAATCAGATAAATCAGTGTATTGTGCTATTATACTTAATGCTTATTCAACAGGAATACTAGAAAAAACATCAAAACTAACCAATAAATTAGTTCCAGTTAAAAACTATAATTAAAAACTTAAAACTAACTGGCACTAATTTATTGGTTAGTTTTGATGTTTCTTCTATGTTTACTAATATTCCTGTTGAAGAAGCTTTAAGTATAATAGCACAATACAATGATTTACCTGATTTTATTATTCCATTAGTGAAGCATTGCCTTGAAAATATATTTTTTGTTTATAATTTTCAAAAGTTTAAACAAATTAAAGGACATTTTGTGGGATCTCCACTATCATATGTAATAGCTGATCTTTTCATGGATAATTTTGAAAGTCAAGTATTATATACAGCTACTAAAAACATTCTATTTGGATTAGATTTGTGGATGATATATTTGTCATATGGCCTCATGGCATTGATGCCTTAAATTCTTTTCTTGTTTTTATAAATAATTGGCATCCAAATATTAAATTTACTATGGATGTGGAAAATAACAGATCACTTTCTTTTCTAAATGTTTTAATTGCAAGAAAATGTGATGAAACATTATCATATCAGTTTACAGAAAATCCACCCATACAAACATGTCTCTTGATTTTAATTCTCATCACCATCCTGCACAATTTTTTCTGTAGCAAAAAAAATTTTGACTAGAGCTTATAATTTATCTAATAAAGAATATCTTACTCAAGAAATAGAACTTACAAAAAAATTCTACTTTCTAATAATTATAATAAAAATATCATATGTAAGGCTTTACATAACATTAATACTAAAAAGAAAAAAGAGGATAGAATTGGCAATTCTCTTTTAATAGAGTAATTTTCCCTTACATTAAAGGGGTTACTGATAAAATCAGTAGAAGACTATCTTGTTTTAATATAAGGACTACTTTTTCTACTGGCAAAAAAAAATGGTGATTTTTTATATAAACCTAAAGACAGAATATTTTTGGAACACCAAGGAATTTATGAAATTCTATGTTTGCAGTCCTCAATAAGCTATGTGGGTCAGTCTAATATCTGAATAAATGTCACATTTAAGAAACATAGAAATGCTTTTGATCAAAAAATTAGCACATCAATTTTTTCTTCCCATTTTTTAGAAATTGGTCACAAACCTGATTTTGACAATACAAAAATACTTGCTAAGTTGGAAAGATATGATTTAAGAACCATGAGAGAATCAATTAAAATATTAAAGAAACTTACTGGTTTATATAGGGCTGATGAAGCACAACATATTCCAGCTATGTGGAAACCTCTCATTTTATCTAATATTAACTTGAAATTAATAGATAAAAAAACTGAGAAAAATAAACATTTTGATAAGCCTCATATTGTGAATGCTGAACTACTTCAAACTGAATCTCATTTAACATCTTGCACTGAGTCACATTATTGTTTGAGATCTAACGCTTATTCTTTCAAAAGTTAACCCTGATAATGGTGGTTGCTAGTCCATCAAAATATTGGATTGTAATGCAAAATAATATACAGTTTGTACCAAAATATTATTATTATATATATATTAAATGGGGGTTTTCAAGTTTTTTTTTCATGTAAAAAGATCATTAGATGGAAGAAAAATTGTAGATGAACATTCTTAATTATTATATATTTTGTATAGTATATAAAATTGAAACACCAGTAAGTATTTTGGGGTACATCATATAGCCAAATTTTGTCCACCCAATCAGATTTTCCTTTATGAATGTTTTCTTTTCGTAGGCATGGGAAAACATAAAGAACTTTATCATATTTTATTAAATTATTTATAGTCACATTATATATGTGTGTGTGTTTAAAGTAGAATCCAATAGCAAAAAAAATCAACAACATACTAGCAAAATCAAACTTTATAAAAAATTTATTTTGCATGGCTATGGTTACACTTATTAAACAAATAGACCATTTTAATTAAAAATTTCACTCAAAATCCACAAATCAATATATATGTAACTACCACTTCAGTAACATTGCCAATAACGATTAATAATAAGAAAAAAGTATTTGAATTGTGAGTAATTAATTATATGCATTTATATATTTATAGTTTTTATTTGGAATGACCAATTTATTTAAAAAAGTAAACTATCGTTGTGCAAAATCTAATTTTATAAATTTTGATTTTTCTAATACTTCTATTGCTATTGTATTTTATTTTGATTATATTTACCAGTACAACATTGATTTGTATTATTTTTTCATATACAGAGGTGTATTATATATATATATATATATAGAGGTGTATTATATATATATAGTATTTGTGTATTTGAGAAAGAAACTGAAATTGATGCTTTTATGGATTATATTATTAAGATTACTTTATTTAATTACTTCAAGGCATATTTCTTAAGAGGGTTTTTATTATTTTATATTGACATTTAATATTTAGAGGTCAATATTTTTCTAATAGTAGATTTTTTTATTTAGAAGAAGAAAAAGTTTAAAAGCCACTGACTTAAAGTATTTTTTATTAATTTTTTTTTAATATTTTATTTAGTTTACTAAAAAATGCTTAAGAAATTTTGAAATTAACAATTTTTTTTTAAGGATTTATATTTTTTTAATGATTACTTTATTTATCTTCAACACTTAGAAATGCTTTAATATTTATATGTAGAGTTTGGTAGATGATTTTAACTTAAAGTATTAACACTTATGAGGGCATCTGGCTTTTATTTTAATATCTAAAATATGGTCACCTTTTCCACATCTGTGAGTTAATTCTTTATGCTTTCACAATCAAATAATATCAGATAATACTACAAATAATCACTTATGTAACTATAATCAATCAACAAACATTAGACAGTAATGCAAATGGATTACTATATCTAGTTTTTGGCTTAGTAATCTTTATTTATTAGGAAGCATAGTTTGTCCTTAGTCACAGTTTTATTAAAGTTTATGCTTTAAATGTTCAATATCATACGGTTTTGAATCTATGTTGACTTACATGTATAGAAGTATAAAATCTATTACTTTAATCAGTGGCTACGTATCTCGATATATTTAAAACGTACAAGTGCATCCTATATGAATTAATTCAATTAATAGAAAACAATCACAGTATTGATTCTGCAATAAAATTTGGTGTTTGTCTTTTGCTTATGCTTATAAATTTAGTTTTGAAATCATGAGAAATAGGTAACTTTAAATGCAAATTAGTGTAAACTATAAAAAATTGCAATGCTTTGTTTTATTAAAGAAAAGCATGTTAATACTTGTAATAAAACATTATTCAACAATTTTTCTCTATACTAACATAATCTGTTATAAACAATTGATGGATGGATACTAGATTGCAGCACCTACTACTTTTGTCTGGCTCTAGAGTAGATGAGGTGTACATTGTTGCTGTTAATGCTATATATTAGTATAATTTGAGAGTGTCATTATATATTTGGCATGTTAAAAGCATAAATAATCTAAAAACATTGACATAAGATCCAAAATACCAGCTCAAGCTCAGAATTTATCTAATACTTAATTATTAAATAAAAAATTTGAAATTTTGAGACATCTATATGTCTTCAATTCCAGCTATGTGCCTTAAACTACTTGTTGATTCTCCCGGCACACCATATTGAATTTTTTTATAAAAACTGACCTGAATATTCTAGTGCCTCACTGAATATAGCAAGTAGCTTAAAACTGTTTTAGGGATAGGAAAAATTCTAGATAGAGATTTTTAAATGCTCTCTTTTGTAGCATTTATAAGAAAAGCATGTTTAGAGGTATTATCATACTCATTATATATATATATATATATATATATATAATGAGTATGATAATACCTCTTCAGATATTCATATATATATATATATATATATATATCTGAAGAACAATTTAAATTTGAAAAGCAGAAGAAAGATGTCCTTAGTTTGTTGAAAATTAGAATGGTGAGACTTATTGCTAATTAATAATAAGCTAAATGAAAAGGCAATAATATTCAATGTTAAATTTTGATGAAATGCTTGATAGAATGAAATGGATTAGAAATTTGTATATAAAACACATTTTTACAAAATAAAAAGTCTTAATATGAATTACAAAAAATAGGAAGAAAATTAAATGTTGGATGTACTGTCTGACATTATGTAATTTATGTATTTAAATAAGTAATTACAATGATCAGAATGGAATTATCATTTTTGATAAAACACTTTATTTTCTATCAGATTTGTTGATGAAATGATAGCATTTTTAGATGATGAAAATAAATTTAACAAAATGTTATCAAGAATTTCCAGAGCTTGAACAATATTTATACTGAAAACAAATACAACAAATATTAAAATTGTAGAAATAGAGAATAAATAAATAAAAATTAGAGGATCCATTGAACTGTTATAGAGCAGACTAATACTGTTAAATGTTAGGACATATGGTTGTTTGCTAATGGAATTAGTATATATAAATGAAGAATTATAATAACTTTGCAGGCATTTTAATAGAAGACAAAACATTCTGCAGATTAGTTGTATTAAACCAAAATAATGTTTTGTTTGAAATATTGCTTTAATTGGGAAGGAATGTAAACAATATAAATAAATATGTGGAAGAAATTGGAGTCTTAAGAGATTTTGAAAAGAATAAAAAATGTTAACTTTAAAAGTTTTGATAAGAATCAAAGAAGTTGATGAAAAATTAAAAAATATTTGGAAAAAATAAATATTTATATAAGTAATATATATACTTTAAAAAAAACTTACAAAAACAAATGAGAATCTATTATTATAAAGTGCTGAAAATTTTGAAATTATTATGATCGGAAGTCTAACTTCGATAGTGCGCTTTAACTTTAAATATAAATCTCTGCATGCTAACATATCAGTAAGAGTTTAAAAAACAAGTGAATCACTTAAGTTTAGAATGCATTTTTATAAATACACCAACTTTCACTGACCATGCTAAATCATGTATTGGGTGCCTGATGTTATAATCAAATTTTGAATTGTAACCTATCGCTGGGGAAAAACAGTGCCTCATTTTTAACCACCCACGATTAGACAAACATGACTTACAAATGTAAATCTATTATTACAAAAAGATTGAGAATATTATTGGTTATATATTTAAAAGAAAGAGGATTATAAAATATATTTTTTGGAAATTTTGGAAATTATATTAATAAAAATATCAAAGTCTTCATCAGGAAAGTATATAAACTGTGCACAGATCTGATTAGAGGGAAAAAAGTGCAATGGGCTGTCTCTACACTCCATAGATACCTTTATATTTCAATGCTCCTACAACCCCATCTACAGACTTCCTGCACTATCCCTTCTCCTCACTCTTTAAAGATATATCTCCCACAGACAAGTTTCCCCCTGTTAGCACCAACTGGATGGCAACCATCTTATACCATTTGTCTAAGTTAACTATTATTCCTGATAAGTCATCCTCTACAAAAATTAATTTCTGGGAAGTGTATAATATACTATACTCTGATGTTTCCACAAGATCAACTCTTCTTCGGCTCAATAACCATCTGCTAATCAAGAAATTTAAATGATGGTTCCTTGAGTCTAAATTCTTTGACTTCCTGTTGAAAATTAACATTAATGCCTTGCCTACTAAACATATTCTAGTATACCACCAAGGTTTCTCAAGCATTGATTCTACTTGCTCCCTATGTCTTAGTGAGGAAGAAACTTCACTACATCTCTTCTGCCATTGCCTTTCCCTTCAACCCCACAGTGACATTATAGCCTTCATTCTAAAAGACAAAATGCCTACATTATCAACATTTATTGACAACATACTATGTAAATCCATCCCAAAAATACATTCATCAACATTCTTAAATATATCTATTATATTTGATAGCTTTACAACTTCAAATATATATTTACTGGAGCACTCTCTGAATAAAAAATATTATTTTTTGATAGTCTGTTAATTGCAAGTTTTTTTAGTTTCATTAATAGTTATACTTATTATTAATGGCAGAACCCAGCCTTGCAAAACTCCATGGTTTTTTTTTAATTGGTTGCTCTAGCATTTTTAATTTCCAAATCACTTTAGGCCTCAAATATATATTTATTGGTGCACACTATGAATTAATAGTTACTGTTTATTAATTCGTAAATATGTCATTCACCTGACCTATATTAGGGGATTGATAGACAATGAAAGCATGGTGTGTCTTAATGTCAAACCATGAATTGGTACTTGTGGCTGTTTCTGAAGTTGACTGGGATGGGATACAAAAACAGGTTGTTTTTGTAATTTTTTTTTATTAATTATAATATATGTAATATTTTTTAATTGGTTGCTTTTATTTTTTTTAGATTTAATGGAAATATGCTTTTTTATTAAATATTGCTACATTATAATTGTTTGCTAAAAATTTTAATTATATCATTCATCTGAACTTTATTAGGTGCTTGATAGACCATGATAGCATGGAATGCCATAACATCAAATTGCAAATTAGTGTTTATGGCTCTTTATACAGCTGGATGGGAATCTTTACTATAAAATATATACTATATCTCTGTAGTTAAGATCAATACTGTTTATTCCCCAGTGTTTTTTTATTTAATGATGGAATTATTTCCTTCACATGAACATAATGGTTGTGATGTCATCAGACAAATATTCATTCACCAATCAGACAACAGAGAAAATATGGATTCTATATATAAGATATTAATAGAATACAACCACCTGCTATAGTTTCAACAACACTATCTGTGTTTAAATAATCGCACTCTGAACCACTCATTTTAGATAAAAATAAATCATTTAAATATAATAATTTATTACTTAGATAATAAAGCCAATAATTCTCACCTATGTTCATAAATACCTGAGAGCAATTCACACCAAGTTAACAATCACAAATATTTTGCTCAGATTATCACTACATCTGGAAATATAGTGAATGAAACTAATCATAGATTTAAACTTGTTTGGGGGTGATTTTGATAGCAATAACAATATAAAAATATGTCTACATGTTTGGAAAAAAGGTTTTTAATAAAAGCATATTACTTGTTCTAACTTATAGATCTGAAACATGGACACTTAGCAGAAAAGCAATACAGAGATACATCTGACAATTCAATGAAGTATGCAGAGGTTTATGTTAAAAGAGTAACAAGAAGAGATCCGAAATGTAAAACACGGGTGAGAGAACAATATGATGTTACTGATATTATTAAAAAAATTATGAGACAAGTAGAATTGGACTGAATATATTACTAGAAGAGATGATAATAGATGAACAGTTAAAACCTTAAATTGGATTCCAAGAGATTGCCAAATATTTAGATAGAAACTACATGTGAAATGGATGAAAGAAATTATGAAATGTGCTGGAGTAATATGGAGAAGAAAGGCTTGAGATCAGAGAAATTTTCTTGGACTTGGAGAGACTTTCATGCTGCAAGTTTGAAAATAGTTGAAAATAATAATGATGACATAATATAGAATCCAATATACATTAATTAAGCTTAATGCTTACAATAATAAAATTTTAAATATTTTCTTCACATTAAATAACATGTTTCATGGTAGTCAAAAATCCAAGAGTTTTACTGGGTGATATGTTATTGGGTACAACTCAACATTATATTTCACTTACTAAGTTGTTTTACAAAATAATTAATAATTATATGCATTGATTACCTGTCATAATATGACAATGTTTATTCTGAAGATTATGTATATAATGAACATGGATTTTAATGTAAAAATGGAACCTGTATTCATTTCCTGTTTCACTTCTAGTCTGATTAAACTGATTCAAAATTTAGTCCTTTCAATCTAATTTTTTTTTTTCAGTTTTGTTTGTTAGATGAAGATTAGTCTGGTGGGTCTGCGCAGGGTATTAACTTTATATAAGTATGTATAAATAAAGTATATGTATATTAACACATTTATTTTAGTAATTATACTGAATACATATATTTATGAGTGTGTGCATACGTAAATATAATTTATATGTATTGCGAACATGTACTTTTTTTATCTGAGTATATAGTGTCAAACAAATGTGAAAAATTCAAAGTAAACACACTACATTCAGCATATGTGATAACTTCTGAATAACAGTTAAGAACTGATTTTTTTTCTTCCTATACTAGTTTTGATAAAAAAATTTATCATACAGTCAAAAACATGTGTTGTCTGTCAAACATATTGTGTATATTATAAACTATCAAAAATTTGATCTCAACTCAGTATATTTCTCAACTGCTTCAAAATTTCAAAATGATTAATAATAATAGGCAAAAGTTTCGAAACAAAGTCTCATTGAAAAATTAAATATATATATATAGAATTTTAAAATAGATTGTTTTAATTTGCCATTTGCGAAAATAGTTTTTTTTTAAAAAAAAAAAAAACGAGAAAGAAAAGTTCGCATAGATTTTAAATAACATTTGAACAAAACTTTTGATATAAAATTTGAGTGACTATATATGTTTGTTCTTAGGGTATTTTTTCAAATACATTATAAATGTATTAAGAAAATCTATGTGATATAATTTCGGTTTATTAACCTGCCATGATTATGAGTTGTGTTCAAATATGGACTAAGTAAACTTTATTTTTTTAAAAATCAAACATAGTATTTTTTCAGATAGTTGCCCATAATTAACCTACCCAGTTTTGATTAATAAACAGATATATTTTTATTCTTAGCAAACACAAAAAGTCAAAACAAAAATAAGGGCAGGCAATTACTAAGTCTGAAGTCGACTTTTTCCTTCACTCATAGGCAATTATAAGGGAGATATCTATTCTATAGTGAGCTATTTAAATTAGTTTTTTTTTATATTATAACGTCAAGCTAGTAGTAGTTTATTTACTTATAAGGAATCTTATGATGTAATAAACAAGTGTTTGTCAATGCCAGGGTTTAAGTCCACTTTCTTGAAAATTTTCAAATGCGATTATGATTTTTTTAGATAATGTGAACACTTAGTATTGGTTACTAAATGAGTATTTATCATATACAATCTCATTTTGAATTCAATTGCACTAATCTAATAAGGAAAAGGCAATGAAACACAATAGGCATTGTTAATTATAATTCATGCAGATCAGAAAATAGTGATAAGTGAAGTTACATAAATTTTATAATCATCTACAAAAATAGAAAAAAAGGTGTTTTTCTTATGGTTCTGTGCATAGATTATGCAGCTGAATAAAAATTAACTTAATCAAGGGATTAATATCTAAGAAGGTCATGTGATATTTTAGATCCAGAATTGACAAGTTGAATTTTGATCCAAGGATTTTTAATTTCTAATATGTCACAATGTCATTGCCCTAAATCTTTGAGAGCTACTAAATATATTTTAATTACAAATGCTGGTAAAAGCATATCAAGGAGACGAAAACTGTTGGCATATTACTACTGATGATGATCAAGAAGTAATATTTCATCATATCTTTTTATTGACAAATTGTCATGTGTTGTTTAGTGCATTAATAAAATGACTGATTCAAATGTCAAGATCTGTGAGTATGACATTTTAATGTACAAACAATTTAACTACTTTTTTAGTGACTAATTAATTTAGATCGCCTTTTATTGGATAATTTCATTTACATTCACAATGTAGTTTAGACAATAAGTGGTCTAACAAATGTATTACTCAGTAAGTTAAAATTGATAATCAAATAACCAATTATATGTTGTTTACATGAACACTTCACGTGAGAATGTGTTTAGAAATTCAGAACTTCTTAGAATAGAAAAAAAAAAAAACTGTCAACTCATATAAACTTTAAATGATAATCTTATTATAGAAAGTAAATAAAAAATAAATTAAACAGTTGCAATTTATATTATAATCTAAAAATAACGGAATAAATGACACAATAAAATATGTTTTTCTTTTTTTTTTTGAGTGTGGAGATGTTTATTATATCTATGTTTTTCATTATGTATGCTGTCTACATATTTATATTCAAAAATCCCTTTAATTTTATGGCTTATAAAAATATAAGATCTAAAGTTTAATAATAAACTAAACAGATATATAGGTAAAAAACTATAGTTATTTTTATTTTTTTACACAAAAATTATATTAGTTTAGGTGAATCACAAGACTCTTCTTTTCTGTGTGACTAAAAAAAATAAGACCATAAAAAAGCAAAAAAAATGTTTGATACATAAGCAGTGTTTTATGTCTACATATGAATGTTTTTTTAAAAAAATAGTGAAAATACAATAAAATGTTTACATTGTTTATTACAACTTGATGAAAATGTGTCAATCTTTCTACACTCACATCTTTAATATCATCCATATTAAATAAATAGGTTAATGATTATTACTAATTAATTACAATAAAGATTATTATAAATAAGCATTTATTTTTATAGCGTCTGTATACAATTTGTAATTACATTCATATCGGCCTTTCAAGCCAATTGTGCAAACGCTTTACGAGTGTTAAATAATAAATGAATGCAATACTTAATCTAAATACAAATTTTAAGTCCAGTGAAGTTTTTTGGATTTTATTTTTCTTCACAAATAATAAAACTTTGAAAAGATTTTTCTTGTAATATTTTTTCCATGCATTATTTAATTATTAAGTTGACAATTTTCTCAGTTTGATCATGTATTTTTAAACATTCCCATACTTCCTGTTAGTAATTTTTAGTTATACTAGTCAATTTTTACTAGGATATGAGCTTTGTCAAATTTAATATTGAGTTTTGCCAATTTAACATGTGATCAAATAGTTAGTTTATTTGAACCTTTCTAGCTGTCTTTCTTATCATAGATTCAGCAATTATTTTGACTGATATACAATTAATTCAAAGTAGCATGAAATTTTATAAAAACAACATTAAATTTTAATAGGACACTATCCTTCAGATCAGATAAAGAAATGTTTCATAAATTTTATATAAATAATCTTAATGATGTAGATAATCTTTTGATTAAGAATAATAATAATATTATTGATGACTCTATAACACAAGAAAAATCAGGTTAATTCTTGCTATTTATAATCATGGTGATAGAACTTGTTTCAGTTAATATTTGATAAGAGAGTTTATTAGAAAACTCTCTATTTTTGTATACAAAAATGTAAACACCTTTTATAGTGTTACTGGTCTCTGTGTATAATGTGTGATAATTAACCATCCATATTTTTTTAAAATTAATACATCTTAAAGTGAAAGTTTGTTTCTATTTCCATTGTGAACTTAATGATGTTGCTGCATGCATTCAAAAATAATTAATAACGCCATCAAAATTAATTATATCTTGTTGTCAAATAACAAATAGGTGATTAACCTGCCTTAGTCCTTTATTATTTGTAGCTGAATATAGTAATTTGTGTTTTCATAATAATAAAAAAAAAACTGATGTTTTTTTAGGATTTCTTTTATTAATTATAAAAAAATATTAATTGCCAATGTCTGTACAAATAAACACACAATGAATTTTGGGAATGAATATTTCAAAACTTCAGTGTTGTTTTTTTTTTTATCTTTAAATCAAAATATCATCTTTGAATACTTTTTTATTTTTCACAAGTTTTTAACAATGTTTTCTCGTTTTAAATATGACATTTTGTTAAAATGTACTCTAAATATTATATGAAAATAAGCTTCTGGCTTGGAAATCTAATGTAATTTCTAATTTATACTTTTGAGTAATCTATATTGTTTAGGTAAATTGATGAATTTTCTTTAGATATGAGATGAATCTTAGATTTTTTTCTTAATCAGATCAGAAGAAAATATTAATGCATGGCTTTTTTATAAATTTATAAAATGTCATCATAAATTTTTGGTAAATTATTTTAAGTAATAAACAATAATTATTATGACAAGTGAATGTGTGTAAAATCACTTGCAAAAAAGTCTGTTTGAATTTATAATTTTAACATAAATATCGCTTTTTTTAAAAAAAATACTACTTGAAAATTTTACCAAGTTAAAAATTATAATTTTTTTGTATCTTACAATATCCATTTCTCTTGCAGTGATTTTTTAATATCTGGTAATTGTACAAATAATATCTTCATGCTATTATTTTGAGAGATATAGCTAAGTTGAAAGTAAACTGCTATTAATTTAGCTTTTCATACTTTTTAAATCAATAGGTATGGAATAGTTTATTGAATAGTTTATGTATCTATAATACATTTTTTTTATTTATTTATTTTCATTTAAATATATTGTAATTTTTTTTACTTATGTGATTTAAATTGAACTTAACATTTTATAATTAAAATAATATTGCTGATTGAAAGATATTCTAATTTTTATACAAAGTGTATACTTTGATGTCTTATTTGTATAAAATTGCTACATATTAAAATTAGTTTAGTTTACATCCCCATTACTTTTATACATTTGATGAAAAAAAAGAGAATACAGTAATAAGAAATAGATTTAGTTATAAAGCTGTTTTCAGATGGTAAATTGTTTGCGGGGTTAATTTTTGGTTGAGTCTCACGTTTATTCCTTGTTGAATGTGTCGACATGGGAAGTGACACTGTTGCATTATTTTCTGTTGAGTCTTCAGATATTAGTGTATTATTATCATTAATATATGTGCTGCAGCTATTTGTTTCTGTTTTGGTACCTTTATTATTTAATTTATGTGCCTGTTCAGGCCAATGGATTATGTCCGCATTAAAAAATTTTTCTTTAGTACTTTGTTTAGCCACTATGAGTGATGCTCCAGTTGTAGTGTAGCCTGTCGAACAGTTTTTGTTGTTATTCACTGTAGCTTCTGAAAACTCGAGGTTCATTTCTGAGATTGTTTGTTTGGAGGTCTTTATTTTCGGTATATTCCAAACTTTCAAAGGCCTACTCTGAGGAAGAGGACTCACATCTCCTGATTCTGAGCCAAACTACCTAAAATTCTTCCTTCCCTACAGTGTAAATTCTATTCTGGAAAAAAACAAGAGGAAGGTACAAAGCACACCCAAAAACCTTCTCAGTCATGAATTACACAATAATGAAACTGAGTTCATTCAAGTTGATTTCCACAGCCCATCCTTGCCAGATCAGATATTCAGTGATCACAAAGACCATTACAACCTTCAATCAAAGATTCTGCTGACAGTAAAACCAAGCAGCAATAATCTTTATGGATAGGATCAATTTATGGATAGGACCAAGTGCCAAATCATTGGTCTCAACATCAGGGAAATAAATTCTCCTGACCGTTTATATGTGATTAGGCATTTTTTCCATCTTACATTTCCTCATATTTTATTCTTAGGAGAGACCAAATATCACCTAAACTCCAACCCTCACATAATACATGAACTTTTTAAAACTGGGCTTCACTCTTCTGTCTACTAATACATCAGCTGCTGGAGAGGTAGGAATCATCATTAATAACAGGAAACCATCTTCTTCCTATAAAGTGCTTTACCATGATGCCAATCTCATTGCAATCAAGCTTATATACCAATCTAGAAATTCATTGCAATTTACATATACTGCCAGAACAACCCATTGACCTATTCTAGAATAATCCACACCATAAATCTCATCACTGCAAACAACACAGGCCCCACAATCCTCTTGGGGGACTTCAACCTGCAATATGATGTGATCTTCTTCCTATAAAGTGCTTTACCATGATGCCAATCTCATTGCATTCAAGCTTATATACCAATATAGCAAATTCATTGCAATTTACGTATACTGCCAGAACAACCCATTGACCTATTCTAGAATAATCCACACCATAAATCTCATCACTGCAAACAACACAGGCCCTACACTCCTCTTGGGGGACTTCAACCTGCAATATGATTTGTTTACATGGAAATAACTTCATCTCTTAGCCAGCGGTTTCATAAATGGCAGAGGTTTTTCCCTGCAATGCATAATCATTTTATACGAAGAGCTCTAGAATGCTGATTGACCTAATGTTTTACACCTCAGAGCTGCACTATGGTTGGAACCAAGCTTCAACCCATTCCCTTTTCAGACCATCTTGCCCTGGTAGCATCTCTAGATCTGGACTGCTATACTCCCATAGACTTCAATAAAACAATCAGGATTATAACTAATGCTGCTGCCAAGGAAGCTGTTTTATCAGCTACCTATATATTCTTTGAAAAAATTGACATTCTTAACATAAATCCAGAGGAAACCTGGTTTGCCTTCACAGGCATTCTCCAAACCTAATCATACAGCACACCAAAAAAAACATAAAGGGTCTACAACCTTTATGAATGAGCTTGATCTGCTACACCATAGGATTAAAAACTTCTCAAGTGATGGTACTATAGACAACCTCCTATTACTTAAAGCACAGTACAAGCAGAAACAAGCTGTGATTGCTGAAATAATAGCAACAGAGAATGCTAGGTTATACTTACCTGGCCAACACTCCTGAACACGTGGCTATTTCAGGTGGGCTCTGGGGGCAAGGAAGAAACTTATTCTTTGTCCCTCCTCATCGGTGGTAGCCATACCTCTGGCAACCAAATGCTCATCCAAATAGTCATATTTCAAAAACCACCTGTCAAACTCTGTTCCCTACTCCACAAATCAGTGGCATGAGACATCACAAAACAATGAACATGGAATAACAATATCAAACATCAAAAACTGCTTGGCCACCCTACTTTCCAATGTCCATCCAGGACTACATGGCATCCCAAAGTTCATACTTACACACCTTTAGAATTTCACAGCTCCCATAATATTAAAACTAATTAACCATTTTGCAAACAGCAAAAAAACTATCCCCAAACTTTATTCCATAGTGATGGTCCCCTTCCTTAAGAAAAACCGGGACCCATCTACTCTATCTAGCATAAGACCAATTTCCATTACCCCAATTCTGTTTAAGGTCATTGAAGGGGTGATCAAGGAGAAAATACAAGATGTTATTCTGGACAACAAATCTCAGTTGCAATTTGCAAAAAAGGGCTCGTCCACACTCTCTGCAATCGGGGAGGTTAAAATCCTCTGTGATCATATCAGATTCAAGAATTTATACAAACTCATTGCCATTCAGCTAGACATCTGAGGTATTTGATTCAGTAGATGTCAACATCCTGCTCAATTGCCTCTCAGCACTAGACATTCCTACTCAAATCATTCAGATATAGGACAATCTACTAAATAACAGATTGGTCCACATTTCCCTGAATGGTTTCTTTACAGATGGTTTTATTCCTTCAAGATCCATACCCCAAGGATCTCCATTTAGCGGTCTATTTATACTCTACTTAAACCCCCTTTTTAAACAGATTGAAGCAGAACTTCCAGGCATCTATATACCACAGCTGAAGAAACACTGTAAAGCATTTGCCTACATGGATGATGTACTTGTCACCCTACCCTCCCAAAAATATCTTAAAACCCCTCATCCAAATAATCAAAAAATTTTCCAAATCCTCCAAACTTTCCTTCAACCTTAACAAATCATCGGCCTGGAAAATAAACACCGGCAAGAAGATCTCATCGCCTTTCTCAGCAGATCCCCAAAACATTTTGGGGTTTCCCATATACAAGTCACCACAAGTCATGTCGATACAAATACAGAATTCCATCATTGAAGCTGCCACCAACACAGTTAAAAACCTTGCCAAGGTTTATTTATCACTGCAAGGGAAAATCTCTCTCCTCAATGTCAAGGTAATGGCAAAGATTAGCTACTATCTACCCATAATTAACATGACAAAGACTTTCAACACAAAATTCAACCGAATCTGTGCATGGCTTTTGTGGAATAGTAAAACAGCGGCCATAGGAATTGAACGTATGCAGCGACATAGTAAAAATAATGGTATGTCATTGCATACAACTTTTTCTATATATTACCAAAAGTGCCACTCTCTGATCCACATCCTCCAAAAGAAATTTCCCAGATTGTAGTGGAACAACCAGTCATTCCATCAGACAGACCTCCACCTTCAAAGATAAGCCAGCTAAATCAGATACTTGACTACCTTTTCGCTCACAATGGCTACTCTACCCTAGTATTCAGACAAAAAATACTCTATTTTGGATGCTCATAACCTGCTATTTCCCACACAAAATTCTACCATTCCTTACCTCAGTGGTAACAATCAGGTGGACACCAGGTTTTTCAGAAATCTCAAGCTGGAGCCAAGGTTCCTGGATTTTCTAGTGAAAATCAACCTGAATTCACTCCAGATGAACTGGTTCCTGCACTACAGTAGATTCCTCAAGAATATAGATCCTACATGTCACAACTGCCATAGAACTTGTGAAACCTTTGATCACATGATAAATGATTGCCCAGCATATGACAAAATCAGAACTTTCATTACTCACTACTGCCACATTTCCCTGAACAAAATCTTAAATATCAAAAGCTGCTTCTTGTCCAGGGATTATGTTACCACAAGACTCTCAACCTTTCTCACTTATGCCATCTGGTTGGCCAGATGTCGCAACAAGTTTACCTTTCCTCATTCCAAGCCTGTAGACACATTCATTTCCAAGCTGAAGGAATTTCGCCATAAGGACATAATAATCTCATCCAGATTTTTATTTGACAACAAATGGAGCCTGATTAAGCTGGATTAAACAACACCAGTGACTACATCAGAACATTTGGTTGCCTGACTAAAATGGATAACTATTATTTTTGATTTACAATTGTATCATTATTACATATGGTTTTTCAATAAAATTATTTATAAATAATAAGAAATAGTCCAAATTCTTACAAAAATGTAATGTAAAATAAAGATCACAAATAAATATTTTCCACTGCTCTTAATGCAAATACAGATGTAGCTTCCAAAACTAATGTTTATGTAGATTTATTACCTGTAACAAGAAATAACTTAAAAACAACTTTTACATTCAAAATAAAAGATGAAGATTATTTATTTGTATAAACATGTTAATTGTTGAACTAGGTTTTAATATCACAAATGATGAGAAATAGATCTTTTAAACTATATATTTGCATGCCTATTTTTATTTAAATTTTTCATTTAATACAATAATATAATTTTATTTTACACAAAATAGGGTAGAGTCTATTTTATGTAGAGGGTATTTGATTTAATAAGATTTGTATATAATTTTAATGCGCAAATATGCGCACAACAACCGAGCTTCATCAGGATTAACTAACAATATATTATAAACTCAAAATAATTATAATATCTAAAGAATAATGCCCGAGTGCTTTCAAGAGAACTTAGCTCTCATAATCATGGGCAACAAAGAATAAGCATAGCATGTTGGTATATGCTAAAATATGCTGATATATGTAAATTAGTTGAAAATAAATGCGTCAGCTCTAAATGATCCATTTCTTAGAGATTTTGTAACACGCATCTTTCCTATTCATAGCCTTATCATCAATAGCAATAAAACATGCTTCTTTAACTTTTCTCTTAATGTCATTTCTCTCCCTGCAAACTATTCTTGCATTTTTAGGTTCACATGCATGACCAGCTGATTTCTGATGTATTGCAAATATTGAGTTGCAATTTGGGTCTACTTGGGCCTTATTGTAAGAATATGGGATAGTCTTGTAGAAAGAGTTGCTTTCGTTTCCCCATTGTATGATGCCATGCAGTTATTTTCTGGACATGAAATAGATTTCGGCTTCAAGCATTACACAATTGATAGGAAGATTAGACAATTTTACAGTAAATTAAACAGCAATGTTATTAAGCAGCAGAAAAATAGAATTTTGTTACCATATATTACAACTACCCATAGAAAGTTTTACTCAGTGTTTAATAAAGAATTTCAACTAAGCTTTCATACACCCCTTAATACAAATAGAATTATTAATAACACCAAAGACATTATAACACCCAACAACACCTCTCAGGCCATATATAATATTTCATGTCCAGAAAATAACTGCATGGCATCATACTATGGGGAAACAAAAGCAACTCTTTCTACAAGACTATCCCAGCATGGATATTCTTACAATAAGACCAAAGTAGACCCAAATTGCAACTCAATATTTGCAATACATCAGAAATCAGCTGGTCACGCATGTGAACCTAAATATGCAAGAATAGTTTGCAGGGAGAGAAATGACATTAAGAGAAAAGTTAAAGAAGCATGTTTTATTGCTATTGATGATAAGGCTATGAATAGGAAAGATGCGTGTTACAAAATCTCTAAGAAATGAATCATTTAGAGCTGACGCATTTATTTTCAACTAATTTACATATATCAGCATATTTTAGCATATACCAACATGCTATGCTTATTCTTTGTTGCCCATGATTATGAGAGCTAAGTTCTCTTGAAAGCGCTCGGGCATTATTCCTTAGATATTATAATTATTTTGAGTTTATAATATATTGTTATTTAATCCTGATGAAGCTCGGTTGTTGTGCGCATATTTGCGCCTTAAAATTATATACATGTATAGTAAGCACCTGAGTTTAATAATCTCTTTTTAAGATTTGTATACTATTTTTTTTTAGATTAATTATGAAGTATGTTGAATTTTATGGAAAAACATTGAGGTCACAGAATTAAATATGATAATGTAGTGAATGTGGAAACAATGATAATATAATGCATGAAAAAGGTTATTCAAAAATAAATTGTGAAATTTATATATATGAAGTATTATGTACATGGAAATGACAACTCTTCAGAGAGATCTGGTTGATTGATTTTCTGTAAAGGAAAGATAAAAAGTAATTTAACATTTTAATGTAGATTAACATGTTCAAGTGAAAACAGATTAGTAAAAATATTTTTAAATTGATAACTTTAAAAGATAGAGATAAAATATATTAAAAGTGTATTAAAATTTGGTAGGTTATTTGATAGAATTTTTTTATGCATTAAAAAAAAAAATTATTTAGCAACAAGTTTATGGATTATGATGATTGGGGTAATTATTATTAATAGAGAATATTAAACAAAAATATAAAATGTAAATATAAAATAGATTATGATTATATGAAATCAATATATATATATATACATTTATATGTATATTGTAAAAGTTGGAAAGACACACTTTTCCATCAAAGTGTCATTATTGTTTTAAAAAAAAAATCTTTGATTTGGTTTTGATAGGAAAGTTTATTTATATATGTTGTTGTTATGGTTACTTATTTCTTTATCTTTTTTTTTTTTTTTTTTTTTGGTATATGCATTTTTTTTAATGATTTTGGAGATTTAAATGGCAGTGGTGATATAAAAAAAAAAAAGCAAGTGTATATAGATTTTACAAAGATATTTGTTTATATTTAAAGTATTTATCTTTAGTAATATCGATGATTAAAATATTGGCATCTTAAATTATTAATGTATTTACATTGTATTTTTTATTTTTGAAATTATTTGCAATATACTTTTATTATAGAGTACTTATTTATTTATTTGGGTTTTTTTTTGGTAACTGTGAAGCATATTTTTGTATGTAATTTTTTAACTTTTAATATTTAAAAAAAATCGACTAAGGATTGTTGTAATAAAGATATTGATACCAGCAGCGTGTGAGAAACTGAGCTAAACAATATATATATATATATATATATATATATATTGTTTAATCCTTCCTGATTGATATATATATATATATATATATATATCAGGAAGGATTGACAATCACCATTAAGAAAAAGTAAGAAAAACTTTTCTGTTTTCTCCTATACAATTTTCTTTGTGTAACTACAATATTTTATTGAATTTGATTTCATTAGGAATGGTGGGCTAAACAGTAAATTACAGTCCAGGAGTTTAATATCCTTCTTCATCTTACCCTATTTCATAATTAACATCTAGTGAAAAAGAAGCAAATTATTAATAAACAGGCATTCTGAGTAGAAAACTGGAAAAATGAATAACTATTAATATACAACAAGTCAATATAAGTATTATCTAAGTGTTCAAAGTCAGTCAATCACTGTTAATTGATCTATTACAACCTAACCCAGATAAAGAATACTCTGAGAGAACTGTTTACAAAAGGACTCGAATTCGTACTTTCAACTCATTTCAAATTATTTTTCATGCTAATTCAACCAACACCAGAATAGACAAAGACACATCAAATAGTTATGAACTTTAAAATAAAGAGAAAACAAAGAAGCTTAAATGGTAATTAATTTGATCAATGTTTGTGTGTGTCTGTGTACGATTGATTTTAAATTTAACCATTTATAATCAGTATATTTAACAACATGTTGGATGTCATTGAGTATTAAAGTTTTCTGTTTTATTTTGATTCATATGCAATATATAAACGTACATAATATAAGTCGATTGTTTTAAATTTTTAACTTATCGATATTAACAGAAAAATGTTAAATGTCGGTTATTATTAAAAATTTTCTGTGTTCTTTAATTCATATGCCTTATATGTACGTTATATAAATAGAATGGTTTTAAATTTTAATTTATTAACATGAATGATTATATATTAGATATAATTTGCTATCAAAACACTTTGTTTTTGTTTTAATTTAAATGCATTACATACACCATATATATATATATATATATATATATATATATATATATATATATATATATATATATATATATATATATATATATATATATATATATCTGTTGTACACAATGTAGGCTGGAAATCAAATTGATTGCCGTTTGTTCTCGTAAGAATCATTTATAAATATACCCATAATGTATCATGTTTGTATTTAAAATTTAATAATTATTTAATATTTCTCTTCAGAAATTAATTTTCAATTCCATAATTAGATATCCTTAAAAAGGATACATCAGGCTGTTAACATTTTATGTTTGTGTTATATATGCATATTTCTTCGTATGTGAGACTAGGAGTTGTTATCATGTTTTTAGTTATAGAAGTTTCCTATATTAAAAGCCTTATGAAGTCCGGTGATAAATGTTTATTGAAGTCTTAGAATTAATGATGATATAAAAGAAGGTATTGAATTTTGGGGCCATAATAAAAGCCCTATTATAGATAATAAATCTAAGGAGTTCCTATTTGCAGTTCAAAAGAGGAGTATAATTTTAATAGCAAATGAAGCCTATAAATATCCAACAATAGGAAGAAAATACTGATAATTTTGTGTAAAGTTAAGTGCTCCAATCTTGAGGAACGTATGGATGATTCTGAACTATTATTTTAAGAAGCCATTATGATTTTATTATTTTTCCATTATTGCATCTTTCTGCATGTTAATAATAGATGGTTCTTATATGATATAAATGTCAACCAATGCCTATTGTTAGCAAAATCATGAATTTAAAGTTATTAAAACAGGCAAAACTCTCCATACATTAATGTCACTCACTGCAAGCCAGAGTAATCAGTGAATGTCAGAGGGCTTATGCATAAAATCCCTGTATAGTGTCTACTCAGCCATTGTCCCCAGGCTTGAAACTAGTCTAGGGATATTGGATGAGTAGGCACTAGATAGGGATATTACGCACAAGCCTTCTGTCATTCATTGATTACTCTGGCTTGCACTGAATGGCATTACTGTATGGAGAGTTTTGTCTGTTTTATTAACAGTTATGAGCAAGCATAAAAAATGGTGATCATGTGATGTGTAGTAGTTTCATTTAAATAGTATTGAATTAAAATGAAAACTTAAAACAAACAAATATTGTATGTGTTTAATATAACTATTGCTATTTGAAAAGAAAATCAAACCACAATTAAAATAAAGGATGTACCATTTGCTTTATATGAAATGACTTTGTGATTTATTTGAAAGTTATTTATTTATTTTTCTTTTTTCAGTACAAAGGTCAGTAGTTATTGCTTGTGACTGAGAGTTACTTAAATGATAATTTTGTGATTTGCCAATATTCAATTTTATAATTACTTATTTAAGCCATCACTAATTAATATATTGTTTTATACATAATCCCATCTGCAAATATAGGTTGGTTTCAATAAAATTCCCTTTGTTTCCAATTTATATTGTGGCAAGTAATTAAATCTCATTGATTAAGTTAACCCTGAGAGTAAATTCTTTAATGTCTCTTATTATTGCTCTTTGGCATTTATGCATATTTTATGTACAGTTAGTCGGATAGGTAATATTGTAATTGTTAATCAATGATTAAACCATATTTACTCATGCTTAAAATTTATTTTCTAATGCATAGATGCAGTTCATTGTAATTTTTGCCCAAATCTATAGGATTGTTAAATAAATGTTTAGTATTACAATAGACCCACAATGATTGGGCTAGTTTTTTTTTTTTCTACATAAAATTTCCATTACAACTGGCCTCCCAATTTTGGACTTTAATAAAAAATAAGCCAAGACCTGAGATAAATCACAATGGGACATATTTTCCATTATAATATATTAAAGCTGAAACTATAATGTGTATATGATAATAGATGGAGAATAAATATATTGATTATTGCAAGAGGAGGATGTTTAGAAACTGGAGGAAAGAGAAGTAAATAGGATGATGAGGTGGATATAAATATAGATTGTATGTCAAGAATTATTAGCCAAGAAGTCAGTGCAACCACCTTGCAAGCAAGCAGTTGGTTGCAGATGGTTGTGTGGATTCGCCTCCCGGCCAATTCTATGACATATGGAAAAAAAATGTAGATTATATAAAGAAAATAAATATATAATTATTGAAAGTGAATTTTTAGAGCATAGGACAATCAATATTTAAAATTTGCAACATAGTAATAGAAATAAATATTTAAAAAGGATTAATTATTGTAATGCATATGAAGTTTGAAATAAAAAAAACACACAGGATAAATACTAGCAATCGCGTGATACTATGTTGACAAACAAAAAAGTAGAAAACAATGCGATATGATAACATTAATAAGGAAAATATAACTATCAATGAAATCAAAATCAAATATTCCATTAGGTAACTAAGCAATAATGTCTCACATTTTTTATTTGATTTTTTTATTTTTTATTTTTCAAAATAAGCAAATCAGATTTATGTTATATTTCACAACAATTATATCTTAAATTGTATAATTATATTAGTTATGTATTAAATTAGAATTTATAATTATTAAATGTGCATGTCTAAAATTACTGTAAATTTATTATAATCAAGTACCAACGTATTTCAACACATTTCACACAAATAAAATAATAAAACAGAAAATGTATATATATTGATGCATTATGAATGATGATTATGCTTTATGAGCTTAAGGGTTTGTTGACTTTTAACTTTTCAATATTTGTCTGTAATAGAAACTTAATTGACTCTAATATATATATGGTGACAAAAGATTTATGTATGTTTTAATTAGCCAATGAATCTCTATTAATGCTGAAGTTTATTATTAACTTTTTTTGAAAGAGAGTTTGTTTTTATAATATCACTAAATGACTTGTTGATAATCTATTAATTTGTACTCCCTAGGTTTCATCACATTGACAGGTTTTGCTGCTTATATCTATGGATAAAAATAATTTTAGGTTTGAGAACTGTATATTAGCTGGTTTATGTTTTAAATATAGTAACATATTTAATTTATGATTGTTATTTGTAATAATTAGTTTACATAACACAACTAAAATAACTTTCTAAATACTTAAACTCGCTGCAAATATGTGCTATATTCATTTGATTTATAATAAAAGACAGTTTAAAATAAATAAATATATAGATAACTTCTGAAATTTAATACTGAAATAATTTCAAAAATTCTAATAGTAAAGTTTTTTTTTTTTTAAAAACAACCTTTATTAAAACTATTTAGCATGTGTGCGTGCATTTATAAAAGTGATATTGGAATACTTTTTTGAAATACTGTGACATGATTAACCAGTCCGAAAAAGCAAAGAAATTTAATGTATTTTTTTTTTCAATTTATTAACAAAGTTTATTAATTTTTTATAGCAGTTATAAAAACTGTATCCAAGCAACAAAATGTTTTAGATTGTTAAGCAAAGTTTATTGATATTTAAATAAAATTATGAAATACAGAAACTAATTTATATTATGTATTTTAAAGAAATCACTTTACAATTAAGATTGGCTATCTTAATATATATATATATCTGAGTACTTATTGCATATATGAGTAGAGATGATAATCTGGATCAACTGATGATTGCTGGTTTAGCATGAAATACAAATATTGATGCTTTCTTATCTTTTCGACTTGTGTTCAAGTGTGGAGAGTGGTGGGTCGTGTGAAAGTCTGTGCTCATATACCCTATATATTACATATATTGATAGAGGTATATAATAAGCCTATATATCAGTTATAATCATAACTTTATTAATTTTTAACAATTGAAATGACTTTTTAAAAAAATCAAAGTAATAACAATTACAAGAAAATATCTACATATTATTATATATGTAAATGCATACTTCACTCTATATGTTATTTTATATACTGTATATAATATAACATGTTAAAATTTGCTGATATTTAACTTCTCCCTAATATTGCTGCATTGTTTGCAATTTTTTTAAAAAGCCAATTAAGTGTGAAATAGATAAGTTGCCATATGATATTTTTATTTGAAAATGAAATGATTTTTATAAATTGTCGTCTATTCTAATTTGAAAAAAAAGTTAGAATTAATTGAATCATAATTTTAGGTTGTGGATTTTATTATAACAATGAATATAGTCAGAAGCATCCTACTGTAAGATTGATTAATCAATAGACATAAAACAATTTGTGTCTTTTTCTTTCATCATTGAGAACAAGGATTCAAAAACTGGAATCAATACCCAATCTATTTAGCAGCTATATTTTATGTTTATGTACTATTCAAGCTAATGGCCTGAGATTTTTTTAAAAAAATATGGTTTTGATCTCTATAAAAGAATAATTTCAGATTTAAATTCTAGTATCTACTGCTGAAAGCAAAAATCCAGAAAGCAATGTGAGGATGGGAATACCATAGCGATCTACCATTTTATATGTATTGATTACTCAAGCTTGTAGCAGATTACTCTAAAGAAAGATGAAGGGAACTACTCCTTGAAACATATGAATAAGCACATAAGAATGTCATATGATAGTGTTGTTAGTATTGAAAATAAGTATTTTAATTTATATTAATTACAATTGTGTAAATTATTATTGAGGTATAGAGTCCACTTATGCTATTTCTGTCTGTGTGTGCATGTGCTTATGTATGAGCACAGAGAAATCAGTTTACAAAATGAACCAATAAGTAAGGAACAGTACTATAAGTTTAGGTATGAGAATTGTATGTTCAAACAATAAGAATCATGTGACCACAAGTATTTCTTGTTGTTTTGTAAGATAAAATGTGAATCATGAAAGGCTTATTACTGTTTCTAATTTAAATAGTTTATTTTTGTTTAATCTCTAAATATTTTTTTCCATTCTATTTCCATGTGGCTTTTTTGTTTTTTATTTTACCACCACAAGTCATTTAGACATGAATCTCTCATGTAATCATGTACATCTTTGCATCATTAATAGCTATGTATAGTTGTTTAAATAGCAATTCTATTATTCAATTACACACACGTCTGTATATACAACTTTTTATTTACTTTTATTTATTTGTGTACATTAATTAAAGTTTAGCTTCACTGGAATCCTTAATTGTGATTTATTTTTGAGGAATGTGAAATTGATAATAAATTATGCAAAACTAGATTTGGGACATGGGTTTTGCTTAATTGTATTTTTATATTGCAAATTAAACATTTGATTTGTGCATATCCACTACAATTGCAATTTACTAAGTAATATTTGAAATGATAAAGTATGTTTTACAATCCAAAATGCCAAATTGGTAATATAATCACAAAGTCTGTTTATTAATTGATTGTACTAAACATCACTAGACAGAAACATTAAAAATAATTTTCCAAATCTTGAACACTAAATTCTTTTATGACTTTGATATAATTAAAGTATGTTATTAGACTGCTTACAAATTTATCTACAAGATATTTTATTTAACTCTAGTGTAAAATATAAATCCAGTAATGATATGATCTTATTTGAGAAGTTTAAATCACTATTTGATATCAAATACTTTGGAACAGATGGAGGAAGTATTTATTTATAGTTCTTTCAATAAAAGGGCATGAAATCAGTTGACAGACTTAATAATATATTTTATCAACAATTTATTTACATTTGTATAGAATTGGGTTTTTCGACCACTTTATTAAGATAAGATCAATATTTTATAATAATCAGTAATCTGTTGTTCCTCTCTCCATCAACATGTTTACATGAAATGGCATTTTAAATAGGTAAATAAAACAAATTTATAAGATCATATTTGTCAAAGGGATGAGGAAACAATTCAACACATTTTCCTAAATTGTCCATCTCTCAGCATACTTAGGTCTTTCATTGACAAAAATGCAAAACACTGTTCTACAGATGCATTCTTAATCCAGCAAACAATTAAAACTGGAAATTTTGCTAACATTAGATTAGCAATTTTACTTTCCTTTGCCATCTGGCTAATGATATGCAGTTTTGTTCTGGGCAATGTGAACATCAGTACCTTTCAAGAATTTAAAACCCTCTTCAAGGATAATATCATCAGAGATAAAATGCTTGTTCCAGATTGGCTGCACCAACAAACATGGGATGGCAGCTCCATGTTAGTATACTGATTATTGCAAATATATCAATGATCAAATTTGAGTCGTCTCATCAATGCAATACCAAAATGAGCTCAGTCATATATGAGAACTCTACCAGACTATGTAAAGACTACCAATTAGTGGATTAAAAGCACCATCTAACTCAATGACAAAAGTTAACACATTTTATCATGAACTGAATAGCTTAACTTATAAGAAAGTGACACAGATCTCAAGATGCTTAGACTCGGACTGACAGATTGGGAGTGATACATTGACCTAGCCAGCATTTTCCCAGCCCACTCAGCCTCTGCTTTATATTTCATTTTAAACTTATACTCATTATAGAGTTTGATGTGCCTTTCAGTGCTCAAAAGGGCATGCATAATTGCTCAACTGGGACAAAGTGATGGACAAATCTAGAACTCTACTGAAGCATTGATTCAACAACCTTGAGTCTCAAACACCACACATGGGTTCTCAGGTTATATCATGTATGTATTCACTTCTCATTTAGATATTATCAATGCTTGGTATTCATGTAATCATAATTATACAAAGTTGTATCAATTGTTTAAATAAATCGGTTTTTTTTTAAAAAGTTATATATTAGAAAGCTTTTCTTTTTCTTTTTTTAAAATAAAAAGGATATTACTTTAACGTTGTATGGTTTTAGAGTAAGCAGTTTAAAAATCAATATTTAACAACTATTTTACTTTTTAGTAATTTTTAGTTTTATGTTTAATTATTTTAAAAATATATAAATTATAATCAATATTTAAACCAATAATCTGAACAAAATATTTCTCTTTAGTTATGTACTAAGTTCAATAATATTTTTGGAGAGTATCATGTTGTGGAAAAAAATTGAACTTTGACAAATAAATGAAACATTATAACAGGGAACATTTAATATTTTAAAGTATTTGATGTAGTAAATCATAAGTCACTTCCTTTGATTTATCAAAAATCGGTGTAACATCCATAAATAGAATTGTGCACTGCAGCCATTCCAAAAATATTTGTGGTAAATTTATTATAAAATAATTCTAATTAACACTAATCATGAGGTAATTCTTTTTCCAGAAATATTTGTCACTCCCTGTAGGATTACATTCCATAAGTTAAGAACAGACAAAACAGTTTTCTGCATCTATAAAATAAAATGGCTGCATGACCTGATGGCATAGTTTGAATTGTTTTAAAATATGCTGATACGCTCAAAACTAATGAAATTTATAGAAGTATACAAACCTGTGATGTTGATGCATCTGCTCTTAGGAATATATATATAATAAATAAATAGTTCACACATATATTTATTTTTTTCTTTACAAAACTTGATTTATTTCATGAACTATCATTCTGTATCAAAAAATTAATGGACTATTTTTTAAAGTAAGGGTGTGGTGGTATACTATGAACTTACTTATTGATATTTTTTATAAAATAAAGAAAATGTAAAAGTATGCAGTAATTGTTTCATATATTATTATCATCAGATGTAGCAAGATGACTTTTAAGTATTTTATTGAGTAGATTACTTCCAGCTATGTATGAATGCTTATCAAAGCCTGAATATGATTTCAAATAGTCAAAAACACTATATGTGACTCTTATTTCCAGGAAAATTCAAGATGGTCACATATAAATCTGAGATTTATATATTGTTTATTTTCAATTAATTGAAAAAAAATTATGAAAAACTTTTGACAAGGTTTAAAATTAATTACTTATCCATCAAAGATTGTTTATTTTACATAGCTCCTACATGATGGAACGAGAGATATTGATGCTGATAGAAATCAGAAACCTGTAATAAAAACAGATGCTAAACATGAATCATTCTAGTTCTATCATTTTTATGACCAGTCTTTGAAACTCTGTAAAAATGGCTTTATGAAGATAGCATCATGAAGTTATATCAGTTAGGATGGATTAAAACAAATATTAAAAGTAAAAAAATTGTGTTTGAATTTATTTTTGTGTTATTTATGATGGGTTTTTAATTTTCTTTTATTCACCCAAGAGTCTGTTTAAAATTAAATAAGTGAATGAACCAGTATTTAATTATTGTAATTAACTGCAGTCTTTTTTAATACTATATTTCTTGTTCTATATATTCTAAAATGGCAAGTATTTATAAATAAGTAAATAAATATATAACATTAATAGGTATTAATTGTAATTTTTTGCATTTCATTTTTGAATATTATATTGATGATTGATTACAATGTTTTATTCTTATGAAATAAGTGATATCCATAGTTATTTTGTTTTGCTATATAAAAGTTGAGCATTACATAAAAGTAATTTACATATTACTATATCTAGTATATGACTAGCATGAAGTTTTGTAACAATAAAAGACTATGTCCTTAGCTTGTCCTTGGCTACTATTGGAAAAATATGTAAAGCTGAATTCTGAAAATATAATCATATATTCCTTACTGATTCCTTACTGAATTTGTATTTTTGTATTTTTTATATTCTCTTAAAGAATTTGTAATTGCACCATTAGCTGCCATAAATATAATATATTAAATATATTGAAAGCATGCTAGACAGTAATAAAATTGAATATTAAAAATTATCTTTTCTATGAGTAGGTTTCATTGATTATCAAATATTATGTTGACTGAGAAAATAAAATTAGTAATAGTTGAGTGAGCATTTAAAATATTTGAATTTTATAGTATATACTAAAACAATAAATAAATATTGTACAATAATTTAGATCAGTTTAGGTATACTGGTTCAACTATAATACATTTTGAAGATTAATAATGCATTAAACAATTTTAAATATAAGCACTAAACACACAGACGCATAAATAAATTAATAATTTTTAATGGACGTAATTGCTCAAAATATTTTAAATTTCCACTTATTAAAATATATAGATAAATAAGCATTTATTTTATAGTGCTATGCCCCTTATAAATTGTAATACATTAAAGATCAGCCTTTTCAAGCTATTGTGCATGCGCTTTTTACGAGTGTTAATAATAAATGAATACTTTCATTCCCAACACAAGATATAGTATTATGAAAGAATAAAATGAATCCACTTAATCTTTCCAACCCAAATTCTTATATGTGGGCAAATCTTAAGTACTATATCTTGTGTTGGGAATGAAAGTATTCATTTATTATTAACACTCATAAAAAGTGTATGCACAATAGCTTGAAAAGGCTGATTTTTAATGTATTAAAATATATAGAGAAAAATATTTTATTTTTACAATTTTTTCTTTTATTTTCTAACAAATTTAATTTGTAATGGGTTCATTAATTGTAGATAATCTTTCAATTGTTTTGTTTTTTATGATCAATATATGAATAGTTATCTAATTAATACATTTGAGTATATTATAGATAAAACGTACTAAAAATATTTTATTAACAGTTCTTTAATACCAAAAATAGAATAAAATAAAATTTCACCTCTTATCAAGACATTAATATTTATAGTTTAAAAGTATTAACAATGCATATTTAAATAAAGAAATATTAGAAGTCAATATATATATATGATTTTTGATGGTACATAATTAGTTTATAATAATTATAATATAGTTATTCTATTAAAAGCTTTTATAGTCCAATAACAGATGCCTCTAAATACAAAAAAAAAAAACCTACAATAATTGAGAAATTATATATAAAAACAAACTATATGAACTTTTTCACAACTTCAATATATTATTTATTTTGAAAGTTATTAGTCTGCAATTTATGAAATTTCTTTAAATTATTAATGCAAAAATTAAAAATATTTTAGATAAAATTATCATCTGTTTCTTATGATGTAAACTTTGTTTATTCTGCTGATTAATTTGTATCTAGTTTTTATAAAAAGATTAAAAAACATGCACACACTATTTTTATTCTAAACATTTTACTCTAAATTGAAAGAATAAAAAACAAAAACATTTGAATTATGGCTATGTAATTTGCATTTCACCTACAATTTCTTTATAAATATTACTTTTCATTCCAGTAATATTTGTGACATTTTACAGCACTTTAATTTTAGAGAGAAAAATCTCACAAAATATTAGCTTAATTTTAATATAAAAAAGTTATTGCTAATAATATATATTTGTTCATATATTATAAATCATATTTGATTTTTTTTAAATGTGGAAAGTACAAATATATATAGATTTTTAAAATATTTTAAAAGTACATAAGCCAGAGCATCTTTCATCTTTTGAATAATAAAATAGTAATATTCTTTTGATCTTTGTTTATTAAGTTCCAGCAACATGTCAATAAATGCAAGAATTTGAAGTTAAAGAATGCTAAATATTAATCTTATTCTTCATGAAGTAATTTTGAAAACAGATTATTAGATCAATAAATTATAATATTTTTTTAAACAATTTATTTTATTTAAAAAAAAAATCTTATTTTTTTAATTATGATTTTAAATATATAATGAATTATACTCATACAAAATAATAAGTAATAATTAATTTTAAATAAACTGTATATTGAATGATTGAAAATTTGATTAACCTTTTCACATCCATTTCAATTTAATGTATTTAATTTACAAAGGCAAATTTTAACATATAAATATAATATAGGTTTTCATGGAATTCTCAATATGAGAAACCTTTATGTGAGATATTACATTCTTATTATTTTAGTGCTTAAAAATTAAGTGATTATTAAAATTGTGATAAGAAACTAACAGACATATATTATAAATTCTATAACTATAGTGGCAATGACTGTAAAAGCATTAGAAAACACTAAATTATTTTAAAGTTTAAGTTTATTGAATAATATTTATTATTTTTATTATGCATTTTACATTAGTTTTTAACATATGTATACATACACAATAAGCAAGTAATGATTAATATTAAAAAAATGTATTATGTAACCAATCAAATTTCTGTTTTAACATCACATTCCTCAATATTAACTTTAAATATATTATTGAATAGAATAAAAGTATCAAATCACTAGATCTCACTAAAAATGTTTTTTTCATCAAATGAATTAGAGTCTTAAACTGGATTTCTACAAATAAATGATAAATAGATCATTCTCATTACTATTTGAGGTCTAAGGGATTTTTTTTGAAAAGCTAACCTTGAAATTTGTGGATGCTATTTTGTTAAAATGTTGGGAAGTAAGCAAAAATATCACATGGTTTTACCCCAAAACTACTTTATTTACATCATATAATCATGAAAACGTTAAATATAACATTAAATATGATATATAAACATATATAATGGTTGCAATGTATTTGATTTTACTAATGTTATGCATTAGCATGGAGGCCTTAGTTCAGAGGAATTAAAAAAAAAATGTTTCCATATTTTTACAAAATTGTTTTTGTACAGGCATTAATCTTTTAATTAAAAGATAAATCAAAAAAGGCCAATATAATGAAATATCAGAATAAAATTTTTTATCACTGCCTTCTCTTTGATAGGCTTAATCTTTTTGTTATGGGTCCCCAAATTGCAGATCAACCAAGATGTTATTAATTTTCATTTGAATTGGCTTAAATCTTTAAATTGTAAGACAAAATTAATTTCTAATCATTTTAATATCCTTCAGATTTATTAAATCATCAGGTAAATATATAGCAATAAAATATTACAATATTTAGAAATGTATTAAACTAAGATCAACTTTCTACTCTTGTATCTTTTTACTACAAGCTTCAGTAATCAATTATTGTTATGCTCTTATCACAGATGGCATTACAGAGAGTATAAAAATAAAATGATCATTATTACTAAGTAATATATAACACAGACTTAGCATCAAAGTTCAAATATGTTTTCAAATCATAAATGCTTGAAATTGAGCATTGTAATTATCATTTTATTCAAATGTCTATATAAAAACTTGAAAAACATTTGTATTGGCTTAAATATTAATATTAGAGGGCTTTCCATTAGTATTCCCAGAATTCAGAGATTTTTCGCTTTGAGTGATTGATTGTATAATGTTGTAATATTCTATCATTACATTTTTGATAGATAGTGATTTGACTGCAAAATATTAAAAAGAAAAGAAATTAGCTTTTTTTTTTTTGTAAATTAAAAAATAAGTCAATTCAAATGAAGCTGCATTGTCTAATTTAAAATTAATCTTGGTCTTATAATTGTTCTAACCTAATTTTTTATAATAGAATATAGACAAAATGAATTCATTTTTTTTTACTAGTAAACTTGATTAATCTGTGATACTTAACTACATTGTACTGACATAGCCAGCATTCAGATGTTTATCACTTTGAGTGTTATATATTTGTCAGTGCTTAAACATGATTATTAGTAAGAGTTGGGGAACCCAAAAATTATCTTTCCTTTATAAGTTAAAAATTTAAACCAGCATAAATGAATCTGATGTAGCAGCTATGTTGATTTGAAATTAGTCTCTGCAGTTACCATTATTCTAATCAACAATTCATATAAAAATTTGAAAAGCAGAGAAATTTGGATTCATTTTTTAAATGTGTGTGAATTTTGCTATAGAAAACCTTAAATTATTAAAGCCAACAATTGAAGGTTTATCAGTCTGACTGGTATATATTTCCCAGTGTTGTAATATGCCATTACACTTATATTTAACCAGTGATGCAAGTTTTGATGTTAAATCCATTATTCTTTCTTACCCAAAATGAGTAAACATTTTCTTACTAGCAAGGGTAATTTCTATTAGAGTGTCCTGAATACATTTGTATAAGTGTTGACAATGCAAGCTAAATAGATGTTATATGTAACCATAGCAACTAAACTCAATATAAAGGGTGGGAATATTGCTCAAAATTTAGCAATTTTTATTAAACTGATATACTTAAAAGCTAAAAAACACATGCATGGCTGCTTTATTAAACTACAAAATTAAACTTTACTATCGGAGATTAATTTAATAAAATGATTTTAAGTTTCAAATAATAAAGATTTGTAACAAGGGAAAAAGCATATAACTTTATTGTTCAGGAATACATAAGAAGTTCTAGGGTCATACCTGCAAGCACCAGAACTGATCCCAGGACTTCTTGATCATAAGTTGGACACTTTATAAACTATGCCAAACCATACAGTGTTAAAAGTATAATATAAAATCAAGAACATAAAATAAAACAATGCCTTTAAACCTAGTATGCTTTAAAAAATATTTTATTTTATTGTAATGTTCTCTTTTAGTAAATTCAAGAATTTATCATTAAATATAATTAATTTATTGTCTTGCATTATGATTTTCTATTATCAGTACATGTTAAAATTATTTTTTGTTAAAAGTATAAATATACATTCATTTAAGTCATAATTAGGTACTGAAGATTTGCCTTAAATCAAATTTTTTTCTTCATAAAAGTTTAACCAAAATCCTTTCAAAAACTCAGAGAATAATAATGTAAGAAATGGACTTTTTATAAATAGTCAAAATAAGAGTCATAGATCACATGACCCTATCTCTTAAGCTTGTAAGTTATAAACAATGAGGATTGACAATTCCTCTACAAGCTTTGTGATAAATGCTTAGCCAGAGACAGCACTTAAAATATCTCTGTCAGGAACCTCTCCCCAGATCCCTGACCATGGTTGCATGCTTGAATAAAACCATGGTCAGGGGTTTGGGGAGAGGTTCCTGACAGAGATATTTTAAGTGCTGTCTCTGGCTAAGCATTTATCACAAAGCTTGTAGAAGAATTGGAAATCCTCATTGGATTTTTTATAAGTCTTCAATTTTTTAATTTCAGAATTTATGGATATGCTATTTTTAGATAAGACTGAAACTTCATTTAGAAAATTTTAAAGTATCTATGAATTCTGGTTTATTTTCTTCAGAAAAAAAATACACTTAAATTTTATCTTATTGATTTATGTTTTAAATTTTATTTACTGTTTTCAATATACAGTTTATTATTTTAAAATATATTCTTTGGGTATGTCAATTATTTGTTTATATAAAGACTTTTAAAATATTTGTTAATACCTATGAAAATTATTTTGTAACATATTAGATTTGTTTTAATAAGTAATTAATTAAAGTAAATCAATACATAATTATTGTTTCTATTATTTAAATTTTTTTTTTGTCATTTTTTTTAATGAAGTGTTTCTGTTATTAGGCATTACATATATTGAAACAGACAGATCGAAGAACCGATCTTCGTTTCATGTGTTTTAAGTACGGTAATTCGAACCACTATCTGCCCGCAGTGAGATTTGTCTATTTTCAGTCATAATAAAAAAATTAGTTATATATTTTAAGTTTTGTAGATCAATAGGTAAGATTCCGTATATAAATGTCACAAACCATGAAATAATATTCGTGTGTGCGTGGTTTGTGGATTTATATCAATTTAATTTAAAGTTCATTGCGGGCGTATTTGTTTGAATTTTGGTTTTTTTAAAATTGTACAAAGTCGTTTAAAAATGCTGATCAAAGTCACATTCCTTTGATCAGTGTTTTTAATTAAAATCTAAATTACACAAATGTACAGAGTAATTAAATTGTATTCGAAATTAGATAAGAAATGTAGATTTGTAATTACCGTGTCAATTTAAAAATTGCGTATCAAAGTAAAAGGACAATGGGAACGGATAATTAATGTTGTATGGTCAAGCTGGATGGCTGGAAGCTAGAGAAAGTAGGAGGAGCTTAAACACAAAAACCAGGCGGAAAGGTCAATCGAGACCATCTTAGAGAAAAACTGATTCTAACTTTTGACGTGGTTGAGAGAAGTAGTCTTAAGACAGCACTGCAGCTGCTAGAGTAATTCCTAGAACTTTGTTAAGAAGCTCACCTGTAAACCGCAATGTTGAGGGGCTAAGTGACAGGAGCTGATCTCTGTCCTGCCAAATTGAATCTTCGTGCCGCTGTCTGATCATGTTGTTGGTGCTTCATAGTTTCCAGCTTCCAATCTCCAAATTGACAATGCCTTGTAAATAACTTTCAAAATGCGCGCCTACGTTCGTCGGAAATATCAATCGGGAAAAGCCAAGCCGGATGAAGAAAGAAGAGTAACTGTGTTACATGAACTTTTAAACTTTCTCCCGAGCTTAATGTGATCAATCAAATAAATTACATGTAAGTTTTTATGTCGTTTATAATGCTATTGTTTAACCTGTCAGTAAATTTTCTTTTCTTTTAATCCTCCGCTCTAGTCTTTAGAAATAAGTTATAAAAATTGTAATTAAGAGTAATAGTTATAAAAATTGTAATTAAGAGTAATAATAATTCAAATGAATGCATTTATATTTTTTTGTGTTGCGTATTCCATAAACAAACGATGCCAATAGTAATATTTCCCAACTCTGTGTAAAACTAGTGCCCAATAATGATCAAGTTATTTTAAAAGTAAATTTCGAATTCTGAATTAAATATTTTTTTATATTTCAAGTTGGTAAATGTTAAATCCCTTTATTATTCTATTTTAAGTGGTCATATAATTGCAATCTAAGGTTCAATGCAAAATATATATATATTGGTTTTAAAGTGTTATATTAATGTCATGTATGATATGAGAAATGACTCACTGTATAATTTAATACTATCGCTATCGCCTGTCAACCTGGAGGGCCAAGGGTTTCAGAGTAAATTTAATTAATTATTGTTCTCACGGTCAGTTTAATTCCGCTATATTTTATTGGGATAAGGATCTCAGCCTGTGGCGTAGAAATAGACGAATAGATTCCAGGTTTTGTATAATTCCTTTTAAAAATCCACTTCAAGTACTCGTCCTTGATGTCTGTGGCAATGCCTTTCCTTCGCTGAAGTTAGCGTCTCGCCATTCTACCATTGGGGATTGAAAGCAGTTTCTTTCCCAGGTAATCTCTTGGATCACCGGGTTCGAAATGATCCCGGCTGGTTGTCGTGTCCCGGAGCTACTTGGGGGCATTAAGCCTTGTCAAAGCACAAGCCGCCCGGTATTCCGTTAATGCACCGCAAGTGATTACTGTAGGGCTCTTGAATCTAGGCAACCACCAGTACATCTATCTTCCATGCCGTGTTTATATAAAACCACCTCCAACTGTCCATCTACGTAACGGCTCGAGTCTATTCGAATAAAATAAGTTAATAAAACCCTTTTGATAAATATTTTTTAAATGCTCAGATACTCTGATTCTCTTCGCCACCCGTCAGTCATCTAACTACACAGCTATTGGCATGAGTTTGGTCACGAGATAAAATGATTGTTAAAGACTAGTAGCTAAACACCAGAGGATTCATGGAAGTCTTACCGTACTGTTGAACGTTATATTTATATGCTTTATATTTTTCTTATTAAACACTTTATTTAATCTACTTTTGTGTCCTCCACCTTATTACTCTGTGAGTCTAGGTAGCCACTTACTGTCTGTATGGGCAACTTAAATATATACGTTACATGAATGACCGTCCAATATCTAGAGAATAAATAAATATGTATCATTAACTGTAAGAATTAGTCTATGTTCTGAGCTGAGCTAGAAAAGGGATAACCCCGTGCTGTTATAAAGTCATCATCGGTTGGTCATACCGGGGTTTGGGTTTGAATTCAGTTGGCATTTTGGAATTTATTCTTAAGCGTGGGCTGGGTTTGAACTCGGGTACTGTGTATGAGTAAGCGTGGTGGATTTATACCGGTACAATATATATGCCTGTAAGAATGCATTTGTTTTAATAAATTGAACTAAATTAAATTATTTTTATTGTTATGTATAATAATAAAAAAAGTAAATTAAATGTAAATGGAAGAAATAATCAATTCAACAATTTTTTAAAATCTTAATACAATCATAACACCCCCCCCTATACAATTTTTTATGACTATGGTGTTAGTAAATTTGGGTTAATTCTGATATATATATATTAGTTTATTAGTTGTAGCAGATATTGAATTCATTAGAATTAAATATATCGTTTAATTCAAAAGTAGCAAAATCTTCTAAAAAGTCACAATTTTATTCTTTTTTAACTTAGTGTTCTGAAAAAAATGTTTATGTTTGGATTTTGGTAATACATATTGATTTTTTTTACATAAATATTTGGATATAAACATGATTTAATTTTTTTATAGATGAATATTACTAGTGTAGCTTAAATTGATACATATTTATCATTTATATTTAATAATTAACATTATTTCTTTAGTATGTTTTTGTTTTGTTAATTTATTCATAATATAGATAGTTAAAATAATAGTATCTATTACATCAATCAAGATTTTATGTTCTTATTTAAATTACTAAGTTGTATTTGGCAGTTTTCTTTCAAAGTTTTGTCTTCTATGCATACATAACAATTCTCCATTGATTCTGAATGTTCATGTTCTGAGATGAAGTAAAATGTGATTGTTATTAAGAAATCTGTCATGGTGTTACCAGAGATTAGTATATCCTTAGCTATTCATTCTTAGAAGAAGGTGGTACCCCAAATTAGAAGTAGTGAAATTCAAATCCTGTACATTCAAATAAATATTTGTGAATGAATCTGAAGTGAAATCCTCTGAGAGATGATTTTATGTATTCTGATCAAGAAACAGAAATAGATGAGTGAAATGATGATGGTATATCATGGATTTATTAGTGAATCTTCAGTTGTGATAAAATAGCCAAATTCAGGTGGATTTATTGTTCCATTGGGTTTTTATCTACCCTCAGAATTTGAGTTTATATGTCTATTAAAATTCATTAACACTTTGTTTTTACAACTGGGAAGACATAAAAAAAATATTTCAATTTTTTACTTTAAGACTTCTATTATTGTTTAGGTTATATAATTCAATAAAGTTTTTTTTTTTTCAAATATTCACTGATTTTATGTGTAATAAAATAATTTATTCCTTTTCTACACTTTTACATTTACATAGCTTTTTATTTATATTATTACTTCTTACAGTTTAAATGTCCAGAAGTCTTCTTCAGAGATTCTGCCATATATTTATGAGATTTAAATATATATTTACACACACATTTGCATTATAGATTTTTATGCACAATACATTTTTTATGTTTTAAAATAGAAAATATATAAAATTAATACATAATCGTTTTATAATCACAAAAAATTTTCTTGTATATAAACTACTTTAATACAAATATATGTATAAATACAGGATTTAAATAATATAAATACATCAGCAACAGTTCTGAAGAGGACTTCTGCATATTTGAATCTGTAAGAAGCAATAGTACAAATGAAAAGCTAAGTAAATTTAAAAGTGCAAAAAAGGACTGAATTATTTTATTAGATATAAAAACAATATGAAAACAGTCAATAATTAAAAAAACTTTATTGAATAATAAAAGCTATAATAATAATAGAAGATTAAAAAGGTAATAAATACATTACATTCTATGGGATTGATATGGGACAGATGCATCAATAATACAATTTGGATTTGATTTTATAAGTAAACTAGATTCTCATCAACAAGTCCAGGACAGTCCCTTAAAATTGCATTCATCTCTTGTAAATGTAAATTATAAGCCCCTGATCTATGTAAATGAGAGAAGATACAAACTAAAAACTTCATAATTAATAACAGTCTTTGCTATAGCTATAGTGGTAGAATTAAAAGACTAAATAAAATCTCAAGTGATTCTATTTCCTAGCTAGAATCTCTACAGGTATCTTTATGATATTTATTAATAGTTAAGCTAGCATTACACTAAATAAAAAACACATTCATAATATAATTGATACAACATGAAAATCAATAACAGTAATTTTACATCTTATAAATTTAAAATAATTAAAAATTGTTGTATTTTATGTATTTTTGATTGTATTGCAATTTTTATAATTTTATTGTTTTATAAAATTGAATTTATATATTTATAGGAAAGATTATTACTGAGTGTACTACCTCAACATGTTGCCATGGAAATGAAAGCAGCAATTTGCACACCTAAACAAAGCCCATTTCATAAAATTTATATACAAAAACATGAAAATGTTAGGTAAGTATTTTTTTAACATTTTTTTAACTATTCTTATTTATAACCAAAGCATCTGTAGTTAATAAAAAGTGCATCAGCCATTTTCTTATTTTACTCACTAAATGCTTTTACTGCTATAACCCTAGTGCCTGCACTCATAATCATATAATGCTGTTGCATAATTAAAAATTATGAGACTGAATAAAATGTGAAGTACATTGATTATGAAAGTATATTTATTTAGTTATATATGTATATTATAACCTGTAGAAATCAAGGATCAAATAGATTAATTGCCCTAAAAGTTGGAAGCTATTATAATCTGAGACAAACTTTCAGGGACTCTGGATGAAAAGGGAAACAAAGGAGCAATCCGCCTTTAACTAACTAAATGCTAAACTTGCAGAGACTCTTGATGATCACACAATGATGATAATATGGCTAAGTTCAAAGGGTTATTGATTATAATAATGTTTAGTACAGAAATATGCATTAAAATAATAGGGAATTTTAAAACAATGGCAAATGCATTATATTATAAAATAAATAAATAAAGAAGAGAAAAAACTTCACTCATTCCTATACAATACTTTACAAATCAAGAAATTTTCCCTATAATAAAATGCATTCTTTAAGTAGCATAGGTATTGTGCATTTAATGTAAAATCTAAAATGAAATTCTTTACTGCATCTTCTTTAAATATCCTCATAAACAAATATTTATCACCACTCAATTTTATTGTCATGATCTGATATAATATACTCTTGTAGAGTGAAAGAGAATACACTTTTCTTATATTTCAATGAACTATATAAGTTTCTTATGCCACAATATTGACTTTTGCACTAATAAAATGTCTTAATAATAATGGATGAAATAATAATTAAGTTCTAAATAATCTATTCCTTGTTTGTAAACTAAATAAATAATATGCAGTCTGAAATGAATTAAAGATTACAAAATAAAATCAAATAAATATTCAATGTTTTTAATTGAAATTCCAATCTTCGGAATTGTAACACTTATGCAATTTTTGCATTTTTGAAATTGGGATTTTGGTTTTGTATGAAAATTGATTATCTGTTTTGCCAAGATTTCTGTAATATAAATAAGAATTCAGGACACAAGATATCATATATAAAAAAACAAAGGCTAAATTTTAATAATAATAATAATAATAATAATAATAATAATAATAATAATAATAATAATAATAATAATAATAATAATAATAATAATAATAATAATAATAATAATGATGATGATGATGATGATGATGATGATGATGATGATGATGATGATGATGATAATAATAATAATAATAATAATAATAATAATAATAATAATAATAATAATAATAATAATAAATACATTTATTAACATTAATATTAAATTTACAAGTGACAAAAATTATTTACAATTTTTTTTTATAAAAAGTAATTTGCTAAACATATGCGCTGTTTCTTTAAACAGAATGACATACAATAAACAATAAAATAATCACATACACACTAGTAAAATTATCCATCACTGATAGAAGCATTTGAAATAAAACTCATTTAAATAAAACTTCCAATATTTGACTAATTTATTTTTCACATATTTCAGGATAAGCTAATTTATTAAATAATCATTTAATAAAATTTTCAAACTATAATTAAAGCAAAATTATTGTTAAGATACACTTTTTGTTCAGTAAAAACTTATAATATTTTATTGACAGCATTTAAGACACCTTTGCTTCTGCTAGCATTGATCAATAAATTACATAAGCAAATTGCCACCAACAATTAATCGGGCTTACTCAAACTTACCAATATGTCTGCAAATATCTGAAGAACTACCTTGCAATCAAAAAATACCTAACCAACTATACATTTGGACAACCACAGACAAAGGTTGGGTGTTGGTCACTCATCTTTATCAAATATCCCTATGGGAATTCAAACTAATATAGATGTATGTACTGGACATAATACAACCCACAACATATAGCTGCACTTTAAAAATACTCTGCAGACCCAGTATATATTTGCTTCATCAGTATACTATTTTGGACCACTGAAAACAACTATGCCTTTCCAAACCAGCTGCCAAATCTGCGACTATAGAAAACTTTTGTCACCATTGGCTCAAAGGAATTTCTACATTTGTCTTGAGTCATCTTAGACATTATGCTACACTGTACATTCATGATCTGGCCAATTTCTTATCACAGAGTATATATAGCATAAAAAGTTTGTATTAAATTGTCATAGTGCTTTCACTAATATCCCTGATGCTACATCTAATATAACCAAACTTTTGTCTATCTTCATGGGCCCACTAGTCATTAAAATACTTGAAAAAGTAATCAAGTCCCAAATTGGGGTACACATCCTTCCATTATTATCACATCTATAGTTGAAAAAAGTCCTCTCCACCAGCCAAGAACCATTCATATTTATGACAATTCTAAGCTCACTTCAAAAAAATAAAATCCACAGTCCCATTACAGTTTATGTTGACACACAAAACTGCTTTTGCTTTCATTTCATTGAACCTCCTTATTCATATGCTCACTAACACCACTGTCCCACCTACTCTGTTATATCTAACCATTGACCTTTTTGTGAATCATGAGTTGCACACCACTTTTAATGGTAGAAATTCTCCATCCATCAATGTCATGTAGTCAATCTCACAAGGGACATTCCTAAGCTCATCACTTTTTATACTCCACATAAATCTGATTTTAAAGACAACAAATACAGAATAAAATCACCAGAATCCAAATTTTACATACCAAGATATACTTTCCATGCATAGTCTACATTGATGACATCATTATCTCCCTACCTTCTCAGAAACAACTTCCCATCTTGCAAACCATTCTTAATGACTACACAAAAATATCATTAACAACCATTATGTACAATTACCAAGTGTTCATATAATAGTACTATAATTAGTAATATTAATCAGATTTATATAATAATAAACAATAATTATAATTCAAATGCCTTTGCAACCCTACCAAAACCCTTATAAAACATTTGTATCACACCTTTTGGTCAATAAATTTTATTGTTGAAACATAATAACAACAGCAAGAACAATAATAATAATAATAATAATAATAATAATAATAATAATAATAATAATAATAATAATAATAATAATAATAATAATAATAATAATAATAATAATAATGATGATGATGATGATGATGATGATGATGATGGTGTAGTTGTTATCAATTGATTTCTAGCTATAATGTTGATTTAGAGGAAATTTATTTTCCACATGAATTAAATATGGTTGCTTTTCATTCCGATTTAGTATTAAATGTTTGAATTTAGGAATTTGCATTGATTATTCATATTTTTAATGTTATGATATATTTATTGATATAGATTAATAGTTAGGTAGATATATCAATGGAAAAATGAATAAAGGAATATATGAATAGGGAGGAATAGAAATATAGATCCAAAAATGTTATGCTATACTATCTCAATGCAGCAATAGTAAATTATTTATTTATTATCTACACTAATATGAAAACAGAAAAAAAACATTCTTTTTCTTTTTTTTTTTTACTTTTAATATGCGCATTACCAGTAGAAATTTAATTTATCATTATATTTCAAAAATATTTGCTCTATCTAGAAGAAGTAGTAGATGTTAGATAATAGTAACCAGCAGACATTGAATTTTAGTGCCAAGTCAATTTTCAAGCCAGTTTCTAGCTATTTACTTTTATTTTCACATATGCACAGTATTTTATATTTTTGCTTTCATATTACTCATGCTAATAATGTGAAATTAAAACACTTACTTTTTTAATTATATATAGATGATTCTATGCTAGTATATTATAATTTAGAGACATCAGTTATGAGATAAAACTGTAATTCTTACTTTATATAGATCATCTTTATCAAATATTTAAAACTATCTTCAGTCGGTATATAATTTTAGTCACTATAATAGTGTTATATTGATTTAGATATCCAAGAAAGTTGCCAAGATTCAAAATGATAATACGTTTTAATGTTTGGTTCTTTGTTTAGATCGTTTAAAAGAAGTGAAAGTGGATAAGGAATTTGTGTATATAAATACTGTGCTATTCATTCATGAAAGCCTATCATTTTAAAACTAATTTGTGATGTTAATTAAAACTAGTATCTGCGGTTAATCAATCATTTATATTACAGCATATAGACCAGGTATCGACTAATATAATGCTACTATTTCTGATATTGAGGCTGAGAAAGAAATGTGATGCCTTGCTTGCTGTATACTTACTTTTAACAAAGATTAAGGTGTCTATAATTAGCACATAGCTAATGTCGCTAAAATTATAAAATTATCAGCTTAGTATCAAATATCTGTATATAAGTATATAAGCAGATGTCTTTCAGCTTTAAAAGTTAATGATATCACTTCATTTTACTGTCCATTAACTAGTCAGGATCATAATAGTTGACTCTAAAATACTATAAAAAAAGAATTGTTTTTCATAATATAATGTAAAAACACCTAAACATAAAATATTTAATTCAGGGTAAATAATATTAACTTTAATTTATTTATAAATTAGGAAGGGAGTAATGGAACAATATTACAATTGTAAATATAGACAGGTTTGACTTTTTTAATAATTATTAATAATCTTTTTATCCACTAATTTTTTTTACTATAACATGCATAGGATTTATATATATATATATATATATATATATATATATATATATATATATATTGTTTTAAAAAATAAAATAAATAATAAATTATTTGAATGAATTTTTGTGCTATTGTTGTTAGAGGTTTTAGTGAATATTGTATTAATTACAAATATAGGTTTGTATATGTTTATAATAATAATAATCCTTGAAAATTATTTAAGGAGATGATAAAAATATATGTGGAAAAGTAGAATTATATACTGTATATATAGATATAGGAAAAAAGTTCACAAAATAAAAAAAGATTTATAATAATAAAAATTATATTGAAAATTCATATATTACATTCTTTTGTATTTATATGTTAGTCTATTTTCATCATTTAATATGTGTATTGAATGTCTTAGAAAAAATTAACTTTATTTAAATATTCCAAAGACATTCAACTATTAGTAAAATAGCACACAGGTTAGTATATGCACAACGTTTTGAGAGGTATTATTCTCACTTCTTCTTCAGGTGTTTCTGGAATGACCAGTCACAGTACTAGCATGGGAATCAAACCTGGACCTTTAGATTTTTTGAGTATTGAATTTTAAGGTAATGCTGTAACCAACTGTGCCACCCTGCCAAAGACAACAGTCAATATACATTTCATATACTTATCTATGAGGTTCCTCCTGATTTCTCTACTTTTTTCTAAGAGCATAGTTGATTAGTGGTGTCCATACATTATGTATTGTCACACCAGGTTGACTTATGAAATGTTTGCCATTGTCATGTAAGCAGCTTTTTTCAATTTTCTTCTTTGTACCTTTTCTTCTCTATCCAATAATTTTGTATTTTCCCAATTGAACATATATTTATTGGTACATACATGGTCTGCTACCTTAGACACATCTGTTTAGTCCCAGACTATATATGCACCAATCAACAAATGTTCAATTGGGAAATACAAAAATAATGCATTGAGAAGAAAGGTACAAAGTAAAAAAATTATAGAAGCTGTTCACATGACTATGGCAAACAATCCCACAAATCAACCTAGTGTGACTATATATAATGTATGGAAACCACTAATTAACATTGCTCTCAGAAAAAAAGTGGAGAAATCAGCAGGACCTCATAGATAAATATATGAAAATTTCCATTGACTGTTATCATTGGGAGGATGATCAGTTGGTTAGAGTCTTACCTTAATATTTAATACTCAAAGAATTTAAGGGTCCAGATTTGATTCTCATGCTAATACTGTCACTGGTTAGGCTAGCAACACTAAAAGAAGAGGAGAGATAATACCTCTGAATCATTTGGCATCTACTAACCTGTGCAATATTACTTACAGTTGAATGTATTTGGAATATGTTAATTTTTTAAAGACATTCAATACTGATATTAGATTATGGAAATTGTCCAACATATAAATATAACGAAAACACAATCATCACAAACCTTCAGGAAGACATTGCATTCTTTTAACACAATTCATTTTGGAATCTCAACATTTATATTTACAAAAATAGGATTTAATGCTCTTTACATCATTAATATAAATAAATATCTGAAACATTATCATTAGGTATTCATCAAATGGCAGATAGCATTCGGATATTTAGACCATCTCCATCTCATTTGTTTTTTCATCAAATATTTATAACTATTTTATTTTTTATTGTCATCAATCATTTTTTAGTTTATTTTTTCCCCTTATATTCTCATTCCTAAATTTTTTTTCTCTTTATATTTTTTTCACTAAATAGTTATTTTGAAATACTTTTTTAAACTAATACATTGCTAATTTGATTTTTTTTTTCAGTTTGTTTTATATTTTCTTCCCAAATTCACATCCTCACACCTTTAATCTTTTAGTAACTCTTTTTTTATTTGTTCTTGTTTTTGTTCCACATAATCTCTATTATTTAAACATAATAAAAAACTTTTTAAAAAAATCCCAACACTTTTTATTTTATATATATTTTTATAATATTTTATTTAATGTATAACAGTTTTGGCTGAATAGCATTTTTCTTCAGATAGCTTAAATATATTTCACATATCTCAAAATGGCTGCCAATCCATCATATTTTTCACACATTAAATAAAGCTTTGTAAGAAGTGTATTATGAGTACTATGTTTTGTTTTTGTAAAGTTTTAATAGATACAAATGCAATAAGACAGGAAGAACTTTTGGTCATCTTGGAAAAAAAAATATTTTTTTAATTTCTAGTTTTAATAAATCACAGTTTTATGCTGCCATTAAAGCCTATTTAATTACTTTAATTATGGCAAATTTTTATTAACTATTTTTAATATCAGTCTAATAATTTCTCATATATTTGGATATGCTAATCTGCTATAACATCACTGTGTTTACTCTTAATCTTTTTACCTCACAATCAATTTGTCTTTATTTCTTTTAACAAAACATTTAACATGATATATCATTCATGCCATATTTATATAATGGTTGCCATAATCATTGATATCATGTTTTAATATTTTTAAATTTAAACCAGCTTTATAATTTTTAATTAAACGAGTAAAGCACATTCAATTTCAAAGTTTAAAAATAGATCACAGCTTGGGAATATTATTAAAGCCTTAGATATTGATTTTTAGATATACACCTTTACCCTCCTTAGCGATGGCAATTGGTCCTCCAAAATTCATCTTTAAGCAAGAATATCTTATACAGAATTCATATTTATAATGGGGGTCTATGGGAAAAAAATTGGTTGGTTCCTAAAGCTAAAATATTACACTAATTTGGGAATAAAGTACATATTAAAAAAAATTATTCATTAACACTTATTTTAAACACAATCTGTTTTTCTGTCTAACTTTTTTCTAATTCAACATTCATTTTTTAAGACATTACAAAATCAATAACTATTTTTATATAATTAATCAGGTGTTTTAAAAACACTATACTGTAATTAAAGAACACCCACAGCAGTTTAATATTCGTATTTAATGTTTTCCTGAAAATTTGTGATGATGGTATTTTATTTGTACTGTATTTATATATTGGACTATTTCATGATCTAATATAAGTGTAGAATGTCTTTAGAAAAATTAAACTTTATTTAAATAATCCAAGTACTGTACATTATGTTTAAATAAAGTTTAATTTTTCTAACAACATTCAACACATATATGTATATAGTATTATGAAAATACTGAATGCAGCACTAACATTATGTTTTATGAATAAAATATTGTATGAGTTATACAATTTCAGCAAAGTCATTACCTGTATACGTATTACAGTATTATACTTTTGTTTTAAGGTAAAATGATTTTAAATATTTATTATCTGACGTCATCAGTGACGGAAAATTTAATATGGCTGCCCCCCAAAAAATTTTCTGATCGTTATAGTGAATAATCGGTTGTAAATCGAAGTAATGGGCACAAATTGATGATGATCACTATTGTGAAATATCGCTAAGTAGCCAATCTCTACGTGAGGTCTAGGTGTATATATATATATTGGTTAAAAATATATGCATGCAATACATGTTTATATCTTTTATTTTATTTGCTAACAAATCAGCGATTTGTTAAATTTGGGTCAGTGATTTTTTATATACATGTTCGTGGAAATATATGCATATAATATATATACTTTTATTTTGATTTACTAACAAATCAGTGATTTGTTAAATTTAGATCAGTAAATTGGAGTGGGATTTTTTTTTTTTTAAGAAAAAGACAGAGTGCATAAATATGTTTGTATTTGTGTGCATACATTGAATTACAAAAAGTTGTCTGAAATAAAGAAACTGAAACTTTCTTACGAATTCTCCAGATGATGTTGCTAGATTTTAAAACTATTTCTTTAATGGATTTTTTATTACGATTTTTTTTTTTTTAAATTGTAAAAGCAAAAAAGATTGATTATTTTAAAATAAAATTCTCTATTTCCGTCATTTATACATAAAATCTTTTGCTCATTAAAATAATGTTAATTAACACATAATAAATGTTTTTTTTTTTTTTGTCTAAATGCAAATTAAGATAACTAGTCAAAGAATACTACTCCCATTTAATTATTATTAATAGTAATTTGACATCACTTGGTTAATCCCTTAATACAATTTATTGTAGGATTTTAATTTTGGAGATATCATAAACTTTAAGAAACTATTTTATCATTAAAATAGGATTGTTTTGCTTTTGTTTATTTTATTTTATTTTTTAAAAAAACTAATTTATTTACAAGGGAAGTTTTTAATAAAATGAGTTTTAAAAACTCATTTTTTATGTTAGTGGAATTCAATCTTTTTTCTTCATATACTTTTACATATAATTATTTTTAACCTTATATTCTAAGATTATTGAAAATGTCAATATTTATTTAATTTTTTGAAGGTCTAAGGTATAGATACAATATCTAAAATAAGATGGAAAAATCTCACCTCTCTCAAATTTTACCCCCCCCCCCCCAAAAAAAAAATTATAAAATTAAACATAGTAGAACTAGGGTTTGATTGCCAAGATAGTAAATGTTAGTTGTTTTGATTATTATGAGGCACTTTTTATTGTCGTAAATTTATAATCTTGTATAGGTCGGATAGCAGTTTCTTTGATGTTTATTGTTTTCTACAATTTTTATTAAACTATTTATATTATAGCACTATTAAATAAAGATTGAAAAATATTCTTTTTTTATTTTGTAAAACAAAAGATGTAACATGTCAGAGAATTTTATTTATTTATATAAAATTGGTGCAATTTTTAACTGTTATATTTTCTTACGTGTCATTATATATATATATATTATAATGGTCAAAGAATAAATAAAATAAGTACTGTATATCCTTCTTAAAAGTAAATCAGACAACAGATATAACAAATAAAACTATATAGCATATATTTATTAATCAATGCATAAATAAAACAATGTATTTATTTATTAACTCCTCATTTGAAAAGAAAGGTCATCTAATTCCTTCCAGTAGTAACACTAAAGTTACAAGAAAATAAGTGATAAATAATAGGAATGCTTACAATGCACTCAGCAAATTATAAAACCAAATATCAAGTTTTATAAGTGTTCATAAATATAATTCTATGAGATCCTATTAGTTATTTTACTATAAAGACCCCATGCCTAATTTATATGAATTTATTATGTATAATCCTGTTTCTATACTGAAAATATTAACTTGAAATCAATCAAATCTATAACATAATTACTTCATATAAACATAAATGTGCACAGTATTACTTAGTTCACATAAATCTAAATAAGAAAGATATTCTTAGACAGAATTTATGACAGAATATCCATGAAATTGTGGACAGGACACACAAAAATATCATATCATATCTAACTGCTTCAATAATAACAACTTTACTATTAATAGTAATATTATAACTTGGTGATTATATCATGCATTTTGTTCTCTATTAAGAAGCAAAGATATGCATGTAAAATACATTGATATAAATCATAACATCAAAAATATAATCAATTGGATGTAACTGAGGTCTGATTAACATTAATCTCTTAGTGGATATATCTCCAAATAAAGTGCATGCATAAATATGTACATATTGAAGTATCATTATATCAATATTCACTAATGGGTAGTGAACTAATTATTAAATGCCAGTAATTCCATTGCATAAGGCTAAAACCTTAGTACATGTGCCTTGAGTGCTTAATTTTAATAAGGTTTTAGCCTTATATAAGTATTATGTGCTGACATCGTGCTTAATAAGAATTAATTCCATTGCAGCATATGTAATATGAAATATAAATAAGCAATAGGCTTGCATGCAATTATTCATACAAGAGCAGAAATTTACATAATTAAGAAAGAACAAATATTGATTATGTACAAAATATACTAGACAAACCAGTGCTTAACTCTAAACTGAAATAAATATTCAAATATTAAATCACATATACACAATATAACACATGCTTATTTGTTATTGTTATAAATTGTTTGCATTTTAAAATATATATTTAAAAATTATTATATTCAAATGACTTTATCCTCCCCTTGCTTTGACGAACTTGTCTTCAAAGAGTAAATACCTATGTTATAATATATTCTCACTCCCTTATTTTTCTATGTGATGAAATAATGAATGATTATAATCAAGTGAAATGATTTAGTCATTGAATGATTATAATCATGTAAAATGATTATGTCATTTCAATATATATATATGTATGTTAAAACGAAGATTTGCACAGGTTAAATATATAAAATACATATTTTGTGGGTTCATCCATGTTAAAAACTTTTAATATTAAGCAAGATGATACATGCAAACTTCCTCCTATTTGGGAAAGATTTTTTTAAAAAAACATTCCTAAATTTAACATTTTTTGCTATTGGTGGAATTTTAACATTTTATTCAAATCAGTGATTGTAGCGCCTCTACAACCATCTTTCTACCTTTTATAACTCTGTGGATGGCTTGTGTGACCAAGTCGAAATGTCAGTATATTAATATTAAAAGTTTTTAACATGGATGAACCCGCAAAATATGTATTTTATATATTTAACCTGTGCAAATCTTCATTTTAACATTATTAACCTCTATGGGGAGGAAATTTTTAAACAGCTTCATATATTTGAAAGAACGTGGATTAAGAAATGTAAGTTACTTTGTAATTTATCTTTTTTATTAGCGTGCAAAAATCACAATGTTATACCCACTTGCTGTAAAATTGTGTTTCACAAGAACAATTATAATGTTAGTAAAATTCTAAGGAAAACTAGCAATATTATTTTAAACTTTTTTATTAAAGAAACTCAGAAAAATTTAGACAAAATTGATAAAGTATTGCTACATTTACATTTATTTTTTAGTAATAAAATACATCCTTTACTGTGGACTAGTTTTGATCGTATTGCAGGTTTTAGATCGTTTAAAGATTCGGAATTTGTAACAGCAAAGCAAAAGAAAAAATTGCAAATGCTAATTAGAATACAATCCCCAAACATTATGTATCCAAATCAAAAAACCGTTTATAATTTATCTAGGAAAGCCCTCTCTACGGATGAGATTTCGGTTTTAGAAAAAGGTTTCAATTTTGCATTAACACCTTCCTGGATACCTTTTGAGAAAATTGTTTGTAATGTTGAATCAGCTCTCAATAAAATTGATTCTACATCGGCTGATTTGGCTAGAGCTGAGATTTGTAATATTTTTTAAAAAGCTAAGCTTCCTAAAAATAATATTTCAAAGAAAGAAAGACAAGCATTAAATAATATAAAATCGAACAAATCAATTGTTGTACTTCCAGCTGATAAAGGTAATGCCACAGTTGTAATGGATCATGACATTTACCATAATAAAATTTTAGATCTGCTTAATGATAAAACTTATAAACTATCAAAAAAAGATCATACTATGTATTTGGAAAAAACAACAAAAGCTATTATTAATAAATCACCTATTGAAACAGAGATAAAAAATAAAATAATCCCTCATGAAAAATCTTGTGTCTGTCCAAAATTTTATGAAAAATTCACAAACCAGATACCCCTCTTCATCCAATAGTAAGTGAAATAGGTTCTCCAACTCATATTTTAGCCAGATACTTATCGGATTTCATTAAACCTACAATCCCATCTATTAAATCATATATTAAAAACTCCCTTCATTTTATTTCTGTTTTAAAAAGTTTAAAAATTAATGCTAATGACATTCTGGTCAGTTTTGATGTCGTGTCTTTGTTTACAAACATTCCAATTGATGAAGCTTTAAATATAATCTCACAACGTTGCAATTTACGAGACCATATTATTGCTTTAATTAAACATTGTCTTTTAAATACATATTTTGTATACAATGGACAGCATTACAGACAAGTTTTTGGTATTCCTATGGGCTCACCTATCTCAGGAGTAATAGCTGATTTATTCATGGAATATATAGAAACTCATGCTTTAGAATCATCATCTTTAAAACCTCTCATTTGGCTCAGATACATAGATGACACTTTTGTCATATGGCAACATGGAAAAAATAAATTAGATGATTTTTTCTTACATTTAAATAATATGCATCCTCATATTAAATTTACAATGGAGACAGAGTCTGATGGAAAACTTCCTTTTCTTGATGTTCTAGTCACCAGAACACCAAATAGTTTATCTTTTTCTATTTACAGAAAGGATACACACACAGACAGATATTTGCATTTCCATTCTCATCATCACCCAACTCAGATAGTTTCTGTAGCCAAAACTCTTTTAAATAGAGCAATTAAACTTTCAGATGAGACACATCTGAAAGAAGAAATAAATCATATTAATAGTGTTTTATTAGCAAATAGTTATAATTACAAATTTATAAAAAAAGCCTTATTTCATGCCCAAAATAGACAAAATAGGAAACAAAAAGATGATAAATCAGCTATTAGGATTTGTGTTCCATATGTAAAACGAACTACAGACAGTATCGGACGTATATTAAAATGCTATAATATAGATACAGTATTTTCTGCTCATCAAAAGATCAGCAATATAATAACCAAGTCTAAGGATTCAATCCCTCTTGAATCTCATGGTGTCTATCAAATCTCATGTAAAAATTGTAAAGCTTCTTACATAGGTATGAGTAATCATTGCATCAGTGTTAGGAGAGATGAGCATGCTAATGCAGTTAAACAACACTCATCATCATCAGCACTCTCACTCCATACTATAGATTTAGGTCATAAAATTGATTTTTCTAGTACCAGGATCATATCCAGACGTGATAATCTCTACCAATGCAAAATTAGAGAAGCCATTGAGATATTTAAAAGGCCAGATTGTATCAATAAGTGAGATGATACATGCAAACTTCCTCCTATTTGGAAAAATTTTTTTAAAAAACATTCCTAAATTTAACATTTTTTGCTATTGGTGGAATTTTAACATTTTATTCAAATCAGTGATTGTAGCACCTCTACAACCATCTTTCTACCTTTTATAACTCTGTGGATGGCTTGTGTGACCAAGTCGAAACATCAGTGTATTAATATTAAAAGTTTTTAATACGGATGAACCCGCAAAATATGTATTATATATATATATTGTACCCTTTATAATTGGTACAGATAGTTAGGTAGGATTGAAAAAGGAGTTGTATTTTTTTTAAAAAATAAATTTAGATTATTTTTAGCATATAATTTGTGTTATAGATAGTAGGGGTTCAAACTCAGTAGATAGTAGCCTATAAGATATATTAGATAGTTTGAACTCATTTTGAGATAAATTAAAAATAAAATGATACAATAAATTATTTAAAAGATAATATTAATTTTTATTTATTATATTTAAATGATATTATAATGATAGAATAGCTTAATTATAGTGATAAATATTTTATATATTTAATGTAATATTTTTTGCTTAAAATATTATTTAAGTTCATAAATTAATTTAATATTAGTTTAAGATGCTAGCAGTATCACATGATTAGGTGACTGTGTGAATATGTGTGCTTTCACAAAGTTAGGAAAAGAAAACTTTAATTTTAGCTTGTTAACAAAAATTTGATACATAATAAAGTATAGCAAATATTAAAGGTAGAGATAATATTAGGAAAGTAATAATTAAAATCATTATTATTTTATTTAGGTGTAGTATTTTATTTTTTAAATCAATGTCAAGATATTAAAATATTAAAAATTGTTTCAATAAGGACATTATTTTTTTGGATACAAATATTTAATATTTAAAGTATTAAATAATTTGATAATATTTAATAATCAATGACTCATAGTTTTAAAATTTAATTTTAAAAATCATATTGATGCAGTTATGTAAATTGGAAAATTTGTACAAGCAGTATTGACCAATGAAATCATTAAATTAAGACCAGTATAAAAACTAAGGTTGGGCCAGATTAGACAGATTTTCCAGTTTTCCAGTGATTCTTAATGATTTTAGTCATACAGTGTTTTATAGATTTAATTTTGAAATTTATAACTATATTTTTTTATTGTGGCAGTAGTAATTTCTTTAAAATTATTATTATTTTACTTAAAAGTGTTTTTTTAAATATAATTGGAATAACTACTTAAATAATGAATCACTAAACATCAAAGTTCCATGTCAGTATATTCTACTTGAATTTCATTTAGGACCTCAATAATTCTATGGAATGTGACAGTGGCTATTTAAATATTGGGGAAATTAATACCAAATATCAAGAAAAATATTGCAACAAAACCAGAGAGGATTTACATAAGAACTTTGTAATTTTTATAAATAGTGTGTTTTGGAATGAGTGACCATTTATATGAAAGGACTATCATATTGCAATGCAGATAATTTATTAAAGTTCAGTAAGAGATATTGTATATTCATTAAAAAATCTTTACTGTGATATAAATCTGAAAGAAAGAAAAGGAAATTAAGAATCTGCAACTATATTTTAAAACTGAACTTAAAATGTTTTATGGTATGATGAATGTCTGTTTTATTATAATTGATAGTAATAACCCACATTTGATTTGTCTTTAAAGAAATCAAAATGGATTTAGTTTTAAGAACAGTGTATTTAAAGCCAAATCAAAAAAGATGACTTTTGAATGTCTTTTATACTTTTAAAATGATTATATTTTAACATCATTTATCTGGAAATAATGAACTCTAATATGTTTCTTTTTAAAAGATTAAAAATATTGGTTGTCATCTGATCCTTCGTGTCAGTCACTAGAGGTGCAATTTCTAATCAAAAATACATTAATATAATGTTTCCGGGCCAGTGATTCTCTATTAATATTGATTTTTTTTTTGTTTGTTTGTTTGTTTAAAAAGTTTACTTTCTTTCGTTTTTGAATTATTTTTCCCAAATAATATTTTTGACGATGGTATAATAATAGTTGTTTTTTTTGGATTGCCAAAATTTAAGAGAGAACGGGTCTTTTTTGGTGTGTGTTCAAATAGTAATTTGTGTTTTTTCTTTAAACAGTATTACTGTTTTTGTAAAATTGAATTGCCGAAATTTAAGAGAGAACGGGTCTTTTTTTGGATGGATCTTTAAATAATAATTGACATTACATTGATAGGTTTCCATTTGATTGCTGAGAACAATTAGTGGGAGGGGTGTTTTTGTGTATGATTGAATAATAATTTACGTTACTTTGATAGGTTTACGTTTGATTGCCGACAACAATTATCAGGAGAAGTGTTGTTTTTTTTTCCGTGTGCGTGTGTGCATGTTTAAATAAAAATTAAAACCGTTACTTTTATCGGTTTACATTTAATTAACGACTGATATGATTTCCTTTCATTTATAAATTATGATTTTTGTTTCTACGAATAAATATTTTTGACAATGGGACAATAATAGTTGTTGTTTGTTTAATTTTTATTGACAAAAAGGTGTTTTTCGGTGTAGTTTCAAATAGTAATTTGGGTTACATTTAAATAATAAGTTACCATCTTACTTTGATTGGTTTACATTTGTTTGACACTAATTATTGGGAGGGTTTTTTTGTGTATATAGTTGTTGACAACAATTATTGGGTGAAGGGGTGGGTTAACCATTTAAACAATAGTAGTTTTAAGTTACAGTCTTACTTTGATTGGTTTACATTTGTTTGCCGATACTAATTATTGGGAGGAGTGTTTTTTTGTATGTATGATTGTAGACAACAATTATTGGGGGAAAGGGTGTAACCATTTAAAGAATAGTAGTTTACATTACTTTTAGTGGTGGTGTACATTTGATTGCTGACAATAATTAGTGAGAGGGGTGGGTGTTTTTGGATGATGATTAAATACTAATTTACCTTCCTTTTTATTTTCCATTTGATTGCCGACAGCAATTATTTGGAGAAAGGGTTTTTTTTTGTGTGTGTATGTTTAAATCAAAATTGAAGTTACTTTTATTTATTACATTTGATTGACAACCGATTGACTTTTTTTCGTTTATAAATTATTGTTTTGGTTTCCCAAAAACCTAATATTTTTGACAATGGGACAATAATAGTTCTTAATTTGATTATTATTGACAAGAAAGGATCTTTTTTGGTGTACGTTTAAATAATAATTTGGGTTGTGTTTAAATAGTAATACTGCTTTTAAAAATTTAAGTGACAAAATTAAAGAAACAACGGGATTTTTTTTATTTATGGATCTTTAAATAATAATTTTCATTGCTTTAATTTGTTTACATTTGATTAACAACAGTTAGTGGGAGGGGTGTTTTTGTGTATTTTTAAATAATAATTTACATTTTTTGGTTAACAACAATTATTGTGTGTGTATGTTATGTTACTTTATTTATCAATTTGGTTAATAATATTTACTGGTAGACATTTTAATATCATTAATGGCAGGCAGTACGGTCAACTCATCATGGCTCGGGTAATGCAGCAAACGTAAAGATTTGACGAACGGCATTTGAAATCCCTCAAACCAGCTGCCTTTTCGAAGTGCACATTTCTTTCGGCAAGAATGAGACTTACAAATGAAAGTACAAAGATCTTTATAGACCTCAAGTCTCATACATTCGCCACACAAACATCTTTTTTTCTTTCAGCAGGATGTTTTTCTGCTGTAGAAATGTTACAGCACTGACGGCTTCTGTGTCTGGCAATTCCCATTTTTTCATATTTCCTGTTTTCTAATTTGCCATACTTTTTGTCTCAGAAAATTTCTCACTGAAACGTGACTTAAAGCGTGATCTTTAAAATATTACTCTAACTCACCATAATCGAAAATTTAGGAGGAATATAAATTTATGAGGAACAATCACGATACTGTTAAAATTGTTAAAATGTAGCAGTACATCAATTCGTCTTAAAAAAAAGGTACCGATGAAAATTTAAATAATTTTGACACGATCAAATTAATACACCCTCGTATGATATTGTTACATCAAATACATAACACAGCATTATGATATAGTGCATGACACAAACAACTACGGTATTTTCCTCTGCTTTTAGCATCGGAAAAAGCCACACCATTAGCTGCTAAGCCGAGTTAACATTCTTTCTAGATTTTATCGTAGAAAGAAGACTTAACTCCGAGTTAACAGTCTACCTTTTAGCATAGAAAGAAGACTTAACTCCAAGTTAACAATCTTTCTAGGATTTATTTTAGAAAGAATGCTTAAAAACTTGGGTGCGGCCGCGGAAATGGCATATTTCTAGAAATTTAGCTAGAAATCCCACCTCTAGTGGCTGACACGAAGGATTAGATGACAACCAAAATATTACCAGTTAATAAATGTTTGAATGATACAGCTGTTTTTACCTGGAAAAAAACATATTTAGTGAACAAATATATATTTGAAAGGATGAAAAAAAATTGAAACCTCTAAAAAAATAAATATTTAGACATGTATCCACTGGTAAATATGATAAATAAATAATTTATATGATATAATGTCTGCTATTAAGAATTTTGACTGATGGAAATGCAAATATTATTTATATCACATTTACTGCAATATATCTGCTATTATACAATGGCTGGAATGAATGTAAATATTTTCATGAATGGATTTTGAATTATTTTAAGAAGATATTATATGTCTGAATAAATTCCCAGAGAGAAAAAACTGGAATGAACAATTATTTCTTCAGGATGATTAATATTTTTCTTGGATTTTTTACTGAATTTATTATTATTATTTGTACATTTCTTCATAAGGTGCCGAGAGAAAAATATAATTATGCACAATACTGTTCAACTGTAACTAGGCAACAGTATGAGATTCCTGACAAGCAAACTTTTGACAAACTTGTAACTTATGAGCAGGAGGAAAAAATCTAACTTTTTTTTTTTTTTTAGTGTTAAGCCTAATGTTAGTATTTAAATGTATTACATTTTTTTTATTTTAAAACTAAGTTGTTGCTATTATATAATTTTAAAATGGATTAATTTTATTATGATGATTTAAAAAAAAAAAAAACAAAGCAAATGGGTATTTAGAAACTAATTTTCTGAACAAGGCAAATTTCCATTGTAATTCTTTGTATGATTTAAGAAGCAGATCACCATGAACAATTTGGTTTGAAAAAAGCCGATATGAATGTGATTACAATTGTATACAGACGCTATAAAAAATAAATGCTGATTTATAAAATCATTTGTAATTTTTTATTGTTATTTAGATTACACTTTGCTTAGTAATTTTGTTTTTCTTTTATTTAAGAAAAATATATCTTAATTAGCATTTTGAGATTAATATTTAACATTGCTTGAATTTAATATTAAACAGTGTAATGAACCGTTGATAAAATTATCATGTGTATTTTATGAAAGAAGTGAGAAATGTGGACGAATGTTTGAAAACATCCAAGGATATTGTAAATATTTATTTTAATGTGAATGTTTGAATTATTAAGGTGTTATTTTTATGAATGTTATCTGTTGAATGCAGAAAAAGATATAATATTGATCTCTAAATTATATCATAACAAATAAATAAAATGTATATTACTGATGCATGATTATCAAGATCATTTGTGCATGAAAACTTAAAAAAACATCTTAAAATGAATTTAGATCTCTGTTGTTTCTTTAATAGTTGTTTATATATTTTTACGATGTTGAATGAGTCAATCAGTGGTGAGCATATAGAATGATGATCTGTAGAGTAATAATATTCATATGAAATCCTATGTATTAGGGATATGTTGAAAACTGCTGTATGTGAATTATATTTCAATATTTAAAGTTATTAAAATATACAGATAACATAGGGCTGAATATCTTTTTCCATGGGCAGTTGCATTTCCTCATCATCATTAAGGGCTATAATAGAGTTTATGACTTGAGTCTTAGGTGCCTGATGAATATGGACCTACTTTTATGATTTGCACTGTATCCATGATGATATTATCTTATTCTTTGAGTCATTCTTGTTATTATTTCATACTCTACACTTTAATCACTATCTATTACTACAGGTATCATCGTAAAAGATAGTTTTCTAAGTTGGTAAAATAATGACTAAACTGTTTGAAATTGATAATTTTGTGAGAGGGCAAATGTAATATATAGAAATTGATTTTGCAGATGATGTTGAGATGTTTGATGATTGTCATATTCAAATTAGAATGAAAGTGAAAATAGTGAAAATGATTTTGAATGATATAATGAATGTAAGAGTATAAAACAAAATGTAATCAAATGTCAAGCAATATAATTTATGGATAGTTCTTTTAAATTTTATTATAAATAATTTGAAACCCATTTCAGTTACAAAATTTTATGAAATTATCTCTTAAACATTTTGCATAATAGTTAATTTTATAAAGAGAGATATTCATATTTTTATTTAAAATTTTCTGATATTCAAATATCAGGATGATATTTTGCTAAACTGCAAAGAAAGTCTTTAATTATTTTTCTTTTAATATTTTATTTGTTGGACTTTAGTAAGTCTTTTAATATATAAAGTTATATTGATGTGTTTGCATTGTAATAAATATATTTTATAGTAGAATAAGTATAATATTAAGTTGTTTTTTTCAGAAACTGGGAAATTTATTGTAACTGTTCCCAATGCAAATAATAGAATACTATTTTACTGAATAAGAATTACATATTATTATTACTGTTGTAAGTTTTTTTTTATATTGAAATGGTCAGAGTGAAGGCTATTCTTATTTTATTTCTTGTATTTATTGCTAAGATTTACTGTAAATATTTTTTTATGTTAAATAATGTTAATTCTTATTTTACTTTGTAAATTTGTTTTTTTATATTATGTTATAAATTTATTGTTAATTTCTAAATAAATTTGTTAACTGTTTTGAATCTTATCTTAGTCAAGTTGTGATTTATCTATGTGATGCCTATTTGATTTTTTTATTTTGCATGCATAATCCACAGAAATTTATAATTTTAAATATTATTTATTTGGCACACAATCCATAAAGATTACTTAGATATTATTTCTATTATATTTGATTGCTTAACAAAGTATATTATTATTATTATTATTATTATTATTATTATTATTATTATTATTATTATTATTATTATTATTATTATTATTATTATTATTATTATTATTATTATTATTATTATTATTATTATTATTATTATTATTATTATTATTATTATTATTATTATTATCATCATCATCATCATCATCATCATCATCATAAAAGATATGGTCATTGTTAATTATTTTGAAACTGATCCAATACCAATGAGAGATACTTAATATTGCCACAATATTAGAATACATTATTTTTTTAAGAATACCACGTTAAACAAAGGGAGATTGTATAATGCTTACTTTAAATCTTATTATATTATATATTTTTATTATTAAATTTTAATTGTTAAGTAGATTTAATGTTGAGAGTCATTAAGTTATTTTAGTTGCTTATTGTTGTATTTATTTTGTAAGAGTAGTTAGATATCATGTAAAATTTCTCATCATATTTAACTACAGGGTATTAATTAATTAGTTTTGTTATTAGTTTATTAAAAATGAACCTGAAATGATGATGATGATGATGATGATGATGGTGATTATTATTATTATTATTATTATTATTATTATTATTATTATTATTATTATTATTGGTGGCTCTATACTGTTGTTTAGCACTTAAATAAATGAACTGAATTGAATTATTATTATTATTATTATTATTATTATTATTATTATTATTATTATTATTATTATTATTATTATTATTATTATTATTATTATTATTATTATTATTATTATTATTATTATTATTATTATTATTATTATTATTTTCAAGAATTGTAAATTTCTTATTGAAAAATGATGAGTTAAGTTATTAGTTAATATTTTATTAAGGGATATTAATTAGTTTATTGTTATTTCTGTAATAAATTTATAAATCATATTTTAGGATTATTAGATGTGACTTTTAAGACATGGGTATATTACATGATATTTTTATGTGAATTTGGTGGGGTAATATTCTTATGCCATTGGGAGTATATCTTTTGGGAAGTATTCTCAATATTTAAGCCAGTGTACCTTACTGAATGTCTCATGTAAAAAGTTTCATAATTATATTTGTTATTTTGATAGAACCTTATTTGTTTATAATTTTGAGCTAGTTATAAATTGAATTTATTATTGAAATAAATAGATTGAGTATTATAATTGGAACCCCAAATTATTTTTTGTAAATATTAGTTTCATTATATTTAATCTTTAAATTTCTTACATTTAACTATTAAACATATGGTTTTATTAGATATTGTATTTTAGTAATGAATCTTGAGTTAGTCTTAATGTTAATTGTCTTGATAGTTCTTGTTATGTAACATAACTGTAGTTCAATATTGTTATCTCAATTAGCCAGATTCTTTTGTTTAGCAATTTTCCTTTAAGAGAAGGGTACAATATATATATATATATATATATATATATTGTACCCTTACATCATATAACCATGATAACCATTAAATATATATATATATATATATATATATATATATTTAATGTTTTCATGGTTATATGATGTAAATTAAATAGTTTTTCGGTTAAACCATGTGTTAGTTTTGATTAATTCCCAATGGTTTGACAAAATAGCATCCACCTGTGTCAAGGTTAACTTTTCAAAAAAAATTATTAGCTCTCAAATAGTAATGAGACTGGGTGTGAGGTAAAGAATGAGAATGAGCATGTAGTAGTTGAGCATTCAAAATATGTGTATGAACAAAATGTTTATTTTCTTCTAATATTTTTTTTTAATATAAACTTGAAATCAATTATTGGTGAAACTGATGAAAATAAACATTTTGTTATTCCACATATTCTGAATGCTCAACTACTTTATGCTCAATCTCATTCTTTATCTCACATTCAATCTCATTATTATTTGAGATCTAATGATTTTTCTTTGAAAAGTTAACATTGAACAATGGTGGAGCTATTTTTCTAATACATTGGGAATTATTCAACACTAATATACAGTTTAACCCCAAAATTATTGTATGTATATATATTGAAATTAAAACCAGGAATTTCCTTGCATTTTTCTAGATAATGTTAGCTACGATATAAACATATAACCAAACAATTAATACTTGCATGACAAACTGAAATCATACTATTTATTAATAGTATTTTTATGAATCAATTCATCATAAACTATCAATAAAAACTAATATTGAAAACTTAAATCATATCATCTAGTAATAATATTTCTCTGACTCTAGCATAATAGTAATCATTTTTAATATCTCAATACCTTTTAAGTAATCTACACAATACTATATAATTTTAGTTATATACTTCTATAAAATTACAATAATAGAAATACATTCATGTAATTATTTAATATTTTCAGTAAAGTGGTTCATATTTTTTAAAAAAATAGTTTTTGGCATTTTATATAAAATTATTAATGAAGTAATTAATCTTCAACTTACTTTATTCATTTTTTATGCTATTTTTCAAGATTTGGATTCAATAATGTGAATAATCATCATTATGATTTTTAATAATAAATTGGTCTTTTTTAGATAATGATTTCTTCATGTGGCATGCAGTTTTCTTATCAGGGGTGAGTCTTCTTCACATCATGCTAACAAACTTCATTATTTCATGCATTCATCTTACATGAATTTTCTTCCCAGACATACTTAAATATCTTAAAATGAAATTTTAATTTTGACTGCCCATCCATTATAATTTTTATAGGAATTGTTCCAGCTCAAGTATCTTTCAGTCTTTTAATTTATTCAAAGGTGATAATAATAACTCCTATTTCATTTTTGTTATTCTTAAATTACATTTTTCTATATTTCATTGAATGATTGGAAATCTCTCTATTGCTTTTTTATTAAGGATCTATGTCTTATATTAATATATGAGAAGTCATAAAACACATATTTTCTTTTAATATTAAGTTATTTTTATGAGATCTTCATATTTAATTCTTTGTCTAACTTCACCATTATATATCTAACTATATTAATATTCTAATCAAGACATTTATAATTGTCAGTTTCTAATTCATGATAATCAGTATTTATTTTCTTCATATAAAAAATATTGGATATTATTTTAGGGTTTTTATCATTTATCTATACATCTTCTTTCTTATTTCCATCTGATAATTCTTGCAACATTTTCTGAAGCTCTGAAATATTTACAAAATCAACTAAATCATCCTCCAAATCTATTTGACTTAAATAATCTTCATGTAATTTTATTTTTATGTTTTATAACTTCCAATTTTAAAATTGCTGTAAAAAATTTGGACATATGAAATCACCCTATCACATTCCATTATTGAGAATTATCTTTTTAGTGTCACCCTATCTTCTGATCACTGCTATTTTATTTTGATAAATATTTTTAAAAATATGATACAATCATAGGTTTATATCTTGATATCCCCAAAACATTATGTCTAAAGACAAATATATATATATTTCCATAGTCCAGACTCACAAAAAAATCATGGAAAATATGGACAATATTAACAATCTTTAAATCCAAAGAAAAAAAGTCTCAATGCATCTTTATAATTTCAGCATAGTCTGCAACATAGCCTTGAAGAATCACTTATCAAAGGAAACATAATTTGTAAAAGTCGATCATCAAGCCATGGTGGTTGAGAGGTCAGCACACCTGCCTTACAAGCAGTTGTCCCAGGTTAGTGAGTTTTCTTCCCAGACGATGCTATGACACATGAAAAAAACTCATATTTATTTACTTTATTTACTTTCAGCACCTGTAATTTGATGTAAACATGTTTATCATGTCTGTTAAAAATGATTATACTTTATCCATAAATAATATGCTTAGTATGCTTTCAACTAGCCACTAGACATATTCATAGGAATCTAATATTACAACAGGTGATAATATTTCTTATTTTGTTTCAGCTTAATTAGATTTTAGCAAATTTACATTCTGTTTTCTATTAGCATTTAATTAATATAAAATGATTATGTAAATTAAATAAGATTCTAGAGCTATACAAATTTTTAAAAAAAATACTTAACACAATCAGGTTTTGATTGCAACTCATGGATCCAGCAAACAATGAAGATAAATGTTACAATAAACCATATATTCGAATATCAGCCTTTCAAGCTAATTGTGCAAACGCTTTGCGAGTGTTAATAATAAATGAATACTTTCTCACCAATAGAAGATATAGTATTTATGTAGAAATAAAAGGAATCCTCTTATCCCTACAACTCAAATATTTATATATGAGCAAATCTGAAGTACTGGCAAAGAAAGTGTGAAGATAGAACAGTCACTTTAAATTAATCTATATGATGTCTGAATGAATGACGTCGATGAAATTGTCTAGAATTTACTAAACGTCATTCCAACTGAAACTTAATCATATATATAAATAAGCATTTATTTTATATAGCGTCTCTATACAATTGTATTTACATTCGAATATCAGCCTTTCAAGCTAATTGTGCAAACGCTTTGCGAGTGTTGCTATTCATGAAACTTTATCCAAAGTTTTTTTACATAATCATTTGTGTTTTATTACTTATACAAAGATAGGCTCATATGATCTTTTGTTTTTGAAGGTTGATCTTTTACTTGTTAATTTTATTTTTTAGTGTTATTATTAAAAGATATAAAATCCAATTTTGGATATTTCAATAATTTTTATCATCATAATTTATATTTTATTTGACAAGATTTTTCTCCAATCAAGAAATTTGAACATATTTAAAATCAAAGAAATTCTAGTAGTAGTAAGCTTTGACCTTTATGAGTTGTTACTATTTGGTAATTTACAAGATGAAAATAATTTAGATAATTTGCCTTTTTAAAATCCATACTTAGATTAAGTTCATAAATAAAGATTTTTATATAGACAATCCAGTTAGAAGCATTTGAGTATTTATTCAGAAAAAATGATTTATAGTCCATACCTTTACCTAATATAAACTTAATTTTCACATATAAACATTTAAGATGGAAAGTTTTAGGAATATTAAGTGATTTTTTTCAAAAAAAAAATGAAATAAAAATTAACAATATACAAGGAAATCTTAATAAGGAAGAAACAGTACCATAAAATTTCCATAATGTTATAACTCAGTTTAACTTTAATTAATGGACTAGTCCAGATTCATTATTATATGAGATGATTAAGCAAACATTACTGCAGATGAATTGATATATGAATAGATAATGTATATCAAATAGTAATCTTACAGGCCAATAGGTGATGATTCTCAATAAATCCAATTAGTCTAATTATGGAAAGAGATACAATTAAAAATAGGCAAAACTTTTAGTGGTAAAGTCAGAAAACAACATATATGGTAGTACACACATTATGCACTATATGGCTAAAATAGTGAGGAAATTTTATGCTACAACTGAAAACTGCTGCATATAAACCAGACACAATGCAAGTTGCCACAGAACAGTTAGAAGTAGCACCATAAATACATATGGCAAACTGTCATGGTATATATGGAAGTGTTATGTAAACCTAGAAGGGCACCTGAAGTTTCTTATGTTAATAAATTCATAGCAATTAATTACTATACTGAGACACAGTATCAGCATTATGGTTGCATTTATATGAGTCTGTTTTTAATACATTCATATTTAAACACAATAGATATGATGCACTCAGATAATTTGCTTTTGTGAGATCAAAGATTCACAAAACTTTTGCACATTCATGCTGGAAAAAAGTTTAAAACAAGCTCGTAACTCTGTGGATTGTTTAGATTTTTGTCATTATAAAAAAATTGACAGTTAACATTATTAGGGTGTTGTTAAAAATGAGAGAATCAAATGTGAGTGGTTATTCATTATAAATGAAAGTAGGAAAAAAGTTTTTTTGTCTCCCATGGTGAATAAAAAAATGGCTAAATTTGATTCATTATAAGAGTTTGATATTACTTATTCTGAAAATTGCCCAACCTACATAGATTAAGTGCTTTTTTATATGCATCAAAATCAAACTCAAAAGCTTAACTTAAAATTAGCCACATTTGTAACTATATGTGATCTTCAGACTTACTGGAACTTATGGGCATAAGCAGTTTCCATGCTTCTGACTATGCTTTAATTTGGTATATTACTACATCTTCTCTCAAACATTTTCTGCTGAAAATCCTTAATGTTGCTAAGTGATTTCAATCTCTGTTCAAGGGAAAGGGGGGAACCAAGATAATTTGTCATTAAACTCAGGAAGCTTACATTTAGCTGTGAATTTGAGAGACTTCTACAATAAAGCATTGAGAAATCATTTTATATGTGGAATAAAATACAACTACCTTAGGGTCAAGCTTTTGGTGGATCTTGATATCACATTTGATACAATTGCCCTCTCAGAATGACTGTAACTGAATTAACAGTGATTCAGCTAGCTCCAATTAATTTTAAAATTAAATTTAAAATATTGTGCCTCACATAAATATTAGATAATTAAATTTTTTAAAGCTAAGTGAAAAAAAAAGCTATTTTAAGGTTACAATAATTAAAAATGCAGCATATAAATTTTGTTTTATTGTATTCTTATTTTAATTATGTTTTTTTTATTTAAATATTTTTCATAATAAAAATGTTGTAGATATCTTTTAAGAAGCAAAAGTTGATTATTATTTATTAATCATTTTTTTGACATTTTTTTATTTGTGCAACCATTTCATGTTACTAATTGTGTTTAGAGATTTTGTTTTTACTTTGGCATTTATTCAAATCGGTAGATATATTGCTATATAAATCGATTTTATATATAAAATCACCAATGACAAAAATGGGTAATGGAATTGAATGATGAAAATAGGCAATAGAAGTGACCATTTTATATAATGCATCAGATTGGAATTATTTTTAAATTTTTATTTTAATAATTTTTGTAAAATATATTAATGTAACATATCAACTTTTTTTAAAATTTCTGATGAAATCCACAAGCTAGAAACTAGTCTGGGTATATTAGATGAGGAAACACTAGTTAGGCATTTTATGCACAAACATTCCTGCATCCATTGATTACTCTGGCTTGCACTGAGTGGTGGTACTATATGAAGAGTTTTACCTCTCTATGTTCTTCTAACATCTTTATTACTGAGATTGAAAGTTGGGAAAAACTTCTTTCAGGGTTGTGTTTCTTTTGACATTTGAAAAAAATACTTTGAATGCATTGGTGGTATATTTTTTGTTACTGCACTATTTCAATCTTTCTTTTCTTTATCAATAAGCAATCTGCTTTCAGAAATAGAACTTAGACATATATAACAAGTTTTGCAAAAAAACAAACAAACATATATTATGATTTTATGTAACTTGTATTTCGATATTATTTTAAATTCTACATACAGTATATGTATTTGGTGTCATTATTTTTTCTAATTTTATCCAACTTTAATGTAATACTGTTGAATTTCAAACATATCCTATATATATATATATATATATATATATATATATATATATATATATATATATATATATATATATATATATATCATGATAAAAGGTGTTAGAGATAAATATTAGAACAAGTCTCAGGGGTATTGGGCAATAAATGTGACAGGAGGTTTTCCCCTTGCCCCTAGTAAATACTAAACATTGATGAAATTTTGATTTTTTTTAAAATTTTATTAGATATATTTTTAATGCTATATATATATATATAATTGATGAAGGAAGTTTTATTATCAAGGACAGAATGATCAAAATAAGATATATTCACAGCATATTATGAGAATGAGTTTACAAGTAACCAATAAGTAACAAAAAAATTAAAGAAATGCACATTAGATAGTGAAAAAAATAGGTTAAGAGGAAGCATTGAAAAATAATTTTTAAATATTTGCAAAATTGTTTAGCTAATGTGGTAGCAACAATATTTATATAAAATGATAATTTCTAAGGTTTAGAAATTTTAATTAAAATGAGATATTATTTTGTATTCAGTAATGTACATATAAAAAAAAGATATGTTAAATATTTGTCTTGAAGTATAGTTTTATTGGAACTTAAAATATAAACCATTTGGAAATAGGAGTAGAAAAGATTAGAGCTTTAATAATATGTATTTGGAGAAGAATGAGAATGCTAATTTGGAAATATGACTGTCATTTTTAAAATATTAATAATTTTAAAAATAGCTTTATATGATGAAATAATTATGAAAATTACTGAATTGGACACACTTAGAGAAAAAACAAATGTATTAGAGAAGACTATGGAGATTAAGAGAAAGTAGAATTAAAATATATTAATATACAATCTTAAAATAGAGTATAATAGTATTTGAGGGACAGACAAAAGTCTTGAAAAGTAGTCTGATATGTGTATAAAATCACAATGTGATAATTGACTAATGATTATGATAATGGTTTTAATATTTTTAATATTCATATGAGTCAAAAATTATTTGCTTTCTTATTGATAACTAGCTTTAATATTTGCAATAATTTTAAATTATTATTTTCACTTTTTGATATAATTCTAACTTCAAATTTTTAAATATTATTATATAACAAACTGCTATTTTAATTTCACATTTTTTCTTTAAGAGTTAAGAGTTATTTGAGAAAATCCCAATGCACCATGGGGTTGATAAAAGACTGTTTTATGTAAATAAATCTAATAGTTAATAGTAATATAAGTTTACAATCTATAATGTCATGATATTTTATGTTTAAAAAATAATATTTTCACATTTTAATTTTTATCTTCAAGTTTATGACTTTATGATGTTATATAATACACTTTATATCATTTAACGGTTTTTTTAAAAAATAATTGTGTGACGATAAATGAATTATGGGTTTATTATTTCTTGTGAAAAACATAGCATAAAAAATATTTAAAATTCAAATAAGAATAATGATAATAATAATACATTTCAGTAAAAATATCTAAGTCTGCATAAATAAAGTGCAACTTATTTTTTTTTTAAATGATTTCGTTTTACTCAAACCAAGTTAAACACGATTTTATTTTTAAATTTTATTTAAACTCGCAAAATATATAATGACAATGAAATAACAAATTTAATTTCTATTAGTTGTACCAAATCAGTGTGATTTCTGCTGGGCATATAAATGACATTGCTTTATGTATCATCTGTTCAGGTTTTGAATTCTTCTATGACATATTCATTAATGTGGCAATATAACTTCATCTTAATAATTCTTTATACTTTTTTTTAATTTCAGGTGCAATCTTTCTGAAATTTATACTTTTTTAAAGAAGAACATTATTCACTCATATAATAGCAATTGAAATCAAATGCTTTGTTGTCTGAGGGATCACATGACATATATGTGCCAGGAGTATACATTAGGAATCTTTAACTCTTTAGTGAAGATCTCTATTTTTAAACAAAACCAAACTAATAATCCACCATTCAGTTTAATTATTTATGTTTTAATTAAAACTAAATTTGTAAGCAAGTGTAATTACGTAAAGTAAAAAAAAAAATCTAAATTAAAAACAATATAAATGAATATCTATTTAAATTATTTTAAGAGTACAATTTTTACCTAAATGATAAACACAGTAGGCTTTTCAATATGATTATAAATCAAAATGTTATATAAAATATAAGCAATAATGATGATTTTCTGTGATAAGTATTAAGTTAAGTTGTTATATTAAATTCAAAGTAAAACTTTAAGTAGATGGCTTTTAATTGAGACTGTGAGAATCAGTGATAATTAATGAACATTTAATTAAGAGTATTGTTAACCGTAAGCACAGTGTGTGTATAATATATATATATAAATTAGAAAAACATTTTCAACATCTGAAAACTAAGCAATTTATTATTATTTACTTTCTAGATATAGCTGAGTGTGCTTTCAGTGCGGTGCACTGATTCACAACACACTGAAAGTGCATTCACTTATATCAAAAAAGTAAATAATAAAAACATTTGCTAATATATTACAAATACAATTGAAAAAGAAAATGAAAATAACTGTTTATGAATAAATGTAAGTTTTGTTTATAGATAAATGTTAAATATTTTATTAAATTTAATTGCGATATATTTTATATGATGTTAACAGTCATTTATAATTATGAACATTAAATAAAAATAAAACATGTATAAAACTTATTTTATTGGTATATGTTTTTCAATTTATTTTTATATTATTTTATCCTACAATCATAGGTTTTTTTAATTATATAATTTGTGAAACATAAATTTCTTTTTTTTTTTATTGTAGTTTAAAAAAACACAACATATTTTTCTTAGTGTTCTATTGTAGAAACTTACCAAATAAAATTCTTGCTTTAAAAACACATTTTAATGGCGTAATATAAATTTATAAATTTATGTTTGATATTTTTATTGATAATTGGACTTTCATTATGAAAAGACAACATTGCATGAAATGCCATTAGCTTTTTCTTATAATTATAGAATTAAATAAACGTAAATCAAGTGAAATGCATATTTTATATAAAGAAAAATAGTTGCTAATACTAGCTCAAAATCCAATTACAAAAACTACAGGTTGGATTGTTTTAATGACATAGATATTTTTTTTATATTTTATAATTTACTTTAGTATATCTTGTTATATGTTCAATGTTTTTTTTTTTTTTTTAAATAACAAAATCAATAAAATGTTCATATATTTTTTTTATTACTGATGAGAATTTTTATATTTATAAATAATATTTACTAAGGCTGTAATCTCAAGAATATATGTCTGAAAAAGACATGTTGCAGTGAATGTTTGCAATTTTATTGCAATTACAATGATATTTGCTTAAATAATTGATCATTAATATTTTTGGTAATGAAAACAAATTTTATAATTTATTTATGGTGCAGTATATTATTTTGTCAATGTTTTTTTTAACTGTACAATGTATAAAAACTTGCTTTTCTTGGTTTACATTTGCCATTTTTAAACTTAGATATAATGTTTTGATATGTCCATATTTGCTTACACATTACAAAATGGATGCCACCTTTGAAAATTCATTCTTGAAATTAGCTTGGCTTATTGAAGAACAATACAGTTTTATAATTATTTTTATAATAAGTCTTCACATAAAAACTCCCCACAAAACAATCACTCCATATGCTCTGCAAGATTGCATGCACTCTAGCTGAACACAATGCTACCTACAATAGAGAATCATGCCCCAGCCTCACCACAAGGTTATTACAACAGTGATAGTATACAGAAGGGCCAGAAGCTATCTGGAATATTGATCAACATACCTTGAATACTAAAATGTACTTAGTCATGTATTTGATTGCATAACAACCAACATTGCATTTATTGAAAGGAATGCTGTCAAGTGCATGATTAAAGAGGTATGGCATATCACTAATGACTGCAACTCCATTAAAAAATGAAATTTTGTTTCCTCTTCTCAAAAAAAGTGATTTATTTAATCCACTGAATTCGTTTGAATAAATTTAAATAAACTTACACTACAATTACAACACTATTCTCCTACCTACCCTTAAGTGCTATAATACAATACTACAAGAGTGTTGAAAATATTAAGATCAATTTAAAGTACGCAATGTTTAAGCTTTTCTTATCATAATATCCCAATGCTAGAAAGTCAATAAAATATTTGTATAATTAGACAAAATTATAGACAAAATGCAATATTTATATATTTATTATTATTAAAATATACTTTCTAAAATGTCCTTTTTATAAACATATTATATGAGTCATCAAAGAACAAATAATTTATTGTATAAACTTTTAATACATTGTACAGGCTTAACACCTGCATTTATATATGTAATATATGTGGGATTCGAACTCAGACTTTCACATCACCCACAACTCTCAGTGTCATCTCATATTGCTGATTCACATGATCACACACATGTTGAAAAGATGAATGCTGGTTTAACATGAAATACTTATATTGGTGATTATTTGTCGTTTCAACGTGTGTGATCAGATGAGTCAGCAATATAAGATGGCACTGAGAGTTGTGGGTCATGTGACAGTCTGAGTTCGAATCACTTGTATAAACTTTTATAAATTTATATATATATATTGGTATATTTCACAATAAATGTGATGTTTGGGTATTTTTTTCAGCAATTTGGCATCATTTATGATCATCAATACTTCATAAAAACCTCTATTTGAAATAGTTTGCCTATGTATAATAATGATAACTAGAATTTAAGAAGTGATATGGTATAATATTTTATTTTTAAGGCACATTTTAAAATAAAAAAATATTCTTGTTATTATGCAAAAATTTTAATTAGTTAAAAGAAAAGATTATATGTTGATAGCATAATAATTAATAAAAGTGTTAAAGGATTACTTTATATTTAATAGATGTCAAATGTATATTTGTTTATTTTCTTTAGTCAAACTAAGTTTACACTGATTAACTTCTAGTTATTTTTAAACATTCCAATTTTTTTTATAGTTATTTGTTTAAACTTTATTTTACACATATTCATTCTCAAAATAATTGTAATAATTTTAAAATAATTGATAAAATTAAAGTAATATAAGCTAATAAAAAGAGGAATACAAATAGAAAAAACTTTAACTATTACGTAAAGGATAGAGAAGAAAAGCTATAAATATTCATTTTATCTTCAAAAGATTTATAGTATCACGTGTAAAAAAAACAGCATATATATTCATAAATAATAAAGAAAACAAAAAAGTATAAGATTTTTCAAAATTTTTTATTTTAATTTGATAATAAATTACTTACTCTGGATATAATGTGAGATTTAAATTTATGAAATGGTAAATAACGTTTTAATTCAGCAATTCATAGTGCCTGGATTAATGACTCTACTACTATATTAATAGCACAGTACAATGATTTTAATTCTATAAACAACAATAATAATCATCAAATAATTAAGTGTAGGGAGTCATGTGACATTTGAACATTAGATGTGATGAGTTAAATTAAGATGCAAAAAATGTTAATTCTTTTGCTGTTATATTTATATATTTGAATATTTTCATCATCTAATATAAGTATTAAATGTCTTTAGAAAAATGTAACTTTATTTAAATATTCCAAATTCATTCAACTGTCAGTAGTAGCACACAGATTAGTATATGCACAATGTTTTGAAAGATATTATTCTTCTTTCTTCTTCAGGTATTGTTGGCCTGACCAGTGATAATATAAGCAGGGGAATTGAAACTTGACTCTTAGATGTTTGAATATTGAGTTTTAAGGTAACACTCTAACCAACTGTTTCATTTTTCCAAAACATTAATTCTATTTTGTTTCATTATTTCAGTGTACTAAAATGCAAAGGACATTAATAACCAATATAATTTCAACTGATTATATAGAACATTATTTTTTGAACTGTTTATCTATTATTATGATCATTACAATTTAAATATTCATTTTCAATAAGAACTACATCATCCAAACAAAATATGAATTAAGAAATAAATATATAGTTTTTGATTTTATCTGCACATCCTTCATTCCAACTCTAACATATTATAAACATCCATCAGTATAGAAAGAGATACTGCCTTCTATCAGTATGTGTGCATTTTGTGAACATGTTTTTTTTTGTTTTTTCAGGAGAACTAAAGGTCTTAGACATCTACATCTCCATATCTGTGTTGACAGTTTGAAATCTTTTATTATACTATTTTCACACAATATAGGCATGTTTTATCCACTTTTAATATTTTGAAGAAGCATGACAAATATTGCAATGTAAATGTACATTATATAGTTAACCTATTCATTCAATATATTGAATATTTACTATAGTAAATAGATGGATTTGAACTTAAAATTTCTAACCTATATTCATCTTCCATTTCATCTCAAACAACTGATACACATGACCACTCAATGTTAAAAAGATAGATAATCCCCAATAAATGTATTTTGTACAGAACCAGCACTCATCAGTTGAGCCAGATGATAATCTCTAACACATATATACAACCAATGCTCAACTTATGCTATCTTAGCACAAGCAAAACACTATTTATATATGTGTGTGAGAAATTATGATCTAGCCCACCAGATGAGTGCTGGCTCTGCATGAAATATTCATATATGAAATCATTTATCTTTTTCACATGTGTGTGATCATGTGTATCACTGATGTAGAAGGGAAGATAAATATACATTATGTAGGGTTTTTATAATCATTCAAGTGTACTAATGAAAATCAAAAAATCTAGAATATATATTATAACAGACGCTCGACATCATACATTTTCTTGAGAATCGTAAAATAGCAACAAAATGCCCAAAACGCACTTGCGGTTGTAATTTCCAGTTGAGACAAGAAAGAAAGTGCGTCTACACTAAATCTGTCTTGCTTCCGCTTGCAATTATTCTAGACTCTCATAAAATTATAAATATTCAATAATTAAATTATCAGGGTTTTATCATAATAATATTGAATAAAAATAATAAATTCCTCAGGGTTTTACAATAATCCTGTATATTTTTAACTCTAGTTTTCTTTATTAACAAAATATTTATAACTGTTGCTTCTTATTTCAAGTTTTAACTAAAAATAATTTCATCTGTGTAATAAAATATGGGTAGCAACATCAAATAAAATAGGTTGCATAATAATTTCTTTCATTATTAAATTAATAAATGCATGGCTATCAAATACGTTTATGCATTTTTGAATACTATACTACAAAAGAGGTTTTATGTACACTATCTTATCTTATTAATATTTCACATTTTAGATATCATTACTACATGCATTCCTTCCAGCAGAGTTTTACATGTAAGTTTGTGTTTGAAATATGACCTTTAATATCATAAATGCGAAATGAAATGACAATGCTTTTCAAAAAAATGACAAATAAAAATATTTAAAATTAATAATTATTTTATTACATAAAATAAAAAATCAATAACAAGAACAAATATTATCGATGTATTAAACAACCCTCCTTATTTTCTCATTCTTTTTATTTTTCATATAAATAAAGATAAAACCTATATAACAGATTTTAAATGGAATATTACTGTCTATTTCCTGAAAACTAATTCAAACTTGGGATGTGACTCATATACTATACTGTGTGTGAAGTAATCATATTTATAGGGATAGAGTATATCAATATTTTATAAAATAATTCTCAATTTAATATTGCAGGACAGTGACTATTGTAATAATAAAATTTAAATATCTTATGAACATACTTAATTGATTAATATACTAAACAATCAATTATTTATAAATCTCATTTACAAATAATGGAGATATTTTTCACTCTTTTAAAATAAGAAAGTATGAATCATTGTTTTGCAGATTTAACTGATAATTTATCACAGTGGGCTTATTTATTTTTGTCTTAAGATTTCTTTCTGGATTCAATTTCCAGATTCAACTTCAAAAAAGTGTTACTTCATCAACCCAAAATACAAGTAAATCATTAGGCTGCTTTATTATACACTAGATAAGAATAAGAAAATAATATCAATAAGTATGAATAACATATAAAGTATTTCTTATTGATTTAGACGTATACATAAGGGTAATTCTACTTAATTTTGACATCAAATATTAAGAAGCCATAAGCATTATTATTTGGAAATAACCATTTAATATATGTTTAAAAAGTACTAACATTTATGCAACCCAATCCACACATAAATTACATTTAATTCTATTCAATATTGTGTAATGTCAAATAAAATATTATCTTTTATCAAATATTGAAATATTTGAGAAAATCTTTATTTATATTTGCAAAACATTATAATATGATTTAATTAATAAAAAAGAAAGTGCATTAAATAATCCAACTGATTTGTGGAACTATGCATTTCAGTATTAAAATATCAATTATTGAACAGTATAAAAATATGAAATTACATTTAACATGATTATTAATCCAAGAGAATCCATTTTTAAACTCACTGATAACTTGGTTGATCATTATATTCTATATTTTCTTGAAGAATTTGTAATTTATAAGTAGTATTTACATATTTCTTTATGATCCATTATCCTTTTGAATATTATCAACATATTTTTGTACAGATAATTTTTAAATGTAGTTATATTACCATTGAACATAAATTTTTAAATGAAGTTATATTATCATTGTGCATACATTTATAGTTTTTTCATAAGTACCAGTTTTTAATTTCTTTAGCAGATTTTTATCTTATCCAAAGAACTTGACATTCAACACTTTAATAATTCCAAATATAAAAATAATTCATTCATTTTTGATCTTTATATCCATTAGTTTAATAATTATAATTGATCACTGATATAGCAAAGTTTAGTATCCATTAGCAAGAACAATCTGTCATTTTTAAATCAAAATTTGTTTCTGTAGTAGCAAGTTTGTATGAATCATAATTGGTTTTAAAACACTGTTAGCTAAAAATATATTTTCTTTTATAACTGATGATGGGATCAAATTCAGTTCCTATAAACCTACAAATATTGTTTTGTAATGATAAGACCTATTATTTTATAGTAGCTTATAGAAAATATGTCCAGAAAATTGTTTTAAATTTGAAATACAATTTTTAAAAATACATCAGTTATTAATCATTCTTATTCAATTGAAGAAAAATCCAAGAATTTTTTAATGATTTTCCAAAAATCCCACCAGTCAATTTGTCTATTTTATATTTGCAGTTGACTATTACAAATGATATTTCTTGAAATAAAAATGTGATGAGTTAAAATGATGGTTTTTTCTGGTTATTTTGTTGTGGGTTATCTCTCCCCACAAGACACCTACTTAGTTAAGACTTCATTCTGCAATCAGGTCAATGAAAAACAAAAATAAATATTTAAAAGTTAGGACTGGTTGAGGTTCTATAAGCAAAAAAATTTTCTCTTTTATACTGAAGGTCACTTGATGTCTACATGGCTTAATATTCTCCATCATGCTCTAGGGCTTCTGGTATTGTTCAGGAATGCTGTCATTGTTTGATCCATTCAAAATACTAAAGTTACAATTTTTAAACAAAAGTGGTAAAGACTTTCATTTCCAGATTTATAGGCAAAATAATATTACAAATATTTTATTCAAATAAATAAATTACAAAATTTTTAATTTCTCTCATATATTTATTTTACACATTTAAATCGACCTTTTGATAAATCATTTATCACTAAATATATTTTGAATAAACCAAAATTGATTCTTGTTAAATAAAAATCTAAATTGATTAATTTTTATTACACTTAAATATGTAAGTATTTACACACACATGCACACAACATGTAAAATGTAATGGTTGGTGATTTTACATATAATTAAAATATGATGTATTCATATTCTTATTACCTATTTTTATATTTGAATTATTTTGTATGTGTGTAGTACTTCTTTTGCTTTATATAATCAATAACTTTATTTGTTAGAAATTATAACAACAAAAAACATACGCATTTTCTTCATACAAAATTAATATAGAAATCTATTTAAAATCAGCTTGTAAAGCTATTCACATGTATTTAAATATTTCTTATAAACATTAACCTTTGTACTGCATGATTTCTGTTTGGCTGAGTAAGTTAAAACTCTAAACTTTTGATTGGTCAATTACAGAATCAGCAGTAAAAATATATTCATCTTTTAATATTATATTCATTTTAGTTTTTTTTGTAAAAAGTATATTAATAATTTGTCAGATTATAAAAGTGAGTGAAAGTTTTTTCAAACATAAATTTCTATTTATAATTATAAAAATATTGGAAGTGGAAGACCTAAAAAGAAGTTTTTAACAAATTAAAAAGTGGTGCAGACATCATTGATTTCTTTTTCAATTTATGATAGTGTAAAAGTAAAGAATTTTTAAACTAAAATCTTACTATTTTTGTAAAAAAATTATATTTTTAGCATATTTTATAAAAATACATTATAATATGTAAAAAATGCTCTAAAACATTTATTTCATTTTTAAAATCAAAACAAAGAAGTTGAAGTGGCGAAAATTATTGACAGATGCTCTCCTTTTGTTCATGATGAGAACCAAACAATCAGCATCTAGAAAGGCCTGCCTTCTGTTTTTGATGTAGCTCTGAATGCCTATATTATTGATTTTTTACTTGTAAAATAATTCATGAGTGGGCAGCATCTTATGGTACTTTTTAAGCTTTAAAATGAGCCTAAATATGCTATGGTAACATAAAAACTGCCAAATTTAGAGTGAGTTAAGCAATTAATTTGAAACAGTCTGGAAAGGGGTTAATATGAGAGACTATTGGAATATAATAATGATTATAATTTATATTCTTGAAACAAATGAAAATGATAAATATATTTGCTTAAGTATAAAAATTCAATTAATCCAATTAATCAAAGCATTAAAATTTGTATAGTCTTTAAATACAAAATATCCAAATTATTATACCGCATGATACTAATGGGATCCCAATAGATGTTGAACAATCTTGCTTGCCAGGGAACATTTTGGAGGAATCATTACGGGATAGATCTCCAAAAGTTTTTAAAGAAGATCATACTCAACGTAAAGATGATTCTTTAGACCTTTCATTGGATGATATAATTTGTAACATTTCCAAACAGAAGAACTTTTTAACAATGACTATTTCTGATGTTCAACAGATTGATGGTTTTGTTGCTTCAGATCAACATATAGATGGTGGTAAAGGAGATCTGGGTAATTTAGAGGTGGGTGTAGTTAACCAAATAGATAATGGATTGATAATTGGCACTGATTTTAATACAATATATAGCGTAGATACAGAGTTTGATATTAATAGGGATTATTCTAGTAAACAACATTTACAGGGTCTAACATTAATTAATACAGGGGCAATCCCTAAACGTTTTTCTAGACGTCTAAATAATAAGCAGGTTATAAGTAATTGATAAACATTACATAGTACATCGTTTCTTAAACTTAGGAAATTATATGATAAATTAGTTAGATATAGACAACATATTAGTAATTTTGCATATTTTATTAACAATAACATAATTCCTAAAGGCCCCAGAATAAAAATTATTGCTAACATAGACCAATTTCCTAGGGAACATGCAATTAAATGGGATAATACAATAAGAGAAGCATCTGTTGCATTAATACATATTTTGAAAGATGCATTTTTGGTAAAACTTAAATTAATTGAAAAAGAAATTATACATTTTGGTAGTTGTAATTTAATGAATATAGATGAACAGAAGGAATTACAGGAATGGGTTTTTTTTGAGAGAGAAGTTATTGGTGAAGAAATTTCATAATAAAATATATCATTGGTTCAAAGTTATGGGTAATGAGCCAAGATTTGAATTAGTTACTAATCAGTCACAAACACTAATTAATTGTATGACTTCTGATAATCATACTGTGTCAGATATTTCTACATCGGATATGATTCCAATGGATACTGATCAATCATTTGTATCATCTTCACATTCATTATATTGTGCTGAAATGTTACCATCTGTTCTTAATAGTGATGCTGGTTTAGCATTGGTTCATAGAGTTACAGATTCTGAATGCACTAACAATATTTTAGTTTCTGGAAATACAAATACTAATAAATCTAACCCAAATATTTATAGCAATGACTTTTTATGTTTAGCTAATAAGGAAAACAATGTGATTAATCTAACTAACATTAATCTTAGTGAGGCAGAATGTTCACTGTTAAATAAAGGTTTATCTTTTTGCCCTACAGTTCAGTCATTTTATCAAAAAAATGAATTTAAAATTCATCAGGATTTAGATAATTTTTCAAGAAGACTTAGATTAGGAGAATTTTTTGGAAACCAAGAATGTCATACTATTGGAAAATTACGATCTGATTGGACACCACCACATCAAAGGAATGTGTTATTAGATACGTACATTGATAATGTATATCAGGATATTATTAATGAAATTAGACTTAAACAACATAGTAAGTATAAGAGTAATTTAACATTGAGAGAGATGAATGCATTATGTAATTTAGTAAAAAGACAGGATATTATTATAAAACCAGCTGACAAAGGTGGATCAATAGTAATTATGAATAAAGATGATTATGTTAAAAAAGCTCTGGAGCTTTTAGATGATAAAATTTTTTATGAGCCTATTTCACTAACCACTATTAATTCATTATTCAAGGGTATACTTTTTAGTTTAAAAGATATGAGAGCTAGGGGTCTTATAAATAATAATGTATATAACTTTTTAGTACCAACCAAAATTCATCCTAGTAGTTTTTATATTTTGCCAAAGATTCATAAACCTGGTTGTCCAGGCAGACCTATTGTAGCTAGTATTGGTAGTCCTACAGAAAATATTTCAGCATATGTTGATAATATTATTAAATTTATTCCACCATCATTTAATTCTTATGTTAAAGATACTACTCATTTTCTTTGCGTGTTAGAAAATATTAAATCTGAATTACCAGTTGATTGTTTTTTGGTTACTTTGGATATTGTATCATTATACACAAATATACCTCATGATGATGGAGTTGAGGCTATTAAATGTGCTTTACAAGATAGAGAGTATGATCATGATTTTATTACTACTATGGTTGAATTAATATATTTGGTTTTAAGAAATATTTTTTTTTACTTTTGATTCTAGATACTATTTACAGAAACAAGGTACTGCAATGGGTACAAAGATGGCACCAAGTTATGCGAATATTTTTATGTCAAAACTGGAGTCCTCTATACTTGATAATGCTAAGCTGAAACCTCACACTTGGCTTAGATATATAGATGACATTTTCATGATATGGCCACATAGTGAAGTTGAACTTCATAATTTTTTAAGTTATTTAAATAATTTTAATAAACATATTAATTTCACAATGAATTTTTCAAAATCAATTGCTCATTTTCTTGATGTTGAAGTTATTTACACTAATAGAGTTCTTACTACCACTGTATATAGGAAACCAACTGATAATAACCGCTATCTACATTTTTATAATAACCATCCTAAACATTTAAAGGCTAATATTCCTTATAGTCAATTTTTAAGGATGAAGAGGATTTGTAATGATGAGAAATTTCTTCAACAAAATAATAGTATTTTATATAATAGATTGCTCAATATGACGTATCCTAAGACATTGTTGGATAATGCAATAAGGAGATCTTCTTTAATTGATAGAAAGAAACTTCTTTTATCTGAAAAGAGTAAAAAACAATTAGATGTTCCACCATTGGTTCTTACTTTTAATAGAGATTTACCTAATATTAACCGGATATTGGCAAAACATTTTAACATATTACAGTCCACAGATTATTTAAAATCTATTTTTTCTGATCCACCTAAGGCTGTATATCGAAAACATAGATCACTTAGAGATATACTTGTCAAAACAAATTTTATTAGTAGTTCTGTACAGGAAAAAGGATGTTCTCCATGTAAAGATAAAAGATGTTTTACATGTAAACATATTGTTGTGACAAAAGTGGTCTTTAGTACTAAGAATTGTAATTTCAAATGGTATATTCCTAATTATGTTACATGTAAAAGTGTTAATTTGATATATTTGATAGAGTGTAGTAGATGTTTAAACCAGTATATAGGTGAGTCAGCAAATAGTTTACATGTCAGAATGACTAATCATAGATTTGACATTTTGCATAAGAATAAAGATAGACTGGTTTCAAAACATTTTAACTTACCGAATCATTCAATTGATGATTTAAAAGTAGTGATTCTTCAGGAAGGTTTTTCTTCTACAAGGGAGAGGAAACAAAAGGAGAGTTTTTTTATTTTTAAATTCAAGACCTTAGAACCGCATGGATTGAATTTGAACACTGGAACTATTACATCGCTGGGTTACCTGGTCTCCTAAATGATTTCTATATGTGTGTTTTTTATGTGAAAATTTTCTTATATGAGGTTTTTTTATGTAAAGATTGGTTACATGGATGTTTAATATCTGTGTTTAATTGGTTTATAGATAAATAATTAGTTATAAATTATTGTACTTTGCACTAACTATAATTTTTAAAATGTATAAGTATTTTAGTTTTTTAATGAATATTAATGTGAGCACAGCTATTTTTTGTGTGTGAGCATAGTTTAATTTTTCTATGTATGCACATATGTATATTTTAATTTTTAATTTTGGATTTTTTATTTTTATTTTTATATTTATTTTAATTTAAATAGAATTTAAGCTTGATTAGGAGGGAATGTAGTTTTTTTTTTGTTTGAATTTTGTCATTGATTGGGTAGATATTCTGTGTTAGATTTTGTGACCAATCAGGGGGGTTTTGTTACATTTTTAATCTTTTACCAAATCTGTAATTTTTGATTATCGCCATTTTACTGTGTATTTTTTTTCTTTCTGATGAAAACCAGTCCTCTGGTTGAAATATTATATTATTTATTGGATTTATAAGTCTTTATTTTCGTGTTTTTATATATATATATATATATATGTGTGTGTGTGTGTGTAATCAATTAGATTTTTACAAGTAACAAATCTTAAAATATTTAGTGCAAAATTTTTCAAAATAATCTCCTTCACTATATATAATTTCATGTGCAATGTTGTTTGTCAAATGATTTTGAGGCTTGAAACATCTTAACATTAACACAAACAATAGTTAGATACTTATATATGTGTAATTACAACCAATTTGATTTTTCATATTGAACGTTTTAATAGTTATTCAATCTGCAAAACCAAATTGGTTGTAATTAAGGTATAGTATGAGGAAAGGTTGATTATTATTTTTAAGTGGATGTTCAGCAATTTCAAATCTCCAGCTGACAAAGTAATCAAGTATTGTTTATGAAAGACAAGTATAGTCAGAGGGATTCATCCAGAGGCTTTTGTATTGAGTGGTAGTTTAATATTTATTGCACATTTATAAAAGCAGAATAGATATCATATTTGACATTTTAGATGGACAATTGTGCTGCACTCATGATATTTTTATGTTGTTTTAAAGCATTGTATATATAAATTATGTTTTGTGACAGGCTGCTGCAATTCTTTTTATGAAGGTTCTATTTTTAATGTATTAATTTAAAAATAATTTAAAGAGATGTCAGCAGTATATAGGCCATTATAAACCTTTGTCTGTGCAATTTGTGATTAGTCGATGCTTTAGATTTTTTCGCCTGTGGCTAAATGCGACAAAAATGTGATTTTCAGAAATTGTTAATTATTATGGTGCAATATTTTTGTAAAAAACTTATTAAACCTAAAACTATGTTACTAAGCAGGTTGTCTTTGAAAACATTTTCTTTTTAAAAAGACAGCTTTTTGAAAGTATGTTATGAGAATTGGAAATTAGCATGGAAACAGTCATTACAGGCTAAAAAGAAAATCATTCTTGTAAAAATTGTAAGTGAAATATTTTAATATCAATTTATTAATTTTTAGATTTTTTTTTTCAATGATAACATTTTAAATATTTATTTTTTAATAACATAAAATTCTAAAATCTAATATATCATTCTTTTAAATTTTGAATAGGTACCATGAAGTCAATAATGATATGCTCCTTTGTTAACTGTAAGATTTTCAATTAGATACTTATTTTCACTATTTTAAAATATTAATTTTAAATATATTTTTATTTTAATTATTAGAAGTCTTAAATATTTATAATGTAGTATATAAATTAATTTTGTAATATATCACACACAATAAAATCAAACATGGTGTCATATTAAAAATATTAGTCATTAGAGTCTATTCAAAAATTTACCAAGTGTTTTTTTTTTTTTTTTTGCCAAATGAAACACGTTGAACTAATTGAGTTTGATTAATGGATCATAAATAAAGAAAATGAGAGACTATTTTTTCAATACCAAATTATAAGATAAAAAAAAACAGTTTCTCCTTATTCAGACTAATTAAGCCTGATATATTTACTCTGTAAATATGAAACTGAAAGACTTTTCACTTACTGGACTTCTTTTGAAGAAGATAAAACATTTCATATTATGTTTCTTACAGTCATATAAAATGTTTAAACTTTATGCTTTTGAAAGCACATATAAAATTTCCTACTGTAACTCTTTATATAATAAGAACGAAAAATGGTTTTCTACATATGTAGACCCAATGCCCATGTAATATTAATAGTAATATCTAGTTTTCTATAAAATATAGTACAAACAATTTATATAAGCACAACATCAAACATGGAGACAATTGATCTTTATGAACCTTGTGATAAAAAGCTTGTATTTTTTAAATATTGTATGTATTCAGATCTAAGATATTTTTGAGGTCAGTTAATATTTTAAAATAAGTTATAAATTCTACATCAACATTTTATTGGAGTATTTATAAAGATTAGAAATATCAACTAATAATGTTCTCTTTGTTTCTATGTTTTGTCTCTCCAGATTTACATTAAAGCATAAACTATATCTTACTTATCTATGATTAATTCCTGTGTTGACGTCAGAGACTTGAAATACTTTTATCTATTAAACAGATATTTATAATCTAACTCTGCTATATCTTTGTTTTTATTCCCTTGTTCTTTTCTGTCTTTATATCTAAATTCACATGTAGCATTATTATTTTCCAAAAAGCATTCAATCTATCATTAAAATCTCCCATATAATTTTAAAATATTGTTTTGTATGTTCAAAAGGATTATATACATCCAAATAGAAATCTCTATTTTTTAAATCAAAACAATATCTTATTAGTACATAGACCTGAATTATATACATTTGATATATTCTGTAAAATTAATGAACTACTAATTTGTTTAATATTTTATAGGTATTAATAATTAATGTTTTTTTTAAATCTTTTATTTATATCTTTGATTTTATTATGCTTCTAATATTTGATCTTTTTTATAGTGAAATACATTCCTACTTTTCAAAGTTATAATTATAAATTTATTTAACACACATTGATTACGTAAGTAATATTCACTAAGGCAATACACCTTCCTTTAAGCATGTGCGCTTGAAAATGTGACGGTAGGGACCTCTACAGGTCTTAACCACAAGCTTGAGGTTAAGACCTGTAGAGGTCCCTACCTCTGCCTTTTCAAGCACACATGTATGCTTAAAGGTTTATTGCCTTGAACATAGATTATGGTTTTTAAAGATATAAAACCAGTAAACTTATAATGCTTGTTGGTGTGCAACATCTAAATTAATTTTCACGGAAACAAACTTAATGGCAAGAATATATAAAGTGGACTTTAGAAATCGCCTTATTTGTTTGCTTTAAGTCTGCTATGAAAAATCTTAAGATAATTTTAATAATAATTTAGTTTTTTCCGAAATTGTTTTCTATTTATATTTAATACATCATTAGTATTCAAATATTTTTTTTTTTACATTTTGAAATAAATGTGATATATATATACCAAGATTTTTTGTTATTTTTTTTTTTTTTACTATTTATCAAAAACTGTTTTAAAAAATGGCATTTTTAAGATTTGTTGTTAAATGTTATTTATAAATCAAAGCAAACATCATTGAATTATTTTTTTCTGGTGGTTTGTTTACAAAAAAATGTCTAGAAGCTAAATGTTGTCAGAATTACTTAATAATGAGATGTTTGTTCTTTGTCTGCCAAAGAATGATAAATTAATTATACACTAACTTTAAAAAAACATTAAAAAATTATGAACAAAAATACGTAAACATATTTGTAAATGATTTATATTCAATTAGTATTTGGTATTTATAGAAAGCAACTCATAAAAGATTTATGATTATTTATTATTAGGTATTTATGGACTGTGTCTCAGGAAATCAGGTTCATGTATCTTGGTTTCAGGTTTGTCGTGTCCAGTGTTTTTTATGAACTCCCAAAGCAATAAAGTATTCGATTTTTTAAAAGTAGTAATTTAACAAAATTTAAATTTACATACACAAACCAACCTTTTTTACAAATCTATTTCCCCATTGCAGTATTTTTACTTTTCTTTCCAAATCATCTGTAACATCTTTATTGCAACCTTTGTAATCACTTTAAAATAACTCTTTTGTGCTTCCCTCACATTGATGCACAAACTATTTTTTCGTTATCTTTTCATTATTCCATTAAATTTATGATATATATATATATATGGTAACACTTAACCAATTGAGCCACCCTGACAAAGGTAAGTCAGTAGAAATTTTATATATTTACCTATGAGATTTCTTTTAATTTCTCCACTTTTTCCTAAAAACCAAGTTGATTAGTTGTTTCCATACATTATGTATAGTCACACTAGGTTAAAATATGTGTGATGTTGATTGTGAAATTTATCATTTGAATGGATAATAATGAAAACAAGAGCTTTTTCTTGGATTCCAGATTTAAGTTGTGCTGATGATTGTGATTTTTTTTCCAGTTCAAGAGATGATTTACAGACCATTTGTAATGTTTTCCATGCAATGAATTTAATTTTTTGATATGTTAATTAATGTTCAAAAACTTGGTAGCAGAAGAAATTTTCTCAATTCACTTTTACCTTGAGTAGTTATTAGTTTAATACTGTAAATCAGTTTAATTACCTTGGTAAAGCTTATACGTAGAAAAGTGGACTTAGATATTGAAGGTCAATATTGACTCCACTTTACCATTGATGATTTTAACAAATTAAAAGTTAGAATATTTTATCATAAAGAAATAACTATTATGACTATATTAGTTATATATGACACTGTTATTGTGTCTATTTTTTATATGAATATGAAGCTTGGCTAGTCTATTAGCCAATATAAAGCATTAAAAAGATTTCATTTCAAAGTGCTCCATAAAAATTTAAAAATACAGTGACAAAATTGTAAAAGCAATCAATTTGTTCTTTGGCTTTCTGGATGTTATAGAGTCTACTATTATAAAATTATACCTTTGTGAGATAGCCTTGTAAACAAATTATCAATACAAGATTTCCTAAAAGGATATTTTACAGTAAACTTGACATGCTTTTTGTGGGAAAGATATACCTCATCCAGGTTATTAGATGTATCTCAAAATCATTCTGAAAAAGTCCAATGTCTATTCTTTCATTGGGAAGATATGACCAAGAATATAAGACATTGGTTAGCTACAATTTTCTGATGAAGTAATTAAATGATAACTTTATAAAATTTCAAATAAACCGAAAAATGAACTAACATGTTCCACATGTCGAGTTATTTGTAGTAAAAAAATTAGTAGTTTGTTTAGTAACATAAAACTCATTTTTAGAATAGTTCTTTTCTCTTTTTTTCTTTTTTTTTCTGTCTGTGCACATGCTTTTTTTTGCAGTTGGAATGACCTTACTTATTTATGAATAACTGCTGTTTATTATTATTTTTATTAAACTATTATCCCAAAAATATTAAATAACTTAATATTATTAGTTGCAAATAGGCTCCAATTTTTTTTTTATGTTTATGACATTAACACTAATTTCCTGTCACCTGATTTTTCAACTACTTTAAGTTTATATTTTTAAGTAAAAGATTACTTTTATTTACATAGTCAAAAATGTAAGACTATTATGATATGGCTTTCTGTTATATTGTTCAACTTCTATATATGTTTTCTTGTTTATAATTCTTTTTTTTTGTTTTTAAATATATATAAAAATTAGCAAGTGCATATTACATATATGCATATATACATATTCAAACATTACTGACCTCCTGTAGAACAAAAACTTTCCAATTGTAATTCAGTTGTCCTAATTCATAGTTTCTCTTCTTCACATTAATACAGAAAACAACCTTTCACTATCTAACCATATAATGTGTAATTTATCTGTACATCTTTATCAATCTTTTGAGCCCTGATCAAGATTTCAAATATTATAGTATAGTCACCTCTTTTACAAACATGACCAATTCAGTTTCATTTTAACCTCTAATTTTTTTTATTGAAGTCATTGATATCTTTTATCTCTTAAACATAAATAGCACTTTTGAACATGTGTTATTTTTTCAAACATATATATATATATATTCATATATATATATATATATCTTCATACTTTATTACATGGCTGAAACTGTCTGAAATTATTCTTTTATTAAGTATATAATTCTTAAAATGTAATAACTGTAAAACATTTATTAAACATCTTTTAAACACATAGGTATATTTATTTTTAATATTATAATATTCCTAGCAAAAACTCTCTATTCAAATTTAATTCTATGATTAATTTTATTCCTTTTTATTTTTCTTAATAATATCATAAAGATATATGTAGTTGTGAATTTGTAATTTATTATTCTCAAACATTATTTTCTTTTTTGGGGAAAACATATTCAACATTTTTTAAATTCTTTTAACATTTATATTTATCTCTATTTGCTTGTTTTTATCTGAAACTCTTAAGTAATACCAATTACATTATTTGAACAATTGAAATGATTTAAATTTTTTTATTTTATTCTCTTATATTTATGAATTTTTATAAATAGAATGTGTTAATATGGAAAAAAGTTACTTCATTTTATTCCATTCCCAATCTATATTTTATTCTACTTTTGAAACAATAATTTTTTTAAAAAAATATGGAATATAATTTAAATTTTTGATTTTTATTTTGTATTAGTTACATATTTGCATAAAAATATGTTATTAATAGTTTTTGAATGTCAAATAGAGTTTAGTAAAATTACATGTGTAGTTTATAGAATCTCTTATTTAGGTATGCATAAACAAACATGCTAATGCTATAAAGCAACACTAGTTAGCATTAACACTTGCCCTGATTGCTAGGTATAGTAAGTGCAATGTAGATTTTTCAAACATCAGAATACCAAAAAAAATAGTGAAGTCATTAAAATCTTTAAGAAACAAAATTGTATCAACAAACATGTTGATATATGGAAACTATCTTCCATTTGGAAATTTTTGATATTATTTTTATATTGTCTTATTGTTCCACTTATTATTATTATTATTATTATTATTATTATTATTATTATTATTATTATTATTATTATTATTATTATTATTATTATTATTATTATTATTATTATTATTATTATTATTATTATTATTATTATTATTATTATTATTATTATTATTATTATTATTATTATTATTATTATTATTATTATTATTATTATTATTATTATTATTATTATTATTATTATTATTATTATTATTATTGTTGTTGTTGTTGTTGTTGTTGTTGTTGTTGTTGTTGTTGTTGTTGTTGTTGTTGCTGCTGCTGTTGTTGTTGTTGTTGTTGCTGTTGCTGTTGTTGTTGTTGTTATTGTTGTTAGTTGGAACATTAAACTTGTTGTATATCAATGTTTGCAGTGCCACTACAGTGTTTTCTTATAACATGTTTGTAATATAAATCATACATGGATGAATCTGAATATGTCATTTATAGATATATTTAAATAATGTATAGAAGTAGGTAATGCTAATAAAAGTTTTAACTCAATAATGATTTTTTTATGTTTTAAGTCTTTAAATTAATCATATTTTATATATTATTTATGTGCAAGAATTATTTCATAGACTTTAGATTGACCTATGTAAATCAGAATTTAGGTTAAAGATAAGATGGCTGCTCTTATTTTTATAAAGTCTCTATCTTGGGTTTGGGTTTGAGAGCTTTCCTGTACTCAACACAGTCTCATTGACCTTATATAAATTAGTACAGCACATATGTGAGAAGGTGAAAATCATTTCTTTTTAATTACATACATACTATCTATTTGATAAATAAATGTAAGCATTTTATTATAATCTTTATTAAAACAAACAAATATAAAAACATAGAAATGAAAACATTTTAAAGGCTAATTAAAAAATATATATTGAAATACAAAATTAGCATATTAATAATTTTTATTAGTCATTCATTATATGACTACAGATTATTTACATAATGAATAATATTTCTGTAGTGCAATTGTTACTACACCACTCTTACACAAGGTAGGGTCTAGTTTCTATTCCATTTAACATCTTACGATCAGATGTAATCATAAAGATATGACCAAAGATGTGAAAAATATGATAGAAAACAGTCCATACCTTGTATGAGAGGGATGCTATGTAAATTACTCTACAGAAAAATTATTCATTAAATGGATAATCTCTAGTTTAATGAATGACTAATAAAAATTAACTTCCATTAAGTGGTTTGCATCACAGTTGAATGGACAGTAAGTTTGACACTTATCAATTAAACTATAGTAATTGACTATTTATATACAGTGAACAATGATAAAGTTACATGTAAGAGATTGAGATCTGGATCAACCAATGAGTGCTGGTTCTGCATGAAATGTGAATCTTGGCAATTATACATTCTTTTCACATTTTTTGGTCATATGCTTTTGATTATATCCCTCCACAAGGTATTAAAAGTGGATAGAAATTTGTCCTTATTTTGTGTGAGAGTCATGTAATAAAAATTACACCATAATATTACAAAATTAGAATGTATAAACTAAAATTAGAAAACATTTTTGACACTTAAAAATAAGCAAATGATTTTTTATTACAGCTGCCAAGAAGAATTTAAATAAACTTTTCCCAGAGACCTCTTTAATATTTACTTAAATATAGTATATTTAAAAAAAACTACCTATTAGAATTTAATATTATCTTCAGGAATCAAATTATTAAATAGTAAATGGATATATAATATTAGTTGTGCTACAAATAATAGACTACATAGTAAACAGTAAACAACTAATATTGATAATGATGGTGCATTACCATCTGATTGTAATGATACTAAATAATTAATTAATCTAACTTGCTTATAAACATAATACTTGACATATAAAACATACATATTAAATAATGAATTGAATATGAATATAAACAATTTTGCAGCCAATCAGACATGTAATTTTATGAATATATATCTATTGCATGGAATAAAAAATGCAAATATGTTACCATGATAATTTGTAAGCCAGATTCCTACCAAATCCTTTTTTAAAATAAACTTAATAATGCCTACCTTTTTCTGATAACATTCTCATTCTGTTTGTTAATAGAAGATTATCTCTTTTACCTGAATATAGGTTTGTTGTATTGCAAACAAAACCAAACATAGACATTAAAAAAGACTAAAACTTTCTACTAGAAGTGATCTTTGTTTTTATATCAAGCCCTCTTACAGTCTCACATATGAAGGCATTCATCTTCATTGATTAAGTACATTTTTTTCTTTACCAGATCATTTTAAAATATTAGCAACCAAATTTTTTCTATGTATTTCTTCTAACACATTATCACCATCGACGATAATGATTTAGTTCGTTATCTTTATAGTCAAATATTATTTCCAAGAGCATGATAATAATGATACAAACATTCCCCTTCATAAAAATACCATTTTCTTTGTGGATCGTTATAAATAATGAATCACTACTCTCCACAATGGACTGACAAATAAATGTAAGAATTATTTTTCAAGAAAATATCTTTATTTAAGCATTACTATTATATATTGAAGCTAATGATTGTTTTATCCTACATTAGTAAATGTATGAAAAGCATTCCCTTTTACCGGTCAACTTTTTCATATTATGTAAACTATGACTTAGATAAAAAAAAATCTTTAAAAACTTTGCATCCAGTTATGAATATAAAAATCAGTAACTGGCATACTGCTGAAATAATAATTCTAAGAATTTATTATACTATAGTTTTTAGTACTTTTATATAATCTATACTCTTTCTGAAATAGTTTCAACAAAATACCAAAAAAAAACGATTGTACATTTCTTTTATATAATATGTAACTCTATCAGAATAACTACAACGCCCACTAGTAATGATATTATAATCAAGTAACAGAAAACTATTGGCAGTTTAAAATAAAACTTATTAAACTAGCTATAAACAGTGAGGATTGCCAATTCATTTACAAGCTTTATGATAAATGCTTAGCCAGAGCCAGTACTATATATCTCTGTCCGGAACCCCTCCCCAAACCCCTGGCCATGGTTTCATGCTTTGGCACTCCTCAGAGAGGTGTCAGGATAGGTTCAGACATTAGCTCTGGCTAAGCATTTACCATAAAGCTTGTAGAGGAATTGGCAATCCTTACTGTTTATAACTTACAAGCTTAAGAGATAGGATCATGTGATCTACGACTCTTATTTTGATTATTAAACTAGCTGTCTTTAAAAAATATTTAAGGTTTTAAAAAATAAAATTAACCAGAGTAAATATTTACAAAGAGGGTAATTTATCTATTTATATAACTTTTCGACTGTATCCCGGTTTTTTCACTCCCTAGCTCAGTTTATGAAGAAAGTCTATATCTCAATAAAATATTACAACAGTGAATTGTACGTTTATATAAATAAAAAGATTTATTATATACGTAAAGAGAGAGATAGAATATATTTAAAAATATTTACTGCATTTATTATTATAACTTTTTTTTTGTTCTAAGATTTACTTTAAACCTCTTTTTCTTATATTAACCCGTTTGTCTTTACAAACCCAGACTTTTGGAAACATTTGAAAAATGTTTTGTATACAGACAAAAGTCATTTAAAGTCAAAAGACAGGTGCACTTAAAGCTTAAATAGTGTTTTTGTGATAAATAAAAAATGTTAAATGGAAAAGGCTGTTGTTAAATAATGGATAGCAAGTACACACGTACAAATATATATATATATATCCATCAAATTACTTCAAAATATTTTCAATTATAAAATACTTTACTATATTGAATAGATTTAATTAAATAAATTGAAAGTCATATTATTATGGTTATTAAAATATTATTAATACATAATTAATAGAGTGTCATTTGATGACGTTTTTTAATTTGCTGCTTACAACTACAAATCTCTTTCACATGAATGAAGATTGCATGAATAGAAGAAACTGGCTAATATTAAATAGGATACTATTGAACTTCGTAAAATTAGAATAAAAGGTGAACATTTAATTGAGTTGCAACGTGGAAACATATTTTACTATAAAGCATAAATATTCGAAGTACATGTAGATTTGGATTGATTATAAATATAAAAAAAGTGAAAGGACAATATTATGGAGTTGACGTTGTATCAGACAATCTTACAAGATTTGTTATTTGACGTAATAGAAAATATAAAATGCAGAAGATTAAAGTTTATATCACAATAAGTTGTATTATGATGAAAAAGTAGAGGATTTTTATATGGATGTACAAAAGGCTTTTGATCAGACCAAACAATATTTTAAAATTGTCATGGAAAACGTTAATCCTAGAATGGGTAAACAATTGAAAGATAAAAGTGTATGGGTACATTTGGTTATACTGATTAACAAACAGACTTGTGGAGTTCACCCAATAATAAGTGCTGAATATTAAAAAAAAATTTTTTTTGAGAAAAATGCTAAATGAAAATGGGCAAAGGGCATTCAAATGAAAATACAGCAGAATTGTATTATATATTGACTAATAACAAGTATGTAGTTCAAGATTGTAATGTTCTTAATAAATTCAACAAATGTAGTGATTATCATCTGATTACTGAGATATTTTAACAAATTTAAATTAGAACTTGAAAATCATTTTAAAACATTAACAGATTTTAAATATGATTCATATATGAATAAAATCAATAGGAAAACAACTAATATATGATTAAGAATTGCTACAAAGATTTTTGGTACAAGAAAGTAATTTTATTTTATTTTAGGTAAAAGAAGGTAATAAAGAGTTGAATATCTAAAAGTTTTGTAGATTAATACTGAAAAAACTTAATAGTCATCATCATCATCAACCATTATTGATCCACTGCAGGATGAAGGTTTCTCCAAGTTCAGTCCATCTTCTCCAATCTCTAGCATCTTTTAATATGACACACTTTCTGATATCATCAATCAATCTCTCATGTGGTCACTTTCTGGGTCTTCTCCAATATCTGGGAATCCATTTTAAAATTTCAATTGTCCATCTATTATTATCTCTTCTAGCAATAGATCCAGCTCAACTCCACTTCAGTCTCTTAATTCTTTCAATGATGTCAGTAACACTGTTTGTTCTCTTACCAATATATTACATTTTCTATCTTTTCTTGTTACTCCTAACATGCATTTTTTCATATTTCAGTGAATGGTCTGAAGTCTCTGTATTGTTCTTTCATTGAATGTCCAAGTCTCAAATCCATAAGTAAGAACTGGAAAAACACATGTATTGACAACCTTCCTTTTCAAACACATAGGCATCTTTCTTGTAATATTATTTTTACCAAAAGCCTTCCAAAACAAGTTTAATTGTATGTTTAATTTCTTCTTTATTTTTCCATCTGTTGTAATCATTTGACCCAAGGTATTGTAGTTGTTAACTTCTTCAAACTCATCACAATCATTTTTATTTTTATCTTTTGACAAAATCCATTGAACATTACTTCAATATTTTTAACATTTATCTTTAGTACTATTTTTTTTACTTTCAACTGATAACTGTTGTAACACTTCCTGTAGCTCTGAAGCATTATTTGCAAAAAGAAATACTTCATCTGTAAAATCTAAATGACTTAAATAAACTCCATTTACTTTTACTCCTTTAGCTTCCCGTTTAATTCCACAAATTATTTCTTGCAATGCTGCTGTAAAAATTTTTGGAAATATGAAGTCATGCTGTTTTACACTCTTTTCAATGTTAATCTTTCTTGTATCATTATGCAATATAATTGTTGTTTCATTTTTATAAATATTCTTCAGAATATGATAATATCCTGGGTCAATATCTTGATGATTCAATCATTGAAGAAATGCTTATAGAATCAAATGCTTTTAATAATCTACAAATCCAAAGCATAATTGAAACTAATATACATTGGTCATTTCTATAACTTCTCTCAATAATTAATTATCATCTATTGTGCTAAAACCTTATTTAGTTATGATCTACTATACTAAACCCACTTTTAAATCCAGCATGTTTTTTGATTGGTTGAAATTCGAAGGTATGAATTGTAATTATATTGGTAAAAATTTTGTATAAAACTGACAAAAGATGATAGGACTCTAATTGCTAATATCTTTTTTATCACTTTATTAAAATATTAATATTACTATTGCATTATTCCAATCATCTGGTATATTTTTATCATTTAGATATTTATTATATAACTTTGCCAAAATGTTTTCTATTTTTTTTAACAAAAGAGAACAAAACAAAAGTGTAAAATGACATTTTAAATTTAGAAGGCAAATTGTTTTGCAATAAGAAGAAACTATGAAACTATTACTAAAAAGAGAGATGACATGAAATGTGAGCAAGAGTTCTAACAATAGAATATATAACAAGGCAAAACTCTCCATACAGTAGTGCCACCCTGTGCCAACCAGAGTAATCAATGAATGCCAGAAGGCTTGTGCATAAAATCTCTATCTAGTGCCTACTCATCCAATATCCCCAATTATGAGCTAGTATAAGAGATGGTGATCATGTGATGTGTAGAATATATAACATTAAAGAATAAGAAAACATAGTATTTTCTAGAACTGCTACATCTTGTATTTTAAATGGACAAGTGGTAAATGCAATTAAATCTATGAAGAAAAAAAAAGCTATGGGTAATGATGGAATAAATTTTAAAAGGTGTGCAAAATTACATATAAAATGTCTGAATAGTAAAGGTACACCAGATAAATGAAAAAGTGCATTAATAATATTAATTTTTAAAAAGATGGTGAAGAAGATATTAATAATTGTAGATCAATTAGTTTTTTATCACTTCTATGCAAAATTTTTACAATACAATTATATCTACAGAAAAATTTAAATTTTAACTAACCAAAAGAGCAAATAGCATTTGAAAGTGGTTTTAGCTCTGTGGTTCACATCCAAATATTGGCATAAGTTATAAAAAGGAACAATAAATAAAAGTTGTCATTGTACTTTGGATTTACAGATTATAAAAAGACATTTGATTCCATAAGTATTTCTTCTAAAATCATTAAATCATTGGATATAATGTCTTATTCTGAAAAATATTTATGAGAATGCAACTGCACATTAAAAAGGGTGTAAAATATGGTGATTTCATACCTCCAAAACTTTTTACAAAATTCTCATGAGAAATATTTTGTGAATTAAAATGGGAAGTGAGGTGATTAAAAATAAATAAATATTATTTAAGTCATCTATATTTTACAGACAATGTAGATGTAATTTCATAGTGCTTCAGGGATGCAGAAAATGTTACAAGTATTACCAGATGAAAATAAGGAAGTAGGTCTAAAGATGCTAAAAAGACTAAAGTTATGTTCAGTGGATTTTCTCAAAACTAGATAAAGATTGACAATGTTGAATTAGAAAAAAATGAACCACTATAAATATCTTGATTAAATTATTAATACATATTGAAACAACCAATAAAATTAATCACAGAATTAAACTCTGATGAAATGCTTTTTTATAGAAATAACTTCATATTAAAAAAAAATATACCTCTGTGTTTGAAAAGGAAGTTCTTTTAATAAATGGGTTTTTTATAAATTCTTACTTGTGGAGCTAATATTTGGGCATTTAATCAAAGAGCAATATAAGGACTTCAGACTACTCAATGAAACACGAATAATGAAAGGATTGAGAGACTGAAGTGGAGCTGGGATCAGTATATTGTTAAATGAAATAATAATAATAAATGGAAAATTAAAATCATAAAATTTGATTCCAAGAGATATTTATGGATGAAATGATGTGGAGAAAAAAGACTAGAAGGTAGAAAATCATATTAGACTTGAGAGACCTGCATTCTGCAGTGGATTAATAATGTTTTAATGTAGTGATGATGAATACATATTATAACTTATATTATAGGGTTTTTGCCATTAATTGTTAGTTTTTTCAAAAAGTTTATTATAATTATTATTATTTTAAGTTTTTCTTTTCTTTGATGTCTAATAATAATTTTGCTATATATTTACATTATTAAACTGTAGCTGACAATTTATATCATCCCCTTCTCCCACAATTTCACCCATTCATTACTATGAGTATGATATCATTACAAATATATTGAATGAGTAGCATATTACATTAAAAGTTTTCACTGTTAAGCTTTTCTTATGTTGCATTACCAATCATTTAATATATCCATTTATGCATTTGTAATGGTCCATATCTGTGTCACAGAATATGAAAACTATAGTATTAATATGAAAGTTGTTTTGTCCAATCTTATATTTATATGGGTATGAACTAATATTAAATGAGACTCAAAACTTTTTATAATGAGTAATTAATATTTACTAAGGCTGAAACCTCAAGAATGTGCATGTAAAAATGCAATAGTAGGGACCTCTACAGGTCTCAACCACGAGGCTTACATTTTGGAAGAAACTTGTATTGTTATCAGTTTGTGAATGAAATCAGTTTAAATATTTCATAATTTCATAAGTAGGTAGAGGAACTAAATGTTTTGGTACAATACACACTCTAATGTGGTACATCTTTTAACAAATTTAATGCCACAGTATTTCATCACAGGGAAATAATTACTCCAATAGATTTGGACACTCTATTGGTGCAATATAAAGTATTGCAAAAGTTTCATTTAAGGATCCTTTTTAAAATTTTAAAATTACTATGGCAAAATCAGGTTGGAATGTAAAGTTAATGAATCATGCAAGACTTCTAAAACACATGGTGAATTTTGGCATGATTTTTATGGGGAGGGGGGGTAGATCCGGTCTACATTATAACAATTATCACAAAGACATTCTAAAGATCAATGGCAATTGTTTCCATGTAAAAACATGGCAGAGAATAGAATATATTAGCCAGCTATAGTTAGACAGCATTTTGAAGTATTTTAGAAGAAAAAGTTTCTGCCAAAGAAGCTAAAAAACACATCATGAAATATCAGATAAAAAGTTAAATGGATCGGCATACGTGGACGTGGATGTATTTATGGCTGACAGATTGATTTTATTAGCTTTCATGATCAATCCAAAACTCATTTCTATACTTTTTTTAATCTTTGACTGTCTATTTATTTTTTTAAAACTTAGGATAGTCATATTCGTTTCCTAATGGTTGTTTATATTAGTTAATGGATTTCTATAATAGAAAACTAATGACTCAAAAAGTTCTATATAATTAGTATGTTAATATAAACATTTTGATTTTGTGTTTTAAAGGGGGGAGGATGTGTAAAGTCTAAATAATATTAAAAGCAAAAAAATAAATCATAAATTATTTGCTTAAGAATAGAAATAAACCATTAAAAAGTTTGAGTATTATAAGCAATAAATATTTTACCAGATGATTAATTGTTTATGTTATGTAGCACTTAGAGCGCTAATAATACAAATTTAAAATCGTAGTGAGTAAATAACATAAACCACTTGAAGGTACAACTTCTCTAATTTGCAGTTTGTTTGTTTTTTTTTTCCTAAAAAAAAAAAGCAGTTTTTGAGTTAAATAGCGGTTTAACAGATGCAAAACCTTGACCTCTAAACTCTACAACATTAATATAATGATTAAATGACTAGTTATTTTTGAATTAATATTAAACGAGTTACTTTATAAATAATGAAATATTTATTTTTTATAATCAAATTATTTAAACGAAGGAACTATTAAAGATAAATAATTATAGTAATAAATTGGTGTTGATATAAAACAAATATGTTTATTATAAAAATATAATAGGAAATTTAAATACATTGACTTTTGTAACTAAATACATTAATTTTATTGTATACCTGATTATTATTAAAATTATTTTAAAGTAAAAGAAACTAGAAAAAATAATATCAATAAAAATATTATTTTAAGTAATTTGGTGTACTGATAGAAAAGTGGATTCTAACTCAAAATTTATAGATTGCAGCCCAGATCCGTTATTTTCAGAACTCTCAAATAATAAACCATTTGATTTTTAAGAATATTTTTTAAGGCAGTTTAGCTTATTGGTAATAAAACGTAAGAGATTCCTGGATTGATTGTAATAGAAAAAAATAAGTGTAACTATAATGCTTGAGGATATTCTCACCAGCATTTTGTTTTATTAAAATATTAATTAATAATCACTATTAACATATTCTACGTTGTCTGAAATTATATTTAGAGTATTAAATCAAGCTTTAGAAGTTGATCCTATAAATTAGAATATGTATTTGTGTAATTAGTTAATCGGGTAGTTGTATGACATTTGAGCATCCAAATGACCATTTAATCTTTAGTTCTACTTAATTTACAAATTGGAATCTTTTAGGAACTCATAGTTCCTAAATCAGCCTTTCTGTCACTATTCTAAAACACAGTGGGAAAACTCATTACTATTTTAAAGAAACTTTTTTAATGATAACTGATCATAAGGTTTTATAGACAACTTCATGTTTGAATATGCAGTAAAGCTTTGAACTCTGGAATATAATGCTATTTTAATTTGAAGTCTGATCTAATATTTTTCAAAATTCATGTAATCCTATACTTTATATATATATATAGAACATAACTACCTGATTTGTGAAGATTTGAATACCTTCATAACAGATGTCTTATTTTGTTTGTGAAAGTTTAATTGAAAACAATACTTAGCTAGCTTAAACAATGATCAAGTAATTTCTTATTATGAAATCTTTAACTCCTCTATCAAAACTTTTGGGAAATCATTATTATATTGATTGTAATAATCATACAACAAAAATGCCATCTAGTACTAATAATATGTATTAATATTCTTCACAATCAGACTTTCTAGCAATCATTTTAATAATTTTCAAAAAATACCTTATAATAATATAATGAAAATTGTGATCTAAAACTGGAAAATAGTTAGATCAAGACATTGCTAATATTGCCATAGTGGAACATTTCACACATATAAAATATTACAGACTTATCAGCTGTTCATATCAAATATTTGGAATAAGGTGAAATTGCTACTGTTTCTCTAGTTAGCAGATTAATATTCAAAGTTGTTATTTGCAAGTTTATCAAAAAAGTTCATTACTTCAGAAATATTATATATATATATATATAAATATATATATATATATTAGAAAAATCACAATCAGATGATGATAGAAAGTGACTCATGAAAATAGTAAACTGCAAATGCTTTTTGCAATCAAAAGGGGGAACTTTTTAAATGCAATCTCTAAAATAAAATAAAAATTAACAATTATTTCCACATTTTAAAAATATTTTAACAAAAAACATCTGTTAAAAATATTAATTTATCATCATCATTCTCAAACCATTATCAATCCACTGTAGAATGAAGATCTATTCACATTTAATTCATCTTCTCTGATCTCTAGTATCTCTCCTGTCTCATCCATTTATCTCACATGTTGTTTTTTCTTGGTATTTTATATTCTCTTGGAATCTAGTTTATGATTTCAACTGCCCATATATTATCAATTTCCATAGGCATATGTCTATCTCAATTCCACTTCAGTCTCATAATTCCTTCAATGATGCCATTTAACATGCTTAATCTCTCCCCCATGTATTTCATTTTTTTTGTAATGCATAATATACATCTGTCTATGTTTCATTGCATGGCCTGAAGCTTCTGTAGTGCTCTTCAGTGGATGGGGAGTTTTTTATATAGTTGAAATTATTAATGGCTGTATAAAATTTAAATTAAAAAAAACAGTAAACAATAAATGAAAATTCTACATATATGTACATTTTGTGACCTGTGTGCTCTTAAATAATGCTGAATCAAACCATAATATTTTAATTATGAAGATACATTGCAGTTTTTGTGAATACTGATAGAATATGTTATTTAAAATAAAGTTTGATTCATAAAATGGCAGATTTTTAAATATACAGAATCAAAGTATTAGAGTGTTGGAATGGCAGTCCTAAAATATGCATTGAATTATTATTAAATGCTAAGGCAAAAGTAATTGCTTAAAATTTTATGATATTTTAAAAAAAATGTTTGTTATGAAAGACAGCTGGTTTTAATAAGATGAAATAATTAACTCATTTGGGGAACAAAATTAAAAATTTTAAATTGTTTACCAAACAATACCCTAAAGAAATGTCAAAGCTGACTTTGAAGTTTTGGAATACTTGATCAATAGATAGATTACCTATAAGAGAATTATGAAAGTGTTTTTCAGAAATTGTCAAGCTAATACTAGGTAAATGAGTTGAACTTCAGTTGAAAATATTCCCATGAGTTGAAATCAAAAATAAAATCTAACAGCAACATTCTTACTAGTGGCAGCTGTTAATAGCTGATTTTAATATTAAACACAATTAAAATATAAAGATGTTAATTTATAATTTAAAAAAGAATTTTAATACATTTTCCAGCCAAAGCTAAGAGTTCTCATGTAGAACCTGTTATGGTCTATACTCTATAAGATTTCTAGCTGTAGACTATTAGAGCTGTGATCATCAATGCCCTTAATATTTTTGATTCCTCAGATATTAAAGAATAAGACTTTGGAAATCTCAAAGAAATAAGCTTTAAAATAATGGTGTGTATCCTGTTTTATTACTTCACATCCTGTTCTGGGAACAGACTCACTAAATTGTCTGCCTAGAAAGTCATTAGCAAATCCAGCATCATAAACAATACCAGGATTACAGACTATCTTTCATATAACATAAAAATATTATAACTATTTGGACTTAATTATCCAATAAAAGTCAAACATTCAAGACTATTAATAGCAGATAATACTATAGTCAGAAATACCAAGTTAATTTACAAGAAGGAATTCATAAATTATTCAACTTAATGAGTGTCTAAATTTATTGTCATTGAAATTGATAAGATAATTATTAGAAGTTTGGGTATTTAATACTCTAAAATATATATTTGCATTATTTATTTATTTATTTATTATATTTTTTTTATACTTAACATTTATTTTAATATAATCAGATTGGTGGAGAAATAATTTTAAAATATGTTAATATTTTAAAATAGGTATTTAAATATTTTCTCTTTTATAACAGACCAAAAATTGAATATATGATGAATGTGATGATTCAAACATATTATTATTATTATTATTATTATTATTATTATTATTATTATTATTATTATTATTATTATTATTATTATTATTATTATTATTATTATTATTATTATTATTATTATTATTATTATTATTATTATTATTATTATTATTATTATTATTATTATTATTATTATTATTATTATTATTATTATTATTATTATTATTATTATTATTATTATTATTATTATTATTATTATTATTATTATTATTATTATTATTATTATTATTATTATTATTATTATTATTATTATTATTATTATTATTATTATTATTATTATTATTATTATTATTATTATTATTATTATTATTATTATTATTATTATTATTATTATTATTATTATTATTTATTATTATTATTATTATTATTATTATATTTCAAAGCAAACTTTATTAGGCAAAAAAAAGGTTACATTCTTATTAAGTAATACATTGTATCAAACATCATATACTAGGATACATCTTGAAACAGAAAATATACTTTTTTTTTTAACCATTAGAGTCTTTTGTTATTCACACCTTTTAGATATTTCAGTTCTTATTATGAGTTCATTTCAGTTTTCCATTTTTCTGAGGTTGTATTTGGTCAATCCATTATAAGGCTGCTTTTATTTAAATAGAGACCAAGTGGCAGCATAAATGTCTAGTGGTGCTAGAAGATTGTTCCTTTCCTTAAGATTTTCTAGTTTGTTGTGATATGGGTTAGGATGTCTTCTTGGATTGTTTCCTAAAGTGATAGCACATCTGGTACACCATAAGGCATATATACTGAAAGTTGCTGCACATATTATATGTATTTTATTTTCATTGAAAGCTTTTAGCATTTTTTCTATTGTGGTTTCCCTTTTCCTATAATTATTCACCATCAATTGTCTGACTTTTTCTAAGCCTTTACAGTGATATATTAAATGTTCTTGTGTTTCTTCTTCCCAGTGACATAAAGCACACATTGGATCAACATTTAGGTAAAATCTTCTGAACCAAATGAAATGTGCTGTAGGTAGTGCATTTAAATTCAATTTGAGGATGAAGTCAAATAATTTAGGTTGTAAATACCAGGTTTTGTACTTTTTGAGTAATTGACTATTATTTATTCCTAGTACTGTTAGCCTATTGTTGTTTTCTTGGCTTTGAGTTAGAAAATCATGAATTTGCCAATAAGTATATTTAATTGGGTTCTTCAGTGCTATTTTATCTTTAATGTTTTTAATACTTGTCAATAGTGTATTTATATAATTGTCCATGGGTGGGGGTCAGTCCGTTGGTGTGATTTCCACTTTTGGTTCTATGTTTGGAAAATGTCTAAATATGGTAATCAGTAGATTTACTGTTTTTTGTGTGTAGAAAGTATGTATAGCATGCAGTCCAAGGCCGTTCCATTTTGTTGGTTGGTTAAGTTGCTTTAAAGAAATTGCTACTATTTTTCTATTCCATAATAGTTTATTACAGAGTGAGTTAATTGACTTTGTAAATTGTTTTGTAAAAGTAATTATTGGCAGGTAGTAAGTTATTTTGGTCATTATAAGTTGATTAAATAGTGACACTTTTGCATAGAGTGAGAGATATGATCTGGAGAGTGACATTATGATTCTTTCTGCTTCGAACTTGAGTTTATTTTGTATATTCCTTCTCATCTGGCTCATTCCCAAGTGGAAAGGAAAACCCAGGAAATTACTGGGCTTACCTTGATAAACTTGTGTGTCTGTTTTGCCTGTGTATATTGACCATGCTGCTGACTTATTGATGTTAATTTTTAATTTGAACTTTTTTGTGTATTCTTCTATTATTGCCTGTAGTATATGTATTTGCTTTTTTGAGTTTAGAAACACTGTGACATCATCCATATAAGCTATGCAGGGAATGTATGTATTAGTATTTGGTATTTGAATTCCTTGAAATTTTTTTATTTATTTGCTCTAGTAGTGGATTTAAATAAAAGGTAAATAGCAGTGTGCTTAGTGGAGAACCTTGTGGAATTGAATGATGATGTGGATTTCCCATTGAGCGTGATGTGTATTTCTCTATTTAGAAGCAAATTGCCTATTGTATATAATATTGTTTTAGGTATCTGTGTTTTTTTAGCTGGTTCAATAATGTTTCTATTGGGACAGAGTCAAAAGCACTTTCAAAATCCAGCTGAACTACCATTGGTGCATATTATTATTATTATTATTATTATTATTATTATTATTATTATTATTATTATTATTATTATTATTATTATTATTATTATTATTATTATTATTATTATTATTATTATTATTATTATTATTATTATTATTAATAATGCTATAATAATAATAATAATAATAATAATAATAATAATAATAATAATAATAATAATAATTCAATTCAATTCAATTCAATTCATTTATTTACCGTACAAAACTACAGCATAAAGCCAATTACAGTATTGCACCATAACAAATATATAAATACATAAATGAGTTTAAATGACAAATTATTAATATAATTATGTGCCATATTTCAATAAAAGATAATTAACACATTTAAAAATCTAAAGTAAAATTAAATATCAGCATATAAACAATTATTATTAAAACATTAATAATAACAAATAAATAAAAGGGATAAATATAAAGCACGTAACAAAATAATAATAATAATAATAAAACAATTTAACATATATATATATATAAACAAAATCAAGTTAAACCAATCAAATATGACATTTAAATTTAATAACATTACAAAATTGATTATAATCTAAATTGAAGTAATTATTATTACTACAAATCTGATTATATAAATATGGCAGTCTAAATAAAGGAGAAAATCTAAGAACATTGGAATGACAAGTTTTAATGTAACAAACAGAAGCAGACCGAGTATCATGCACATGAGATCTAATTACAACAGTAGAAATTGTGTCAGATAAAAGAACTATTTTATTAACAAGTTTATAAAGATATTTAAGATCTCTATATTGTCTTCTAGAAGAAAGATGAACAACAGTTTTATTTCCCAAAGAAACATATTTAAAAAACTTATTACTCACTGATTGTAATAAGTTACATCCCTGTTTAGAGCTAGGATTCCAAATGACTGAACAATATTCAATGATGGGAAGAACCAATGATAAAAATAATTTAAATTTTGTATCACCACTGAAATGATGACCAAACCTTAGAATAGTACCTATAATTTTTAAAGCTTTACCAATAATCATTTCCAAATGAGGAAGAAAGGATCCATTACTAGAAAATATAACTCCCAAATCTTTTTGGGATTCAACAGAAATAATTTTGTGACAATTAATAAAATAAGAAAAATGCAAAACTTCAGATTTTTTAGAATACGAGACTAAGGAACATTTACTGAAATTAACAATCATATTATTTAAATCACACCAAGCACTAAAATTATCTATATCCTTTTGAAGAAGAGTGCAATCAAACACAGATGTGATTCTTCTAAAGATTTTACAGTCATCTGCATAGCACAAAAGATAAGAAGATTTTAAGCAATCCTTAAGGTCATTCATATAAATGTTAAAAAGCATAGGTGCTAAAATACTACCCTGAGGAACTCCAAAATTACATTTAAACTTAGATGAAATAGTATTATTAAATTTAATATATGCAGTACGACCATGAAGAAAGGATTGAAACCAATAAACAAGCTTAGTAGAAAAACCCATTTGATATAATTTGCGAAGAAGAATACTGTGGTCTACTTTATCAAAAGCTTTTGATAAATCAAAATAAACAACATCAAGTCTCTGCTGGTCCTCAATTGCATGAGCTATATGATCATAAATTGTTAACAAATTAGTTTCTACGGATCTATTAGGTATAAAACCATGCTGTGAAGAAGAAATGAGTTTACTAACATCTAAAATAATTTTATTATAAACACACCTCTCAAAAATTCTAGCAATAGTATGTAAAACAGAAATAGGTCTATAGTTATTAAGACAATCACGTGAACCATTCTTAAAAATTGGGACCATTTTGGCACACTTAAGCATATTAGGAAAAACACAAGAATTCAGTGATAAATTAAAAATAAATGCAAGAGGAACTGCAATAAATTCAGCTAGCCCTTTGTAAATAAATGAAGGAATATTATCATTTCCCAAACTAGAATGAATTTTAAGTCGCTTAATAGCCATAACAACATCATCCTTAGAAATATGGTCAATCATACAATGAACAGTTGAAGAATTACAAAATAATGCAATATTTGAAGATATTGCATCATGTGATGAATATACATCAGCAAAATGTTTTGAAAAGTCATTTGCACTTAAAGTGAAACCATGAGTAGCTTGAACCTTTTTTCTACCCAAACCAGACTTTTTAATGAAATCCCAAAATTCTTTAGGGTTAGATGAAATATTAACCTCAATTCTTCTAATATAATTCTTCAAATCTCTTTTATAAACATGCTTCACCAATCTTCTGAAATTAATAAAATTATTATAAAAAAAGATATTCTGTGTTTTAAAATAAAGTCTACGATGATAAGACTTCCTTTTAATAATTTTAATAAGATCGCATGAAAACCAACGAGGAAAACCCTTATAAAAAGGTCGCTTATTGGGAATATACAAATCAATAAAACCATTAAGAATCTTTAAAAACTCATCCAAGCAATGATTTACATCATTAAAAGAATACAAAAAATTCCAATTAACTTTAGAAAAGTTTCTACAAAAATCAAAATAATTACCCTTCCCATAATCCTTTCTTGAAATATTAGAAAAATTAATCTTTGAGTGACAAACGTTAATATAAAACTCAAAAGGTGGATGATGAGCATCAATAGGAAAATCAACAGAGACAACTTGAAAATTACTAACTACTGTTGAACTACATAAAATATAATCCAAAGTACGATGAAAGGAATTAACAAATGGGTTATATTGCTTGAGTCCTAAAAATTTACAGAACTGTAACATTCTAGAAGCTTTAGAAGACAAAAAAGAAAAGTGTGTAGTAATTCTACCCTGATATAAATCTGGAATATTTAAATCCCCAGTAATAATAACATTATCATAGCCAACCAGAAAATCTTCAAGTGATGTCAAAAAATAATCAAACTCCAACAATGACAAAGTGGGTTTGAGATAAACATTACCTAAAATAAATTTAAAATTGTGATTTAAAGTAATTTCACACCATGTAGATTCACAAAAAGAAGAAGAAAAAGAAAGTTCTTTATAAAAAACATCTTTATGAAGAGCAATCAGAGTACCACCACCTCGAGAAATATTATCCATAGATCTGTCAGTTCGCAAAATACTGAATCTATCATCAAGAAAAGAACAATCAGGAAATTGTTGATTCAACCAAGTTTCTGTAAGTAAAATAAGATCAAAATGTTCTGTTTCAAAAAATTGTTTAATTTGAACACATTTAGTCCTCATACCTCTGACATTCATGTAAAAACAAGAAAGGCCTACCATGTTACCCACAAAGATAATGGAAACAACACAAATAAAACCAAAAAGAGAAAAAAAAGTGATAAAGAAAAAATAAATAAATAAAAATAAATAAATAAAATAAAATAGATAGTAAAACAAAATAAATTCTCTTAAAACCTTAGAGAACTAGCCAGAGATCCATAAAAAAAAGAAATGGAAGCACCGCAAGGCCATAAATTGGGGGATATTATTTCATTATGTTTATGTGCAGAAACAGAAACATAAAAGCAAGAAGACTTAGAATTATTCATATTAACTTTATGACAAACAATGCTAGTTTGTAAATTATTTTCAAGAAATACTGTAATATCTTTTGAACTGAGATTTACTGGCATATTAGAAAGAAAATATCTATTATAAGTTATATTAGTATTAGAATAAACATCAGCAAAATTAGATTTATTAAATCCATCAGATATATTAGTTTTATTAGTTCTTGAAAAATCATTTTTACTAGAAGATAAAGAGGAGTATCCAGAATGATTTATCCAATAGTTACTATTTGAATGAAAGTCAAGTGAATGTGATCTATAAGCTGGAATGAATTTGGGAGCAAAATCTGGATAATTAAGAATTTTATGTCTAATAGACTTAGAATAAACATTACCAAAATTAGATTTATTAAATCCATCAGAAATATTAATTTTTTTAGTTCTAGAAAAGTCATTTTTACTAGAAGATAAAGAAGAGTATCCAGAATGATTCATCCGATAGTTACTATTTGAATGAAAGTCAAGTGAATGTGAACTATAAGCTGGAATGAATTTGGGAGCAATATCTGGATAATTAAGAATTTTATGTCTAACAGACTTAGAATAAACATTAGCAAAATTAGATTTATTTAATCCATCAGAAATATTAATTTTTTTAGTTCTAGAAAAGTCATTTTTACTAGAAGATAAAGAAGAGTATCCAGAATGATTCATCCGATAGTTACTATTTGAATGAAAGTTAAGTGAATGTGATCTATAAGCTGGAGTAAATTTGGGAGCAGTATCTGGATAATTAAGAATTTTATGACTAATAGACTTTAGGGAAGATACATTAACAGGAAGACCTCCATTATATCTTTTATCCATAAAAGAAGCACTCTGTAAATTATGAGCTGGAATGACTTTAGAAACTGCAGCTGGATAATTTAGTTTTTTAGATTTCACAGACTTTAAAGAAGATAAAGTAACAGGAAAACCTCCATTATCTCTTTTCCCCACAAAAAAAAAATTTGGTGATTTAAATTTACCATGAGAAAAAAAACCAGAATCAGAAAAGCAATCACTAATGGAATTTACCTCAAGCCAGGATGAGTTATAAAAACATCTACTTTTAAATTTGGAATGAGGCAAATTCATAAATACATTATTATTATTATTATTATAATTAATTTCATCACTAACTAAATTAACTTCAGGAACACAATCATCCAATTTGATATTTTCACCAAGATCTTCAGGGCAATAGGCTGAAGAATGATCCCTAGCAATGGAAGAACTAAAAATTTGATCAGGATATTCAGAAGATGACAAAATGCATTGAGTGCCAATATCATTAGTATTAACATTTTTACCAAGATCTTCAAGGCAATTGGATGAAGATGAACATACAATGTTACCACCTTCAACAGAAGAGGAATAATCTCCAGGAATAGAACTAAAAATTTGATCAGGATATTCGGAAGATGATAACATGCATTGAGTACCAATAGCATTAGTATTAATAATAATAATAATAATAATAATAATAATAATAATAATAATAATAATAATAATAATAATAATAATAATAATAATAATAATAATAATAATAATAATAATAATAATAATAATAATAATAATAATAATAATAATAATAATAATAATAATAATAATAATAATAATAATAATAATAATAATAATAATAATAATAATAATAATAATAATAATAATAATAATAATAATAATAATAATATAAAAAGCATACAAAATCCATAATATAATATTAATATTAGTTTATTATTAGTAGTAAAATTTTTATTAAGAAAAATTATTTTCTTTAATTATTTTTTAATGTATGTGTGCACCTTATTTCCATGGTATTCATTTACTTGCTTAAATATAATTCTATAAGTATTAATGTTATTGAAAGTATCTCTTTTATTCTTAGACAAGCACTGAAAACTATAAAAAAAGTAAGTATTGTCCTACAACTTTAAAATTTGTGCCTACAGTAAATACATTTTAGCATATTTAAGTATAGTAAAACTATCTTTACTAGATGACCTATTAGCTGACAAAATAAGAATTGTGTTATGTAGAGATGATGAATTTATTTACATACAAACAAATTGATACTTGCTTTGATCAGCATTATTATTTTTATGGATATGTAATTCTTGGAATATAAAAGTCTAATAGTCAATACACTTTGGCTTACCAATATGAAGACTTGTATCAAAATAAATACATTTAATCATTTATTTGCTTATATCATCTGTTTTATCTTAACACTGATGCTCCAATATCTAATTAAATATATAAATTCAAGAATAAATTGAAGTATATTATGATAAGAGAATATGGTCCTTTGCTGTTTTATTGTTTAGCCTATAAAAATGACAAAGAGGCAAATTTAGAGCTAAAGTTTTGTGAATTGATTTTCAACTAAATAAAATTAAACAAACTCAATTGGGTTAATTTTATAGGTCTGTTGAGCTAAACATGTCATTTGGGTGCTGAGCAATTGAGTGAATAATACAGTAGTTAATTTATAGCTGAAATTTCAGAAATATTTTTTAGCTGGAAAAATATGCTTAGCATAGTTAAATGAATGATTTTTTTGTGTTCAACTTTTTATTTAGGCATTTGTCCTAATATTTAAAAAAATTTTTTTTTTTTGAGATAGAAAACTTAATATAATTGTTTTTATATCATCATCAACTATTATCAATCCACTGCAGGATGAAGATCTCTCCAAGTTCAATCCATCTTCTCCGATCTTTAGCTTCTCTTCTCCACATTACCCCTGCGCACTTTCTTACTTCATCCATCCATATAACATCTTTATTTTTATATATTGTGATGATTAGATTTTAAGGAGAAAGATTTAGAAGATATATATATATATATATTAATAGACTTCAAAAACAAGTTTTGAAAGTTTAATTTATATTCTAAAATCACATTATTTTTAAAAAGCTTTTGCATCATTTAATATTAAAAACATAATTATAAATAATATTCGCAATTTCAAAAATTGTAACAGTACACTCTAATATGTAAAGTAAACGCACACTATTTACAATTACCTAGGAAACAGTGAACCTCAGTTTCCAAAAAAAAAAAAGATTTAATCTTTAATTAAAAGAATTTGAGGACAGTAGAAAATTATTTTTTTTACAGAAAATGATAGACATTTATTTTAAAAAATAATTTGTAAAAAAATTTTGGAATTTAATAAAGTGGTTCAGACTGATGAACTCTAGGACTAAATGTTTCTGAATCCATCCCCAGATTATTAATTTTAAAAAAATATATCCGTTTCGGTGTTACAATATTGTAAGATCTTCACGCAAGATTATTTACTCTTTTAAAAGTAATAAAGTATTTATTTTAAATGGATGTTCATTCAAATAACATTTAAAATCTGAGAAGAACGTGTTTTAATTTATTAGCTTTAATTGTTTTTCATCTGTTTAGGGAAAAAAAGTCCGTCATATTTCTTTGTCATATGAAGGGTTTTCTGGAGCATTGGTAGAACATTCAGCCAAGTCAAGTAATCTTTAAAAATTATTCCATAGTTTTTTAGCTTTATTTTTCTGGAAACGAAATCAAAATTTATCCAACAATCTGATCGTTGAATTGATATTAATCTATTCCAAGATAAATTATAAAGCACGGCTGGAAAATTACTCAAAACCCCACCATCCTGTAATTGATAAACTTGACGAGCAAAATTTGTTTCTTTATTGTTCTTTCTTGAGGGATAATTTGAGAGATTTTTGCTCAGTAGTAGGCTACTTAAAAGACTATTCTATCTAATTTGATAATTATGAAATAACCAACGTAAGGTATTTTTTTTCAGGATGAATATTTCAGCTTAATTCAAAGTTGATTGGCTTTTAAATGTTTATATTTAAAATATGATTTCAGATAGGTAATAACAATTTTTTTAATTGGAAAATAATAGTAATAAAATCTTTTTTGCATCCGAATATTTATACTTATTTAACAAAAACAATTATATAAATTAAAAAAAAAAGAATATTTCAGATTTTTTTAATATTAAATTATGTGATTTGTTTTGTTACGTGACGAGGAAACCCCCCACCTCCCATCCCCCCTGCATTTATAAACCAAATAAATAAAATAAGTTTTTTTTGGTAGGGTTTTCCCATTTTATGAGACAGCTCTCCAGATACAGTATTTTTGACTTGTTTTTATTTTAACCACCCTGCAGGACTTCATAATTATTTGTGATGAATAAAAGAAAGCAAACATTTATTCATAATTATTGTTTCTTATTCCCCAATTTATTTCTATATCTTTATACAAATCAAAGAAAATATTAACTATTTTGTACTACCATTTTTATAAAAAGAAAAAGTTTTTCTTCAAATTCCAACAAGATATGTTTTATTTAAGAGTGTTTTATATTATTTATAAAACAGATGGTAAAATTATTAAACCAATCTGTATATTTTTAACTTTTCAAATGTGACGATTTGATTTTTAAATTATAAGACCACACCATTACTAATTTGAATATAAAAAATATGTGTACACTACTACTTTTTTTTTTCTTAAAAAGTGTTTATAGTAAATTTTAGTCTGTTTTATGTCATGTATTGTTCATTAATGTTTTTTTTGATAAATTATCAAAAAACCTCATTAATGTTTCAAAGATTATTTCAAAGTAATTGTAATTGAGAATATTCTTTTGATTTGATTTCATTAAGATATAATGAATAACTGTAATAAATGATGTTGATAATTTTCAGAAAGAAAAATTTTCTTCTAAAATTAAAAAAAAACACACACAAATATACGTGCCAAACAAATAGAATATAAAATTACCATGTTATTTATATGTTTGTGTTTTTGATTTACAGATTGGTTTGTATAATCATTGTAAAATGTTATCTTCATTTTTTTTTCTTATTGCCTGTCTACTTTCAGTTCTTTTTATGAAACTGCAAGCTATATATAAGTCATGTGACATCTGACTTATTATTATTACTACTCAATTATAAAGAACTTATAAATAAATGAATTTGATAAAAGTTATTAATCTGTTTTTATAAAGTGAATATTTGATTTGTGTTAAGTAAGAGAGTTAATATCTAAATTATCAACATCTTTATACTTCCAAAATAAAGAACAACAATGTTGAAATACTTCCATTATACTTAGTGAAATGCAATATTTTTATTAAATTTCTTTATCAAACTGTAGTTTCTACTTTTTAACAGACTTAAATACTCAAACATATAGTAGCTACATAATATTTATTTTTATATTTCTGCTACTCTGTTTGAAAGAATTTTCCTCACTACACTTATCTTTTAGTATTTAATGCTTATTCAATATATATATATATATATATATATATATATATATATATGACATTCGTTGGAGAAAAATGTTCAATGGTCAGAATAATATTTAAAGAGACTCTGAGCCACATATTTATTTTTTAAAATTTTCAGTTGTGTTAGTAAAATCTCATTAATAATTTTCAAAGATATCTTTAGAATATATTTATGATTTCTAAAATAATACTTTGTCTTTAAGTCATGCATTATTGTGTTGTTATAAAAATTTACATAGCAATGGACTCGGGTATCTGCATTTGATTTTACATCTTTTGATACTTTAAACATTGTGATGAATTTGTAAAACAATACTGGAATAAGTAATTAATAAATTTAAGATTGTTTTTATTTGGGAAAGGGATTTATCTTAATCATGTGTAATTTTGACTGAAAATATTAATTGATAAATTCAATATAAATACAATTTATTCAAACAATTTTGAACATTGTTTAGCAAAACCCTTTATTTGTACATATATACATACACCTATGTTTCGACTGTCCTGCAGTCTTCTTCAGAGCCAGTCCACTTTAATCTCTTAAAGTGTTGAAGTTGTTTGAATAAATTGTATTTATATAAGATATTACAGCCAAATAAAGAAAAGTGATTTTGATAATATTTCTGATAAATTCAATGTATAATTTAAAATCTCAAATTACTAGTAATTGACAGGTTTGTTGAAACTTTTATTATTTATGTTTTCAATTTCATCTTTGCTTTTGAAAAATTAAAGGGGGGGGGGTATAGTTTATTATAAGTTTTCTTTGAAAATTTATTTCTCCTAATACTTAATATTGTCTTACAAAATAATTTATAAATTAAGTGTATAAAAAAGGCAGATGGCTTCATTGCTTGGGAGTTCATAAGAAAGTTGAACAACAGACCTGGAATTACCAGAAATCAATCCTGGAACTTTCTGATCTCATGTCAGACTTTATACCTACTGTGATAATCCATACAGGACAATTAAATGTAAAATTTCAAACAATCTCTTATTGCTTGTAATTGTAAGCTTTGTTTGAAATTTTTATGATTATTTATATTTTTAAATTCTTATTTGGTTTTGTAAATGTCATAAAAAACAGAATTGAGGAGTTTTACGAAAACAATACTAAAAATCAAAAAAACATTGTCAGCTAAAATTTTAAAATTTTTTATCTAAGAAATCCTTTTTATTATTATTCAATACAAATTACAATAAAACAAATAAAACAATCCAACTAAAAATGAACTGGCTTGGAAACAACAGCAGATATATAAAAGCAAAACAATTACAAATCTAAATTCCTCTTTCCTTTGCATCTTTCTTTCTTTTCTGTAACATAGTGACTGACCTATATTTGATACAGTTAATTTGCATGCAAAAATATTAAAGAGCACTGTGCCTTCAAAAATATCAATGCAGGTTTCTTTACTAACATTTATTTTATGATAGAAACCTTTAAACCCATAATTATTTTAAACAATAACATATAGAATTAAACAAGTCAATAACTTTGATCTAAATAAAAAAACACAAGATTTATTTTTTACATAATTTTTAAAAAAAGTAAAAAAACAGTTTTATAAATAAGACAAGTTATATTTTTAGATTTCTTTAACACAAAAAAACATTCTAACCAATACAAATGACGGACATAAAGTTTATTTTTAGAACATAAACATAAAGTATATTTTTAGATTAATTTCTAAAAAGTAAAACAATTTCTCTATTGTAATACAGGTTTTAAAGAATCAATTAAACATAAAACAAAATGTAGGCACTTGATTATTTCAAGAAGTCTAAATAAAAAAACCAAGGTTTATTTTTGCTTTCCTTTTAAAAAGTAATATATATATATAATTGCACTATATATTAAACAAGCCAAGTTTTATTTTTAGATTTCATTATTAAAAAAAAAACAGTCTAATGTTATAAATGAAGAACACAAAGTTTATTTTTAGATTTCTAAAATAACAAGTATTTTTTTATTTTTTAAGTGTCATAGCATCGGCCGGGACGCGAACCCGCAACCCGGGCAACTGCCTGCAAGTGCAAGGCAGTCGCGCTGACCTCTCGACCACCAATGCAAGACAATAATAACAAGTATTTATTGTAAGATGTGAAAATTTTTCATTTTTAACTTTTATTTTGTTCTATTTTGTTAACTATTTACTTATCTATATTCTATAAATAAGAAAGACACCTGTTTCACCATTTCAAAAAGATGGACGAATAAATCAAAACAAAAGAAAACACTAATGAACAACAAACTAATTTGTGTAAATTACAATACTCCTCCTTATTAGCATTGTCTGCACTCAGTTATGAATATGAAGTCTAAGAACTTTGAAAGCGCTTAGTGTATATAAGCATATAAACAAAATTAAACTTCTCTAACAAGCATTTTAGTGCAGAATTATTAGTATTATCTATATTTTGTGTATATAAAGTAAAAAAAAATTTCCAATTTATTCATTAGTTATCCCAGTATTGGTTCATGCTTTCAATTCAGTAATTAAAAGAATTAATTAAATGAAAAATAGAATGTAAATATCTCAGTCTATCAGTACCAAATTTTGATTACTACAAATAAAGAAAACTGAAACAAAGTATATATTCTCTCTGAAGTAATTCTCTGCTATTATAAGTTTAAATTCATCTTACTTTCAATTGATAATATAAGAGGGTATTTACATTATAAGTGTATATATATATAGTACTTATTTATTTTATTTAATTGTACATTATAAGACTTGTAAACTACGTTTTTCAATCAAAGTTCAATCACTATTTTTCTTATATGAATAGTGCATAACCCCTGAATAACAATCTCATTTGATATACAAATTTTTAAAAACTTTGATCTTGTCATTAAATTATAATCTATATGTTAAATATTTTGGGTAATTCAAAACTTATGATGCAAAATCTTGTATAAATTTTATATTCCATGTAGATCAGTAACAACATTAGATAAAGTAGCATTAAACATTTGGTTAGATATAAATTATTAAGATAAATTTATTTGGTAAGAAATTGCCAATTTTAATTCAATACATTTTACTTATTAGTAATGCATTCAAGATAGTTTATGTTAATACTATTAACTGCATTTAACTTTGTTTTAGTTTGCATTTAATCCAAATAATGTTCTGAACAGTTTAATTTAATAGTAAAGTAATGTTGTGGTCATGTGTATTGATTGTATGAGGTAAAATGAATGGCTAAACAGAGCTTGAAAATCTGTATTCAAAGTATATAAAAAATACTTATATTTAATATATTACAAATTCAACCTGTATTATGCCCATCTTGTTTCTGTGTATTCAAATGGATAAGGTGTTATGCATGAGAGGTGAGAGTGACTTTAAAGTCAATATGGGTGTGACAATAATATTCATTTTAACAAATTCCTACTTCAGATTTTCAATAATATGAATGTCTGAAAAGTTGAAAAGTGGAGTAGATTGAAATCTGTCCCTTAAAGTATGAAGATTTGCTATATTTACATAAACAACCCTGATTTTATATTTGTGTGGAAGATGATATGGACCAATTGATGAGTGCTGGTTCATTATGAAATACATATATTGGAGATCATTTATCTTTTTCACATGTGTATTGATTGTATTAGAGAGAGAGAGAATTACTAAAGGGTGCTTGAAAATTTGTGTTCAAATCTGTATATTATATCTAAACTCCAAGTATATAAAATATACTTGTATTTAAAATTCAACCTACACTCCACCCATCCTTTTTCTGTTTATTTAAATGAACATTGTCCTATACATGAGTGGTAAGAATGAATTAAGGTCAACATGGGCATGAAAATAATATTCAATTTAACAAGAGATTTGAGTATTCCATCATCACATTTTCAATGGTATGAATGGTTGAGGCGTTGAAGAGTGGAGTAAATTGAAGCCTATCCATTAAAGTGTTAAGATTTGCTATCTTCATATAAACTAAGCACTGATTACATATTGAAACAAAAATGTTTTTCAAACATCCTGAAGTTACCCCCTTTCTATGTTAAAATGCTTTGATTTTAAAAAAAAAAAAGCTGATACAGTTATAAAAATAAAATGTGTAAATTTAAGTTCTCTGAAAACAAAAAAAAAAGAGAAAAATCAATATTTAAAATGTACAATTAGAAATTAAATGACACATTTGATTAATAAATTTTTATCATTGAAAATCTGTGGTTTCAAATGTTACCAATATAATATTTTTCGTTAGAACTGAATGTTTATGAATTACCATATAGAAATGCTGTAATTAGTTCATTAAAAAAGAGATAGTGTCACTTTGTTGCCTTGGACAAAAGTAGTCAATGTGTTTTTAAAAAACATGTTGGTCAGCATGGGTGAGATAAAAAATGATAAAAAAATTATGGGAAGTTGGAGTATATAAAGCAAGCAATTGATAAATTTGAGGAGTTACAGTTGATTGATCGCAAAAGTTGTTGCTTTGAAGTAAATAGCAGTTCAGTATTTAGTCAGGCTACAATGAAGAGTTTAAATAATTGGAATAACTAAGCTTGGAGCCACCATGGCCAATAATTAAAGAAGAGTAGCAGTTAGTAGGAGAAACCCATGGTTACTGTTAAACTGCCATATGAAGAAGCAAACTATCAACATAGAAAATGCTAGAATGTTGGTCTAGAAAGAATAGCTCACTCTACCTTCCCACATCATGAAAAACACATGAAGGTAAAGAAACCTGTCTAAGTGACCACCAAAGAAAATATATACTATTCAGTTCTAAGACAAATCCGTTTTTAATGTGAAGATTTAACAGTGGTGAATCACCAACTGCTAAATTTAAAGGTAAGAAAACTCTAGATAACATTTAAAATATTTAAAGGTATTTACAAAAATGCTGTAAGAAAAGCATTCCAAAAAGATAAAATGAAACATGGTTATTTAAAATGATTAGTTCAACAAAATGATAAAATGTTATGTACCAAAATAATTTTTTATAGAATAATAATAATAATAATAATAATAATAATATTATTATTATTATTATTATTATTATTATTATTATTATTATTATTATTATTATTATTATTATTATTATTATTATTATTATTATTATTATTATTATTATTATTATTATTATTATTATTATTATTATTATTATTATTTTTATTATTATTATTATTATTATTATTATTATTATTATTATTATTATTATTATTATTACTACATTTCAACAAAGGCTTTATTGATCTCAATGGTTTACATCTAGAAAATTTGAAATTTAACATACAATGAATAATATTAGGGTAAACACATATAAATGAATTTAGTGGTTACACTTTGTGGTTAATGGACTATAACAATATAAAATTTAAAAAAGCAAAAATAATCAGAGTTCTAAAGTTTGAGGAGCTTATTTAGTTTTGTCCGCATGTCACTTTGAATGTTAGTTGTATGATAGTTTTCTTTGCAGCATTCACAGCATTGATGGTTGTTTTAACAATAACCATGTTGCTGCATATAAGTGGGGGTTGGTTATTATTTTATCTCTATTATTATTATTATTATTATTATTATTATTATTATTATTATTATTATTATTATTATTATTATTATTATTATTATTATTATTATTATTATTATTATTATTATTATTATTATTATTATTATTATTATTAAAATAAACAAAAAACTAAATTGAAATACGTTGAGAGAAATGCATTTAATGCTGTAAATGGTAGCATTGAAATGCAATAATGTATTTACTGATTTTTTTAAAAAAGTAATAAAACTTATAACATTGATTCAAAGTGAATCTTTACAATAAAGACTATAAAAAATATGTGTCAAATTGTTAAAATTCAACTTGCTAAATAAAATATTTAAAATAGATATATCCCGATTTGTGTACATGCATTATATTTAACCAAGAAAGAGTTACTATTCTATATACATGAATTAAATATGTGGCTATATACATGAATTAAATATATGCCTATATACATGAATTAAATATGTGAATTTATTCAAATGTAATTATTGGCTACTGAATGATTAGATAAAATGGATTAATTCAAATATAAATCAAACTTACCTAAGAGTATATTGCAATAAGCAATTATTAGACATGTCTATGAATATATGCCTATGAAAATATAAACTCACAGAAGAATAATTTAAATTTGAGAAATGACAAGGGAGGTATTTGTGATGTACACATGGATATCTAAATAAATCCCTATGTGAATACTGGCAGAACAGGATTAAGGAATATAAATGATGAGCACTTTATGATCATCAATGGTGGGACCAAGCATCAGAGAAGTCACTGATGAAATGGACTAACTGATCTATGAAACCTGAACTGCAATAAACAATTAGAAGGAGTGATGTCCAAATACTGTTATTTAAATAAATTGTGATTATATAAAATAATATATCTTATCAGTTTCATTTTATGTAATCTATTTTCTAATGGAAAATTTTCACAAGAATTTCATGTTTCCTGAGCTATGTTCAGCATATGTGAATCTGGGTGAGTTAGGTCATAGTAATCTGGAACTCTAGTAGCACCATTTGGAAAACCAAACAGATAAATTTTTGCAGTTTTTTTAATGCTAACCCCTCTGATGAGCATGAAATATTGTTGTAGGGGAGGAGTGTGTCTACATTGGGTAACACCAATCATGCTTTCCTTCATAAATTATGCTCATCAGGAAATAATTCAACCATCAGAAAAAATGGAAACCAGGATTTGGTTATCTGATGTAAATAATTATATAAGATCATAATTATACTAATGTCTGGTATGTTCAGGGTATTCTCATAAACTTTACAAATATACTCTCAGGGTATGAACAACTCTTCTAATAAAATCCCCTTTTGTTTTATATTTAATAAGGCTAGCAAATTATTTCTCACACTAAGGTTACATTTGTTTAGATCAAACACTTATCATAGGTTTCTTAATATATGACAATTACTATTCTGAAAAAATATTAATCTCAACAATCTTAAATTGACCTGTTCTTGATATGATTAAGATAACAAAGAGATTTTATTGTAATTGTGACTATTGTTATTTATAATATGAATAGAAATTGATGATTTATCAATCGACTATACAGTAACAATATATAACAATTAATTTATTAATTATAAATTTAGTAATTAAAAAATTCCAACAAACATAATTATAAAGTTTTCTGAAAAGTTTGTAATTTGTATTGCACTGTTGTATTTAACAAATACTTTCGGTTTGAATTATAAATAACCGTGTGTTATCAAAAATGTGATGCTACAATAAAACAGTCTATTAGAGAATCTAATTTAAGATAAAAATGAAAGAATATTCATCCCTAAGTACAGTAACAATTATAATTGTAATAATAACAACCTCTTCTTATAACTATCAGATTTATTGCTTACCTCTCTCATGAACAAATAAAGCATTTATCCAATTCATTTTTTTTTAAAAAATATAACTTTAATGAGACTTGACTATCATATATAGTGGTGGCCAGACCTAATATACTTTTAAGCTTATATTAGAGCTAAAACTTTAGCATAATGGCAAACTCAACTAAACAATAACATTTATGTTTAGCAATGTCACAAAAATAATTCAATATATCCTTAACTCACATATGTGCCTCTTGACAAATAAGAAAGGTAATGTTATAACTACTTTACTGATTATTCTAAATATATTTTATTTAAAAAAATATAAGGTTGATTTAAGGGATCAACAAAACTTATGAGGAATTCACTACTAACAGGATTGTATCATATTTACATTAGCTGAATGTTTAGTACAACTGATCTCAAATATGTAATTATAAACCCACCCATTTATCCAATTTCCCCAATAAATATAATTTAAAAGCTCATAGGTGGAGCTCTTAAGCATTCTCACAGATCTCACAGATGGCTCTGAAAAGTTGGTTTTGCAGCAGTGAAAGATATCTTTCATATTTATTTGGCCTATTAAAGGCCTTATTTTGCTGCTAATGTAATCTTTCATTCACTAAATCTCAGTTTTAGTACATTTTTAACACAATTTTCCTATGTCTACGTTGTGCTTATTAGCATTTAACTACCTCATTTCTCCCTTGTTTGGTGGGTTGTTCAACTGTTTCATGGACCATAAAGGGTTTTATTCCCTCTTAAAATCTTTAATACTTCTCCTACTCCAATTTGCCTGTCACTCAGACCATGTTTATAAATTTTTTCTGTTGTTTCAGTTATTTAGGCCATTTAAACGATCTTTTTTTCAGACCCCCCCCCTCTTCTGTAGTAACTAACCACCTAAAATTCCATTCAATTTTCACATTACTCAACTAAAATTATTAATAAGTTTCTCAGTGTTTTTTTTTTTTTTTGCTTTTACATCAATATATTTAATTTTTCCATTTCAATTTTTTTTCTTCATATTACTTTTCATTCTTTCAAACGATTTAAAGATGGCCACTGCCCCTAGCGAAAAAAATGGGCAGAGTCCTAAACTACATGAACTAAAACCTTCAAAATTACCCAAATTTTATTCAAATCATATTTCAACAAAACTTAACTAAAAACTTCATCCCCAAAGAACTTATTACAAAGTCTCCATCTCCTCGCCCTCTAGATTTTCTTCCCTTTTAGGCTGTAGTTTGCTCTAGCAAAGGTAAAAAGCAAAGTCAAAAAGAACAACATGACCAATCATAATGTCATTCCAAGTACAATGGGGGAAACTAAAATTACTCATTTACAAAGGACAAAAATCAGTCTGTTGCAGCTAAGCATAACTCAGAAATCTCCTCATTCATCCCTGAAACCGCTAAAGACTTATTATATAGCAATTCCCCCAAAGTTAATGCCACATATGGTTCCTCCTATCAATACACCAGGGTAACCAAGCCTATCAACATTACTCTTTTCCAAATACAGTATTTCCTTCCCCTTCACTATATTGTAGATGTATTTCATTTTTCCATGTAATTATCTGTTTATAAACCTTTTTAAACTGTTGTGTATTTTGTCTTTTTGATGAATAAAAGCTTTCATCACTCGGAAAAAAAAAATATATATTATTTGTCTCTTCTTGGTGATATTTTTTTTTTCAGAGTATGTTTGTTAAACCATAATAATAAGAATTTTAAAATATAAAAATTCTTAAACAATTAACTAATTATAAAATTTATAATCTATAGACATTAAACAAATTGCCAAGAAAATTTATCCAGACACATTTTTAATTATTTCATTTGTATCAAAATATTAGTTTGCATTTCTATAAAGTGATAAATTCCACAAACATGCACTTTACGTATTTAATCTAGATGAGAATATGTTTAATTGTGGAGACAGATTTTATAACAGGAAATTTATTAATATTGAATCTCCAAAGAATTTAACAAATTAACTTTTAATTTTTCTTATGTCTGCATATATTGATGTAGCAATTCATTCATTTAAAGAAATAGCTCTTGTGTATTATGATGTTTTTAGGTATACTTATGGAAATGTAATCACAATAAATATAAATACACTATCCTTTGGATTCCTGTGGTCACTGTATCTCACAAATATTACTCCATTGATATTAAATTAACTTTCCAAGAAGATCCAATGTTTTAAATAGCTTTTCACCACTATAATATGCATCAATTTATTGATGTATCACTCCAAGTCAATTTTATAATGTTCAAAGTTCACACGATTTTTATAAACTATAAAACCAAGCTTATTGCATTCAATTCATTTATAAGACTTATCTACGATTTTAGGTACTTTCATAAATATAAAATTAAATCTTTCATGGAGCCATAAATTCTTAGTAATTTTATACTATCCATTAGAAACTATATGTTGATGTAATCAATATAATTCCAAGTAAGTGACTTTAATCTTTAGAGAAGAGAGGAATATTTCTAAATGTTATCACATGCTATAGCCTTCCATAAGCAATTTTAAAAATTCACAGATGAATTTAAAATATTTAAATTTTATTTCTTTAAACATATTACTGAATGATAAAAGTTATCTTCATTTAGGACAGATATAGAGAAAACATTTGCCCTCAAGGAAAATGATTAACTAGATTCTATTCAGGCATGTTATGGGTGAAGATGACAAAATAGCTAGTTCTAGGTTCAAATCCGATATGGTCCTTCAACACCCTGTAATAAAAAAAAGACTAAAACTTTGACAAGTGGTTGTATTTATAAAATTTCTGACATGTGATTAGTGATTTTGTAATTTTGTACCCACAATACTTCACTTTATGGAAGTTGTACTGGGAATATTCAATTTCCATTGCTATGGAAATGATTGGAATCTGGCGAGTTATGAAAGTTTCAGAACTTTTAAACTACCAAATTTAACATTAATTAAATAATAAAATAAAATACACAATTTATTTCACAAATAAAAATAACTTATAATAGCAAATATTTAATCAAATGATTTTTATTTTATTTTAGTGTTCTCATTTTAAATTAAAAATAAACGTCTTTATTTTACATTAAAAATAAATCTATTTAAACTTTTTATACAATTATACTTTTTTAAAATTGTCTATATTTTAAAACAAAAACTTTTGTATATTTACACACACACGTGTTTAAATATAACGTTAAAATTTGCTATCATTATTGAGTGTTTTATTGGTGGTTTAGCTATCCAAACTCAAATTACTATTTTATTAATAATACATTGTACAGGCTTAAACCTGTATTTATATAGAATGATTAATATGTCAACATGGGTGAGATGACAACCTTGGCACTAACATGGGCTTTAAACGTTCCATCATCAGATTTTCAATGAGATGAAAGGCAGAAGAATTGTGGGTTGGAGTAGTTTGAAGCCTGTCCATTAAAGTATGAAGATTGATTATTCTTAATATAAAGCTGAGCACTGAGTGTATATATGTGTGGAGATAGTAATGTAGACCAAATGATAATTGCTAGTTCAGCATGAAATATGTATATTGGTGATTATTTATCCTTCAACATGTGTGTGATCAGGTAGGTCAGCAATATGAGATGGCACTGAGAGTAGTGAGTCGTGTAAAGATCTGAGTTCGAATCCTGCTATTTTATTAATAATATTTTAAATACTTTCTTTTTATGTAGTTAGTTAGGTTAGTATCTTTTTATTTTGTATATTTTTTTCTAACATCGGTTTTATGTATGTGTGTTTATTTTTCATTCAATATTAACCACGCTTTAAAAAAAAAAATTGAGACGCATAATTTTGGGATTCTGTAATCGATAAAATTTTGGTTGGGAGACATATTGGATACATTTAATAATCTATTCTATGAGAAATATGAATATCACTTCTAATTTTATCATTTATCACAATAATAGTAATAATCATCAATATTTGCCTTATTTGATAAGCCAATAATTATTTTAGAGTTTATAATTAAGATTATTGGTTTAGATGTTAAAATATAGTGTTACTATATATATATACATCAAATGTATTGGTTATTTTTACCTTACATTTACACACACACACACACATATATATATATATTGTACCCTCACTTCTCGGTATATGATATAATTTAAAAATATGACTAGCTCAATCAAATTATTATGCTCGGCTAAAATATGTACAACTATCTTTAATATATTTTTATAATATTACAACTTATCAGATTTATTCCAAACTTATCAAAAATTAATTTAGTTCAATATTATATACTAATTAAATAAATATTTAATTAAAATCATGAGACTGTGAAGTGAAGTTACAATTGGTAATCAGATTTACATTGAGTCAATGTCTCTCCAAAACACTGTCTCAATGGCATAAGAATACTATTACTCCTTTATTATCTCACCACTAACTCTACAGCATTCTTATGGCTTTTATAAATGAAATATCTTTAATAATAATAGATAAATAAATCTTAATCTATTGTTAAGGAAATATAATTAAAATGATCTCAGGTTCTTCTAATTATCTTAAAGTAATAATAATTCATGTAGATAGGAATGATAAGGGATTTAATATCAAACCTAAATACACCTAACTTATCCTAATAATAATCACTAACAATAATAATCTTTAGGGTATATCTTAATCTTATCTATTGGGTTATACTTTAAATCATTAAGGAAATAAGTAAATCATATACATGTCTTTTCATTTCCATATAGTATCTTAATTTTAAATCATACCAAAATATTATAATTTAATAATTTGTGGCAATAAATAGTATTATACTCTTATACTGTGCATTATAATTACTTTATGACCATTGTAATATCATATGTTAATGTCAATTAATTTTCTATAAATTATATTAAGAAAATATTGTGTTTCTTTCTCCAATAATAAAATAATAAATTCATACTGTGCAAATATTATGTTTATTCAAATTATCTGTTGTCAAATGCTGTGGTGTAAAATAATGAACTCAACACATCTTTTAAAACAACTTAACAAATTTATTTACATCAACTTTAACAAATAATTTATTTACACTATTTACATTTAAATAAAATTAAAGAAAATAAACAAAATAAGAAAAATAAGATTACAAGATTTTTTACACTGTTACTATTTCCATAACTATAAGTAGATAATTTATACATTTCAGAAAATGTTTTATTAATAAAATTCAATTAAGTTTATGACTTTAATTTACATAAACATTACTTATTATCAATTAATATAAGAAAGATTCTATGTAAGATATCATTCATGTAGCATGTATGTAAGTAAACCAACTTTAATAATTAAAATGCTATTTCACTTAAGTCCTACTGTTACTTATATTATAATGTATAAGGCTGTATTACATTTATTATCAGTATGACTCAAATATTAATTAATGTATCAACTGATATAACTTTGTAGTATAACAACAATTATTGATTATTACTGTTTATTTCATTCCGATATAATGTCACACTACATGTCTTATTAAAATATGCAATACGTATATGTACTTTTAAAAATAATATTTTAAAACTATTCAATAATTTCAACTTTTATAAAGTATAATGTTAAATAAAATTTTATGATTCTTTGTCATTTTAACTCATTACTTTTCTTTACTTATTATTCCTATTCCGTTATAAAACTACTACCTACAAAAGTCATTTTAACCCTATTTAATTTCAATAAAACAAATGACCAATTTTGAAAACAAAAAATAATAACGATTCAAAACTCTCCTATACCTCATCATATATTTACAATAAGCCTTCAATCAAAAATATAAAATTTCTATGTAAAATTAACGTAACTCATCTAATAAAAATAAAAATAAAAATATAGACCTTATATACTTCTTACTAACTTTAAAATAAAAAATAAATAACTTACACTAGTATAATAAATCTGATTTCTAATATTGGAACAGAAACATTAAAATTTATTCACGAAAGAATCATATAATTATTTCTAGGTTATTATATTACGTTGTACTAAATTTACGTCATCAATTTAAAATATGCATATTAAAATAAAACTGCTATTTTTAATCTTGTGCATGTATATTATTTAAACATTAATACATTCATTCAATAATCATGTAACATTTGGTTGATCTAAAGAAAACATATTAAATACATCAAATCATTATTATTATTACACAATTTTACCATAAATAACACTTCAATGTATAGTCCGTCACAAGATGTCCTCCAGGATTCCAGTTTTACAAAATAATTTCACATTCACACTCAACAATTATTCTTTAAAATATTACATGTTGTATAATTATAAAATAAACTTTATGCAATAAAAATTATATTAGTATTTAGTTATTATTTTTTTTAAAAAAATGTAAATGTACCTTTCCTATCTTTAATAAACCAATAATTAATTAATATTTAGGTTAGTTAATAATTGAGACATATTACGTAACATCCAATGGTGTCTTCTCCACTATATTGTTCTTTTTCCTAGGCACAAGTTTTCACTAAACATTACTTCCTTTTCCGGTACATCACGTGTTTTTTAAAAGTTTTAAATGAAGAAAATGAAAACGTTCTTTTTTTAAAAATAAAGTCAAAGTTAGTTTTACCATAAAATAAAATAAAAATTAAAAAATAGTTTATAGGATCCCGGTTCATTTCTTCTTAAGGAAAAATATTATTATTTAAAAGTTATTATTTTTAGCATTAGTCCATAATTTACAAAGTTCTTGTTTAATTATTTTAATTGATTTGGATATCCATGTCTATTTGATTTGCGCATTCCGTAACAAATATTTAGGTAAGATTACTTTTAAAGTCTTTTATACGACCAGCGTTTAGACTTTAATAATTCAATAATTTCTTACTCATAAGTATTTCTTGGCCAATTAATTTCCGATTTATTTGCCTTATAAAACTGTCAAAATTTAGTCTTCTAAATTATAAAGACTTAACAAGGCAAACATTTAGACAATTACTGTTATATATTATATCTTTACCAAGATATATTTAAATTTAGAATTTTACAAATACTTGCTTCATAAAGAAGTATTTCTCATTTTTCAAATATCTATTTTATCAAAATTAATTACATTAGCTTTTAAATTTATACAAAGTCCAACGTATTACTTTTAGGCATATAATAACTCTGCTAGTCAATCCAGCGTTTGTTAAATTTTCAGTATAAAGTCTCCAATATATTTTATCCTCATATGATGTCTTCATGATCATTTGATAGTAAATTGAGCTTCAGTAAGGAAACAATTAATAGGGAAATATAATAAATTAACACTGCATGTTCATCGGTAACTTTTATAAATTATTTTTTAAAACTACTCTAATAATTTTAAAACGATTTTTTTTTAGAGCGTCTATAATCACTTAGCTATTTTTAATAGCACTCTTTACTTTAAGAATTTCAATCACAAGTCCTCTCTAAACAATTGAACTTTAGTTTTATACCAGAAGAAAACTCCCACTTGATTGGTGAATTAAACAATTGATTTGCTAGCTTATTTACATATTTCACCAACAAGATAGAATTAAAAATAAATAATGACTTATTTAATATTTATTATTTATCACATTATTAAATTCTTAAATTAATATTCATCATTTATTTAAATCCATTAAACATTTTTTTAAAATGTTCTTTCTTACTTAATTTCACGTTTAACTTTCATAAGATTATTTTTATAAATAAATTAAGTCTATTTTTATTCGTTATGTTTTAGACAGTATTTTAAAAATCATATTTAATATTTCACATTAATTATCTTTATTTTTATCTCATGATAGCAAATATAATATTTATAAATTTTATAACAGGATTTTTAAAATAGTTTTGCAACTTTACTAAAAAATACTCCCAAGCATGTGTATACGTATTTAAATTAACATCTGTGTTTTACAATAAAGCTACAAACGCTTGTAATAATCTAAAAATAAACTAACAATACATTTTTTTAAAATCAATATTTTTAAAATAAATAATATCTTATAACAACTTTAAAATAATAATTCGATATTATTAAAATCCAACATTAATTCTTTTATCATGGAATACTAATAATTAAAATATTTATATTCATTTATTAAATATTAATTTTTATCAACAATAAATATATGCATTTAATTTTAACTTGTCTTTTAAAAACTTTAACTTTAAACATTTATTTATTAAATTTATTAATGCAGTATTGAATATGGCCAGTTTTCCCAACCATATACTATTATCATTCCCATTGAAATGTCTCTCTCAAACATCAGCACAATTTCCACATATCAAACACTCATGAATTACTTTAATTACATTTTTAAAAAGATTGTTATAAACAAAATTAAAATCATATAACTCAATATATCTTAAATTTAAATTTTTTTAGATAGATTGATACAACAATTCATGGAGACCCATATAAAAGGGCACAATATATATGCAATCAGAGTGGTCACCTTTCAATGTGAACCTAATTCAAATTCCATAATTAAATAAATTTACATAATATCAATAATACACCCTCACATATACATAATACAAATAAATTGTCACATAAATACCTACATGACATTTTAAAATAGGATATCTACTTCCCCCAATCAATTCTATTATCTTGTAAACGATTTAGTGTTAGACTGATACTAGATGGTGTTGTTTAAAAAAATATATTTCTAGTATTCATCTATTCATATCCTGAGATTAGTTTTTATTTTCTTCTTTATCAGTGACATATTTTTGACCTGGATCTAATGCATCTGGATTTTTAGATCTACTCTGTGCTTTTTTCCAGCAATCATCATTAACTTATTTTTTACTATCAAACTATCAATCTGAATTTATTATGTTAATACACAATTCATTATTTATTTACTGAAGAATAGATTTTTTTTCTTTAAATAAAAAATATTTGAAACATTTATTTTTCAATACTAATTTACTTATTCTAAAAATTTCAAATTTCCTTTCATATTGCATATATTCTAAACTAAACAAATTCTTTTTTTTTTTGATTATGTATTTTAATATTCAATTATATTCTTTGCAGTTTAGCAGAGCAATAGAGTGGTGGATTATAAAAGTTAATCTCCTTTCTGGATTATTTCTAGCTAAGAAATATTTTATGTTCATTTTAATGCTCAAACATTATATGATCATTCATGAAACTGATCAGACTTCATTTGATAAGTAGTTTATTATTTTATGGTTTTAGTTTTTATATAATTTGATTTCAAAAATATAGTATACATTTGGCAATAATAACATTCGATACAATTTTTAAAATAATACATATGGTTGTCCATATATTTAATAAAGTTAAATTATCTTGTATCATCCACAGAAGTTTCATGAAAATTTTAAATGATTATTTTTGATAGAAAAAAAAATCTCAATTAATATGTGCTGGATATATATTTCTGTTTTAAAGAACATCGTCAACAATCCAAAATTTTTTTGATATTTCATAAAATGAAATGTTATCAAATTGGATCTTATGAAGGTATTTAAATAAAAATTGAATTTCTTTATTTGATATATTGTTAATTCGTTTCCATGTTATTAATAACATTAATTAGGCAAGAAATACATATCCAGAAGTGAGTGCTTGATCTTTTTCATCGTAGATAACCACTAAAAAAAAAAACAATTTCCGTAGATAGCAACAAGAATATCGTTAGTCAATATTAGTGCATATTAATATAGTGTTGAATAGTTTATATTAACATAAATAGATCTTTTTGCTGAGAAACATTGACAAAAATCATTATTATATGGTAGGTCAAATTTGAAAGTTTTTAGGCTTTCTCCTTTATCTATTATTTAAAATTGCTAGATATTCATTTATTGACCTATAATTGGAGAGTTATCTTTGTTTACTACAAGCATATTACCTAAAAAGCTCATAAACGTGTTTCAAAATTCTAAACTATTTTAGAACCAATACGGTTTCCACTTCTATCCAGATTCAAATTGTCATAAGTATTGTAGGTTTTATATGCCAACGTATTTTGATATATGTAGTGTAACTATGATTAAATAATTTATTTAATAAAATACTAAACATGTTTATTTTGTAGTAGCTTTTTTAAAAATAGTCCTTAGAGTTTAAACAGAAACTAATTAAAAAAATTTTAATTACCAGGAATTGTCTTTATTTTTTTGAAACGGCAATTAGAAATAATCTTCTAATTGTTAGGGGAAACATTTAATTTAAAGCACAATAACTTTAATGAAATGAAAGCAGCTGTACATTTTGGTCTTATAAAAATAATTAATCACATTCAAAGCTGTATTTGCAAAATAATATTTTATAATGTTATATTCTTATTGGAAGGGCCTATTGAAAATAATCTCTTCTTATTAATTCTTATTCTTTTTATTTATTAAATGTTTTCATACACACATTTGTATATATTTATAAATTTTATTTAAAACAACACTTATACTTTGATTGTGCTATTTATATTACTACAACACTATTTGTCAGTTTAATTATTATTACAAGGTTTTGAAAATTATTTCATTTTTGTTTGCAAAGTAAAATCTGACAGTAGAGTGCTATTTATTTATTTTTTTAAAGTATCATAGCATCGGCCGAGACGCGAACCCGCAACCCGGGCAACTGCCTGCAAGTGCAAGGCAGTCGCGCTGACCTCTCGACAACCAATGCAAGACAGAGTGCTATTTATTAATGAAGATTACAAGAAAAGTTTATTATTTCCATGAATACATTTATAGGTATTACATATCAACAGAATTTAAAGGAATGGAGAGCTATAATTAAATTTATTGACCCCTTTTAAAAAAATTACTTCATATACTTATAAATATTAATTCTTATTAAGAGCAATGTCAGCACATAATACTTAAATAAGGCTAAAACCTTAGTACATTTAAGTATTATGTGCTGGCATTGTGCTTAATAATAATTAATATTTACAATTTTAAATTGATTCAAAATATTTCTAAATTTAATACCTGACTATTAACTCATTGTAAATTGAAAGATTTCATGATCATTAATGTTTAACAAAAATAATGGGCTTAATCAATGGAGAATTTATTAGCTTCATGCTCCCAAATCAAAATGCTTTAGATTTGTCTATATATTAAGAAAAATAAGTTGAAGATAAAAGTGTGGTTGCTCTTATCTTTATAAAGTTGAATCTTGTGTTTAGATTTGTAGAGGTCTCTCTTGTAATAAATTAAGCATGCAAGGTGCATGTACTAAAATTTTAGTCTTATTTAAGTATTTCATATTCTTATGTATATACCCCAGGGTTCACAGTAGGTTGGTGCTGTCTATAGGTTACCTGTGCAAACAAAGGCTGATTGGCTGCAGTTGATAAAAAAAACCCTGAAGTTTTGAGTAGTTTAGTAGTCAACAATTGTTAAAGGTATTAGAAGACCCATGAAAATGTGTAAATTAATAATAGTTTGCCATGGGTGACTAGTGTTGTCATATATATAATGGAAAGAACTGCAAAAGTTATGTATGAAATGAACAAACTCTGATAATGACATTCCATGATAATGTTAAGAAATTTGATGTTATCAGTGCAGCAAATTAGTGTTTGTACATTGAGCACATGCTGAAATATCTGTTCATTAATAAGACAGAGCATAACAAAAAGTAGCAATGCTAATGTAGCTGCCATACAATGATGTTCTGTAAATAACAAAAAGATTTTGCAAACTGAAGCCTTCAGAGGTAGCAGCATGTCTCAAGCTCATATAATAATGAAGTGCATATTTTTGTAATGTCCAGATAATATCACATCCATGCTTTAGTAATAAGATATAAGCATTGAATAAAAAATATCAGAAATATGAGGATAGCACTGTGGGAATTAGTGAAATGGTATGAAATTAGTGCAGAATTGGGTGACATGTCTTTTAGTAATATCTATAAGGGATGAATGACAATAAGTTATGTCAACTTATCTGTGAAGTATCCTTGATATATAAGCTATCTATGGATGATAGAAAATAAAGCCAATATTTAGACTACAGATGTTGAAGCTCCATAAAGGCAATTGTATACGACCATTGTGATAAGAAAAGCCATTCAAGAGAAGGTCTGAAAATTCAAAAGTGAGAAATGGCACATATGGGAAAAACAGTCATTTACAACATGTTTCCCACACAAAAGAGAAAGTTAGAAAAAGTGAGTTATATATTGATTTTTAAATCATAGGGAGGAGTTAAAGGTAAAATTGAAACAACAACAATAGCCAATATAGGTTATAACCATATGTTTAAACATACAAATTAATGGGCAAAGACACAATGTAGAAATTTATGGCATTAAGGGATTGCCCTAATTTTACAAAAAATATAGTATAAATGGTGAAAAAGAGTATAATTGTAGAAAAAGAAGAGCTTATTGCTACAGATATAAGTATAAATATGATTGATATATGAAGTAATGTAATGGTATTCGTCAAGATGAAGGCTAAAATGAAATTATTACTCTGTATATGGTAAAATGAAGTCTTACTCCCATTCTAGACTTATCAGTAAATGACATAGCATTAGTAAATGTTTGAGCAGTGAAGTTATACAGACTATCAAATGTTGTAAAGACTGTCAGTATATTTCTATCATGCCCTTAAAGGAGCTAGAGCTTTGTATTGATGCTTATTTAATAAAAATATATTTCTATCACTGATAGATGCTTATTTAATATGGACAAATTATAAGAATGTCGACAGTACAAGCATGTAAAATATGGTTAAAGTCTTAAATGAAATTTTCATGTATCATTCCTACCCTAAAATTATTATTTAGATAAGGGAACTTGTTTTTGTCTGTTCTGTTTAAAGACTTTTTGCCAACTAGGAACATTCAACATCTGTTGACATCATTGTACCATCCCGGATCTAATGGCCTAGTTGAAAGAGCAGTACAGCACTTGAAACAAGAGCTAAAAGAGAATTTGTATAGTGATATTAATAAAGCATTAAACAAACTTTTATTCACTCAATATTTCACTCTATATACAGTGACTAAATAGATGCTGGATAATACGTTATTGCATTGGAAATGCGGAACTCATCTGTTTGTACTAATGCCTAATAATAGTGCATTAAAGCAAATAAAATTGAATAAGGAAAGATATAATTCTGGTAATACTGTCTGATATAGTCATATTGAAAATAAAATGTATACTGGGATTAATGATCAGTATTGTTTCCAGATAGTTATGAGAAGTGCAAGTAACCAATGGTAGAAGAATGAGGAGATACATAAATCATTTGAAAGATCCCTTACAGAATTGTTACAAGAACCAAATGTTAAATACTAATTCAAAGTTAAGTGATACTACTTCAATAAAAGAAGGAAGTGTGGATATAGGTAATAGCTTTATGACTCAAATTTATGCAAAAAACCTAAAATACTACAAGATTATTTTTCTAGAGTGAGGGGAGAAAATGAAATGTATATATTGTTATAAATGATAGATATGTAAATATATATATGATTGTTAATGTAAATAAAGATTTATTATGAAAAATAGTTACTGCACAACTCTTACTATTCTGTTATTCACTCTAGAAAAATGTATCAAAAATTAGCATGAGTAGAATTTAAATATTTTATGTAAATTAATTATATATGAGAGTGCAAACTAAAAGCAGCAGCAGACAAAATAATATGTTGTGTGCAAAAGCTCAGTTTATTTAGATGCAGATTTATGTAAAGTATGTGTAAAAATAATATACATACCGCTAAAGATGTTTTACATTATTAGACTGTCTCTTCAAAGATTTGTGTTTACTTTCATTTATTATATATAAGTATTATATATATTATTTATGAATATATAATAAACACATTTATTTTGCTTTGCATTGTTTATTTATTCTCATGTGACCTGTCTTATGTGTATAGATTCTCATTGTATGTGACTTATATATACAGGCTAAATTATGTGAATATATTTTCAAGTATTGGGTGCTACGCTCAGGCTACTGAAAGTATCCAAATGTGAGTTTCAAATGCCAGGGTTAACTATGAGTTAATAGTTACTTTTTCACCAAAAGTATCTTCTACTGTCTTGAAGAATAAGATGAATGTTCATCAAAGAAATGCTGAGTCATAAAACAAACACACTTTTCTGTTTTACTCTTTTCATTACTGTTTTAATCACTTTAACTGTACCAACCGTGTCAATGACTTCATATGTTTGTGCAACTATTGTACATATATCTTTTTTTTTTACTTTTTTTTATTCATATTATCTTCTCTATGATAGAAAGTAATATTGCTATAGGTGAAAAGTCTGAAGCATTTGAAATGAAAATTGGTGTTAAATAATAAAGAGCACTTGTTCCAACATTATTTTCAACATTTATAATTATTTTGTAACTGTTTATAAGTGATTTTATAAAGTAGGCATCGGGACAGTATTTTCTGGTTGTTATTATTATTTGTTCTTCAAAAGATGATATACAAATTTCATGAACTTATTGTTTTGAATGCAATATATAATGATTTTGGTTTAGTCACTAATAATGATGTTATAAAAGATTCAAGTCATCTATCAGCAATTATGATAGTTAGTGTTAAATGCTGAGGTGCAGAATAGATTTTATTATGCTGTTTTTAGGGATTTAAATGATAAAGTATTTCATTTCAGTAAACCAATTATTGCATCTAAATTACTCGTATATATAATTATTATTTAGTTTTTGTAGGAATGTGATTTCTATCAATTTAACAAAAACAATATGACTAATTTCATTTAAAAATTCTAGAAATATTATGGCAAAATTGTAAACTCATTCAAAATATCCTTCAGTTTACTGAATGTAATACAATAGAGACTACCATTGTAAAATCACACATCTGTCAGCCTGTTTGTATGAAATAAAAAAAAGCATCAGTCTTCTTTAAAAAATATTTTATCTTAAACTTGAACATATTTTTCATAGAAAATGCAGACTCCATTTACATTACAACAATTATCTCAGGCAAAACTCTCCATACAGTGGTGCCATTCAGTGCCAAACAAAGTAATCAATGGATGCCAGAAGGCTTGTGCATAAAATCCCAATCTAATGTCTACTCATCCAGAAACTATCTGGGAATATTGGATGAGTAGACATTAGATTGAGATTTTATGCACAAGCCTTCTGGCATCCATTGATTACTCTGGTTGGCACTGAGTGGCACTACTGTATGGAGAGTTTTGCCTGTTTTAATAACAGTAATGTGCTAACGGAGGAAATAGTGATCATGCGATGTTTAGTGGTTTAACAATTATCTCAATAAACAAGTATAATTTTATTGTTTTTGTTGAAAATATATACTACAAGCTATGTATATAATACAATGAAGGCATTTGATTAGACAAGATTTTGAAATAGAAAAAAGAAGTTTGTTACAGAGGTTAAAAGATAATATTAAAATATTTACTAAGCAGAATAATGGATCAACATTTTTTGTAGGTGGAAATATTTATGATACACAAATTGGTTTGAATAATCATTACAAAAACTTTTCTATAGTTTATTATGGATACTACTGCTGTTTGTTCAAATAGAAATGACCATAATCAGATAGTGGCAATTTGTGTTCGTAAATTGTTTTGGATAGTCAAAACAAAACTCAACTTTAATCAGTTATTAATTTGTTGCTGCCGTTATTACTTTTTGTATCTTTTGGAGTTAGAATTCTTACATCCATTAATAGAAAATAATAACGATGTTTTTAATCACTTTTTTTTTTTTTTCATCTTCTGAGTTGTATGGTTAAATTCATTTTTGAATAGACCTAATTAATAATTACTTTTCAAAAAAAAAAATTTTTAAAAATGTATTTATATAAATACTGATCTATCTATGAAAAGGCACATTTTTAGAGATGTAAGTACCGTATATATATTGAAAATCCTGATATTTTCTGTTATTGATAAAATTGTTTTCAAATATATGCAGGATTAATGAATTAATGACATTAGACTAGAAAAGACAATATTACACAAAACACAACGAAAGGAAAAAGTGCTATAAAATATTAGAGTAATCTGCGTTCATTCATCTTTGACTACGTAGGCATCATTCATCTATTAGCACTCAGTCTTCCGTGTTTAATAATGATGACTTTCTCTTGGATAGTGCGAAAACAAGAGATTTTATCAAATTGACGTAAAATTAGCTTATATTCTATTCTCTTTCAAAACCTTATTTATTAAAAAACGTAAAGTTTATGAGAAAGAATTTATTTATCAATAAATTTGATTTTCAAATTATTTTAACTGATTTCATTAGTTATAATATTTCAAAAGGCATTCTAGTTTATTTAATTTTAATTCATTTAATATTAATTTAAAATAAAAAATTATTCAACCTTTAGCTTGCCAATAACATTTAGATAACAATAACTGTTTGGTGTAAACAGAGTTTTGATGTGTGTTTCAATAGATCAATATCTTTAATTATTTTTTAAAAACTTCAGTTTTTAAAAGGTTATTGTCCTTGAGTTTTTATTGATTTATAAATAAATTGGATTTTATTATAACAAAATGTCAGTATGAATATAAAATTTCAATTTTTCAGAAATAAAATATGCATGACTTTTTAGATTGCTTTTATTTTGCATTATACACTACTGATATTAATACTTTTGCTCCTGAATTAAATCTGCCATTAAGAGCTCTGACAAATGAATATTGCTACTCAGGCCCGAATCCAATAAGTGCGGGGCCGGATTGGACCCGATCACTCCAATCGCCTTAAATTCGGCCCTGTTGCTACTGCAACTCCAAAAAAAAAAAAAAAGTGCAGAGGGAAAATCAAAGAATGAAGAAGGAAATAGTAATTGAAAAAAGAAATGTAAAGATCGGGGTAAGAATGATTGTGATTGTAATCAAAAGATGAAAATACACAAAAACATATGCTTATTGTCATAACTAGCGTAAAGATGTGACAAATAGCATGAGGGAATTATGATGTATGGTCACAGTGTTACTATAAATGACTGATGATAATAAGGAAAAATGAAGAGAGAATGAAAGAAAGAATAATAATAATTAATTTACTTAATATAATAAAATATAATATTCAGGTAGTTGATTATAAAAAAGATTGTGTGGTGCTCGAGCACCAGAAATGTGCATCATTATTAATACATTATATATTTATACATATTATAGTGCATTTTGATGATTATGTCATCATCCCACTATAGATTTAAAACTTATAAAGATTTTCCTATTGAAAAATATCTAAAATGTAGATTCCACTATCCATTTGGAAATACAGTCCACATTTAAAACCTTAGAAATAGTTATCAGCTGGAAACCAGAACCATAGCTTGTAATAATTCAAATTAAGTAGAAAGAAAAAGTAGTTATGATCTTGATATTGATTAAATGACAGTTATCTTTCAACCTAAATTAAATATTTTTAGCATTTACAGAAATCAATTTAGACCTTATTTAGAAAAAGAAAAACATTGGTTATTATATCTTAATGGACTAAAGAATTTTAATTACAAAATTATGATTACTTTAAAAGATTTCATAAATCCAAGATGATTTTATTACTATCAGAAACAAAATTTTATTTCCGTAAAATAAACCATCTGATTTCTGAGGTGACTGAAAACGAATCTAGTCACTGAAAATTCGTTTTATTTTTGAAAACATAAATAAAAGAACTGGTTCAAATATTAATGCATATAAAAATTGTATTCCATTATATATTATATTAGTCAAACAATATTGGCACTATTAACAACTATAACGCAAAGCTACTGTTTACTTTTTATTACTAAATTTCTCTTCTGAGCACTTTCAAGAGGTGTGCTTTCATATTCATAGATCTGAGTGAAGTAATTCTCTGGAATTATATGCAAATTATACAAGGTTAAAAGTTAATTGCTCCATTTCTTTGATATCAAGAAGCATGTGTCTTTACGAGTGATAGTGTTACAATCCATAGTGATGAAGCAGGCTTCTTTCACTTTTTGTTCACATCATGTCTCTCTTTGCAGATCAGATTGATCTCTTGTAGTTCACACTGGTGTCCTGCCAGTTTCTGATGTAGTGCAAAGATGGAATAGCGTGATGGATCTGACAGTGCCTTGGTGTTGTAGTAATCAGGTTTGCAGTCCTGCCTTAGTTTCCCCATAATATGAGGCTCTACAATTTGTGTGAGTACATGCAATATTGTAAACAGCCTGAGGTGTTTGAGCCAGTGTTAGTTTAACTTTCATGTTGTTAATTAATCTGTTAGAACTGGGGGGGGGGTCAAAAACTTAATTGGAACTGTCTATTGAAAATTGCATGAACTTTATTATGTAAACATTTCTACAATAAAGCAACCAATAATACACACAAGGTGGATACACACAGGCTGCTGTTATAATACATTCCAAGTTTACATAATAAATTTTATGCAATTTTCAATAGACAGTTCCAATTAAGTTTTCAATCCCCCTTCCAGTTCTAACAGATTAATTAACAATGTGAAAGATAAACTAACTGGCTCAAACACCTCAGGCTGTTTACTATGTTGCATGCACTCACACAAGTTGTAGAGCCTCATATTATGGTGAAACTAAGGCAGCACTGGAAACTAGATTCCTACAACACAGATATTCATACGCCAAGGCACAGTCAGATCCATCACATTATTTAATCATTGCACTACATCAGAAACTGACAGGCCACCAGTATGAACTATAAGTGATCAATCTGGTCTGCAAAAAAAGACACGATGTGAAAAAAAGTGAAAGAGGCCTGCTTCATTGATATGGATTGCAATGCTGTCAATCGTAAAGACACATGCTTCTTGATACCAAAGAAATGGAGCAATTAACTTTTAACCTTGTATAATTTGCATATAATTACAGAGTTACTTCACTCAGAGTAATGAATATGAGAGCATGTTTCTTGAAAGTGCTCAACAGAGAAATTTAATAATAAAAAGTAAACAGTAGCTTTGTGTTTTAGGTGTTAATAGCGCCAATATTGTTTGAGTAATATAATTTTTTGGCATGCAGAGTTTTCAAAGCAAGTTCATATTACTCCATTATATATTATAAATAATAACTTTATAAATGTATTGCTTAATTTTTAAATTGCTGTTTGAAATATATTTTTTTATCTATATCAAATTAGCAAAATAAAAAAAAATATTGGAACCAACACACACACAAGATACCTAATCCTTTAAAAATTCTCATTAATTATTTTAAATAAAATAATCATTTTTTCAAGAAAACTATCAAACTTGATGAAATAATTTTAAAAATGTATTAGCAATTAATGTTTTATTGAAAAAAAAATATATACAAAAGCAGATGACACAGACATGCTTTTTATAGATATTACAGTAACTAATGAAGGTAGTGAACCACATTTTTTTTTCTCCTTAAAAAGTAGGTGCTTTCCTTTCATTCATATAATTTTGTATATTTCTACATAATATTTATAATATCTACATTTTTTAAGTATTTTGTTTATTACAACAATAAAGACATAGTTTTCTAATATTCTTACTTTCTAATCAAAGGATAGTTGGGGCTTACAATTGAATGATCATAAAAGAAAGATCTCTAAATACATATAAACTAATATGCTATCTGATCCTGTGCAATGAGTTGTTTTTGATTCAAAACCTTAGAGTTCTTTTGAATTTGACAGTATTAGCTTGGATATTTATAAATAAAAAATAACAGGTGATAACTATGTAAATAAAGGATGTTTCTTTAATCTTAATTCTTCACTGATGAAGGTATATAAAAGAAATCAATGTGGAAATGGGGATATCGTAATAATATATTATCTGATAGACATTGTTTACCCATGTTTACAGTAACTGGCTTTAGAATAGGATAAATATGTATTTTACTTATAATTATAAATTATAAATATAGTCTTGGTGACTCTTCATATATTTATAAATACAGTAATTAGATACATGTAAAGTACAACTTTAAAAATGTTATCCACTTAGGAGTGCTTTCGACTATGCTCATAGTTTTTGTCACTTAACACTTTGAAATGCTATCTTCCCACAATTACATGATCTTAACACTTGCTGCCTGTCTGTTAATTAAGCTTTGTTTGTATTTGTATATTAGCATAGCTTCCTTTAATTTTTTCTTCGTTATTTTTTTCAATTTGCAATATGTTTATATTATTATAATTGAAGTTAAACCATAAATACATGAATTATTATGGTCATAAAAAACAGATGCTGAAACATTATTATTTATTTTGCAATTTTGTTTCATTTTCTGAACTCGTTTTAATAACAGCAAGTGCTCTTTAGTTCTTTTTTCCAATGTGCATCTCGATTCCTCTATATATCTTGCTACCATGCCTACATATCCATTTATAAATGATGCAATTTTTATTTATAAATGGGGCTTTATCTTTAAAGTTCTTTATTAATTTGTTTAATGTAGGAGCTGAGTAAAATGCAATGTCACATATACCTTCATAGATTTTCCTTATAAAATTCACTTGATCATTTGAAATATATGATACTGATATCCATATTTTTTTAGGAGAATCAATATTATTATTATTTTTTTTTATTCTTATATTTTGTATTAAAATTTTTTAATAACATTATATATATGATTATAATTGTAGCCAACATTTAACAATTCATTCTAATACATTTCAATATTTTTAGCTTTATCTGATCAATATTTACAAAAACTTATTTCTAAATAAGAAGGACTTTAAACCTTCCATTTTATGTGATATTGGCACTCTTGATTTATATTGAATATAACCTCTTTTTACTATTGGTTTAATGGTCATACAGTAATCCAGCTTACATTGATTTCTAGTTATTTTAAGATCAAGAAACTTTTTAAAGCTATACTTCACATATATCTAATTACTGTATTTATAAATATTCAATTATAAGATTACATATATTAATTTGAAGAAATACAGATAATATTATATGTATATATATTATAATAAAACATTGAAATTTTATTAATTTAAGGATAATTTTGTACCCTGAATCCATTGAAACATGAGACGTTTTTTACCTGCAGCATGTCAACACTTATCTCATCGAGACAGAACAATTTGCAATACTTTGTTTCAATCTAAAAATAAGCATCACTCAACCATCTTAGCTTTTACTTATATCAAAATAAAAATCCATTACATAGCACTGTTCTATATCCATTTTTCTCAACTTGAGACATCATATGACAGTACCACCAGATAAATTATCAACCAGATTTTAACCACTAGTGGACATCAATTGGAAGTACTAGAATCAAACACATATATCCTTCAACAATATTATTTTATATGCTATAAAACTTATAACCTGGAAAGAGAATGTGGATGTTGAAAAGTACTAAGCAAATTTAACAGCAAGAGTTAGCATTGAAAACCATGTTTATGAATTAGGTGCAGAACAATAATGTGTAATCAGACTACCATCTATTTTCCAATAAGAAATGGATGACAAAATAAAGCAGTGATGTTATGATGATGAAAAAAGTCAATATGATTGTGATATGAAAAATATTTGGTTGTCTAATTAGAATATAGCTTATCTGAATGCTAAGAATTGAACTTCTATGTCAAAATTTATTTAGCAATTATTTGGAAGTTTAATTACAATAATGATTACAAAACAAAACAAAAAATACAGAAAAGAAATATGATATTTTGCGCTGAAGAAAAAACTAGTCTTTAAAATTATTCTAATATTGTATAATGCTATAATGCAAACTTGAATTTAGTATTGCTGATCACGTCTTTGTGTGTGTGTTTAAATTATGTAATATAGATATCAAGGTGATTGGTATTTTAAAAGGCGGTTATTAATGTTTCTTATCTCCAAGAAAATTAATAAAACAATTAAACATAAAATACTTTGAGAATAATTTTATATTTTGTAATGCTTTTTTGTTTCATGCTTGGAATTTTTTTTAAGAATACAAGCTAAAAAAAATATTTTAAAAAGATATCTATTATTTTATAAAAATAATAATCTTATATGAATAAACATCTTTAACAGTTCATAAAATGAATGAAATAATTGATATTGTAATTTTTATAATTAATAAATAACAAGATGGAAGATAATAATCAGCTCACAGCTAAAAAACGAAAATCAAGAAAACAATATAATTACAGTAATTCATACAAAGAAAAAAACAGCTTATAAAGCTGTGAGAAGATTTTACAAAAATCTAAAGTAATCTTTATTTTTTTGGAAAATCTACTATTCGAACTGATTTGGAAATTTTAACATGGAGTAAAAACATAAACATATTCTTCCATAGAGTTTTATACAATTATTGCATGCAAAAAATAGATGGCTTAATTTAGATTCTTCCATTAAAAATAAATATTATTTTTTGTTCTAGGTTTTTTTTTTAATTTACGTTTTATAATTCTAATTTTATGTCTTTAATTTTCATTTCTTGCTTATTTAGTTTTTAAAATTATTATATGAACAACACTACATTTATTCTTATACATTGTTTAATTGCATTATTCATCAATATCTAAAACTAGACATATAGTTTATTGTTTTGGAAGCCCCAAATAAATATTAACATTATTTGTAAGAAAATGTGATCTGCGATATTTAGATATTTCTTGCACCCCCCCCCCGTCTAAAATAAATTTATTGCATTCTCTAGAATCTATCTTACTTTTTTTCTGATTTGTATATTTATTTATTTTTTCAAGCTCCCTATAGCTATATACTCCATCTTATACATCTGGTACCCATGACCACATACATGTGAAATAAATAAACGACATCCAATATACATATTTCATGCTGAACCTGCAGTAATCAGTTAGTCTAGGTTAACATCTCCCTCACACACATATATATTCAGTGTTAAATTTATATTAAGATAGCAAATCTTCAAACTTTAATAGGACAAACATCTTCAAACTTTAATGGGACAAACTTAAATCTTCTCCATCCTCCAACTCTTCAGACATCCATATCATTGAAATTCTGATGATGGAATGCTCAAAGTCCTTGATTACGCCAATATTATTGTCATACATATGGCAATTTTAAGTCACTGTGACCCCTCATGTACAGGACCTTAATATGTCCATTTAAATACAAAAAAAGAGGAATGGGCAGAATACAGGCTGAATATGTAATATTTAAATATAAAGCCCTTCTAATTACATTAAGTTCAATATAGACAATATACTTATATTTAAATATTACATATTCAGTCTGTATTCTGCCCACTCCCCTTCTGTGTATTTAAATGAAAATATTAAGGTCCTATGCATGAGAGGTCAGAGTGATTAAAGTCAACATGGGTATGACAATAATATTGGCATCATCAAGGGCTTTGAGCATTTTTTCATCAGATTTTCAATGATATAGATAGCTGAAGAGTTGGAAGGTGAAGATTGAAGCCCCTCCATTAAAGTTTGAAAATTTGCTATCATAATATAGTTATGGGAAATTGTGATATGAACCAAAATGTTGAGTGATGATTTAGCATGAAAATTATTTATCTTTTTCACAGGTATGTGATCATCTGTATCAATTGTGTAATATGGAGTGGATAGATATAGGGAATTTGAAGGTCTGAATTCAATTCATTTCTAATTACATTAAGTTCAGTACAGACATTATACTTATATATTATTTATTTTTTTAAAAAAACAAACAAATGAAAAGTGTTTTGTAAAGTTAAAATTACAATGTTAGTAATGTTATCAAATTACAATTTGACTATAAAATTAAAATTCAAAAACTTTTTACATATTGCTGCTGATTTTTACTATTTTTCTCACAAAAATAAATATTTTAAAATCACTCATCAGTCTACTATTAATCTTTTATTTAAGCTTCCATAAAAAATTAGTTTCTTAATTGTTTAGCTCCAAATCTGTGAAAAATTTTTTTTATAGATATCTTCAATTATTTAACAATACATTTTTGAGAATATTTAATAGTCATGTCTATTTTTTTTTTCTAAAATAAAATATTTTACAATTTTTAAAATAGAATAACAATATTCCTTTTTACTTATGTTTTAATTTTTCAAACATTCATCAATTGTTTATGAATATATATATATATATATATAAATAATTATTCAAAACAATACAATAATTAATACAGTAACAATATTTTAAACAAATATATACCAATTTAATAGAAGTACTTTCAACTATCTATGTAGTCGTTGTCAACTAGACTCAAATTGTATTAGAAAAAACCGTTACAAATGTAAACAAAAGAATACGTCTACATCAATTTTCCCACAATTCATTAATTTTTATATTGGCTGTCTGTCTATTTATCAACTGTTGCTTTTCACTTTTTATTAACATAGCTTCTTTAATTTTGCGTTATTATTATTTCTTTCAATACACAGAATTTTAATTTATTAAAATCAAAATAAAACAAATATGTAATAAAAAGTGAAAGCACAGTGTAAATAGAAGAATATAAAAATTAATGAATTGTGGGAAAATTGATGTATGAGTATTGTTTGTTTAATTTGTAGGTTTTCTAATACAATTTGAGTCTAGTTGACGATAATAGATAGTTGAAAGTATTCTATTAAATTGGTATATATTTGTTTAAAATATTGTTTGTATTAATTATTGTATTGTTTTGAATATTATATATATTTTATTATAATTGGAATAAGACATTGATTAATAATTTAATATATATATATATATATATATATAAAAAATAAATAAATATTAGTATTATGACCTACTGGCAATCATATAAATAGCATTACTCAAGAATGAGTTATCAGCTTCATATTTTTATGTTGCTAATGATTACATTAATTATTGTAATATAGAGTTTATTCATTTCCCATCTGGTAGTTTACTTATTCCTTTTTTTATTATATAAAAGTGTATACTATACCGGATGTCACATAGCGGTAAAGAGACATGAGACTCGAACTAGGGTTTTTGAGGATGAATCCCCGAATAGGATGAGCTAAAATAATACATCATTATATAAAACCTTTTTATATTTAAAAACTAACCAAAATAAAGATTTGAACTCTAGATAGAGTCAAAAGATACTTTAATTTAATATTATATAAAAAAATAAAAAAACCATTAGTTCTACACGTAAATTATTTATATAGTTCAAGCTAAAACAGTTTCATTATGCTTACATCTGAAATTATTATGGGATATCACACTCATACATATATAGTGTGGTTTATTTATATGCCAATGTTTAAAAAGAAAAAGTTACAAAATGGGTTTAGGTAGAAAAATACTATTTTGGTTAAATAATGACCTAGACAAAAGAATTTACGAGAGAGACACTTTAGTGTTTGAATAAATTAACATAATGCATTTAACAAACTGTGGTCGATACCACTTTGATCACACAAGAAAACTACATGTATATAACTGCGATGCCAGGTAAATTGGTCTCTGACATCCGTTATATTTATTAATTATCAAACAATAAAGTTATCAAACAAACGTCAATATAACAAACATTATATTTTAATTCTTGAATTAAAATATAATAAGGAAAATCCATTTACACATGTGGGAGTCGCTCATCAAAAAGAAATAGCTTAATGCAAGCTTTTCATGACATTCTAAATATAAATATATTAATAAATAACAAAATGGTTTAATTATATCATAGCGTTATGGCGTATAGATTAGTTTTAGGCATGATTCTAAAACATTATAATGAATAGCGGTGTGAGCAAGAGGCAGCAAGATATAAGATTTGGTCCATTTTGGCTGAAAGATGCTTCATCATTTAAATGGGAAAAAGAGAAATGGTATACCCATTCTTTTGATGGGCCATATCTGGAAAAAAAGAGGAAAGTAGGGAGATGCAATGTTCACATAGGGTATCAATGCAGAGCTTCCACTACTCTTTCCGAAGTTGCCATAGGGCACTTCCAATGCCAGCTAAAATGTATACGAAAAAGAAATAGAGGATTCAGAGTTTTCCGATCCTCGAGTTATGATACAGCAATTAATGATGCTGGCTGACCTATGCTGGCAATGCTATGAAACTATGTTGCATCATTAAATGACATCTAAATAATTAATGGCCTAAATATAAAATTTTAATTGGGCGTAAAACTAGATGGATGTCTTAATGACATATGATTACATTTCCCTTCATTAAATAGGTCCCACATGCATTTGAGATCAATAAGAATTATTTAAACTATAATGCTAAAAGCGCTACATATAAATGATTATTACATAAAAAAAATGATGGTCATTATTATTTAAAATATCTTAAGTGGGATTTAAACAATGGCGTTCTTGGATAACATTAAGTTTATAATTAATAAATATATATACTCATAGCAGTTCTATAATAATAATCTGCCTATAAACAGAAATATTATTTAACTATTTCTCAACTCAGTGAGCAATCTTTAAAACAAATAATTTAACCTAATTAAAATATCCCAGAAGTGCAGGAGGATTTAAAAAAGATAATCTAAAATAGAGAGGCTCATGGAGTTGAGTTGATTTGGCATATAAATTACATGTAAAAATAAAAAGCAAATAATTATAATAATAAAATTTTCCGCACTAAATAAAATGTAAGGTTTAAAATTAAATAAATGTAAGCATTTACACACACACACACATATATATATATATATATATTGTACCGGTAAAAATCACCATGCTTAATCACACACAGTAATCCGAATTCAAACCCAGTCCACGTCTAGGAATAAATTCCAAAATGCAAACTAAATTCAAACCCAAAACCCTGGCATGACCCACCGATGACAATATTACCGGCACGGGGTTTCCCCTTTACTAGCTCATCGAAAAACACAGACTAAATTACCTACAATCAGCTATTTCATAGATATCTTATAGTCGGGATATTGGTACGGCTAATAATTTAATGTATATATTTAAGTTGTCGATACAGACAGCAGGTGATTGGCTAGATTTCGAGAGTAATAATGCAAGAGAGACAAAATTAGGTTAGACAAATTTTTAATAAATTATTGAAAGCATTGAATAATATTATTTACAGGTACGGTAACTCTCATATGTATTTATAATAAATTGCTGCTAGTCATCAATAATCGGTTTGTACTGATTAACAAACTCATGCCAATATTTATATGTTTAAATGGTTGTACAGGTTGATATGAGAATCAGAGTAATTGGAGCACTTAAAATATTTATCTACTAGTTTTTATTAAGTTGTTTTATTTTAATAGTTTCAAACCATTGCGTATACGGATAAATGGGAGGCGGTTTTATATAAAAATATAATATATAATATTGATGTACTGATGGTTGCAGGGATTAAGGTATACTACAAATAATAACTTGCGGTGCATTGACGGAATACCGGGCGGCTTGTACTTTGACAAGTCTTACTGCCCCCAAGTAGATCCGGGACACTACAACCAGCCGGGCTCATTTTCGAACCCCAGTGATCCAAGAGATTACCTGGAGAAGAATTTCTTTCTCTCCATGTGGTAGTAAAACGAGACGCCAACTTAAGCGAAGGTAAAGGCATTGCCACAGTAACATCGAGGAAGAGTGACCGGAAGTGGATTTTAAAATGAAATTATATAAAACCCTTTCTCTCCGTAACATTTTCTACGCAACAGTCCGATATAACTATTCAATAAAACATGGCGAAATCAAACGATCGCAAAAGTAATAATTAATTAAATTTACTCTGAAACCCATAACTCCCCAGATTGTTCGGAAGGTAATAATAAATTATTATTCTTACTCCGTAATAATATATAACAAAAGATTATAATAAAATTTTAGACTATTTTAAGTATTTGAGATTTGGAGTATAGATTAAAATATCATGACAAAGTAAAAGAAACAATAAAAATACTTGAATATTTCTCAACTCAACATAAATGACGATTTTTAATTCGATACAAGAAAATTACTTTTAAAATGAATATAATAAATATTATGAGATAACTTTACTGACTTTAATTAGAGTTGAGAAATATTATTATTGGCATCGTTTTGTTTGTAAAATAAGTAATAGTAAAATATAAATGTATTCACAAATGGATTATTAGTAGGCACAAATCTTAATAATGATTATCTAAAGACTAGAGCACAGAAATATTAGAGAAGGAAATTTACTGACAGGTTTTAGTGTAACATTTTCAAATGGAAAACAAGAAATTTACATGCAATTAATTAGGTTAACAGATTAAATATAAAATTATTACTGAGAGGAAAGTTAAAAAGTTCATGTAACAACAGTTACCATTCTTTCTTCGTCCGGCTTTTCTTCTTGCGGTGATATGTATGAAGAACGTAGGCGCGCATTTTGAATTTCTTAGAAAGGCATGGTTAATTTAAATGTTGGAATTTGGAAGACTGGAAGCACGGAAAACATTACAGATCAGCGGTATGAAAGATTTAAATTGGCAGAACAGGAATCAGCTTCTTGGACTCAGCCCATCATGATTGCAGTTTACCGGGCAACTTCTTAATAACAGTTGAAGTGATTTCTCTGGAACAACTCTGCTGTAGCTTGGGACGATCTAAGCACAGCCAAGTCAAAAGTTAGAGTGTCTATATTATATTTAAGATGGCTACGGTTGACCTTTCTGCCTAGTTTTTGTTCATAACTCCGCCTCCTTTGATTTTCTGGCCTCCAGCAATATCTAATTTGACTATACAATAGCATTTGCCTTTCTTGATAAGCGTTCTACGTTTCTCATTTATTTTTAAATTTAATACATGATTCTAAATTGACAAAACAATTACATCGGAATTCGTGAATACAAAAATATACATTCATTATCTTAATTTATCGAAGTACAAATTAATTATTCTATACATTTTTTTCAAGTAAGATTTTGATTAAAAATACTGATCAAAGGAATGTGACTTTTGATCAGCATTTTTAAATGACTTTGTATAATTTGCAAAATTAAAATTTAAAGAAAATATACACGCAATTGAAACTTTTAAATTGAGCTAATATAAATCCACAAACCACACACACACGAATATTATTTATCATGATTTGTGACATTTATACTCATACTCTTTACATTAAATTCTTTTTAAACAAACACAAAATAAATAACTTAAAATTTATGTGGCTTGGAATAGAAAAAGTCTCATTGCGGGTAAATAGTGGTTTAGAATTACCGTTCTTAAATGACAACCATGAAACTAAGATCGATTCTTCGATCTGTCTGTTTCAATATATAATGATAGAATTATAGGGAGACTTTCAAGCAGAGATTAGGTTACAAATATATATAAAACACATTAATTATTAGTACAGATATAGGTAAGCATGTTACCTTGGCAATGTTACAATGGCTAGGTGGTTCTTTCTTTGAACTTTAGTTTACAGGGATTAGCTTGGTGGTCAGCAATCTTAGTCACTGCAGCTTTTTCATCAGTAGCAGCCTTCTTCCGTGGCAGAAGTTTTGTGGCAGCATGCTAGAGGTAGCCCTGAGAGGCACAGGGAAAGACGGTTCGGTTACCTACTCAATAGACATTCTAAAAACTAAGAGCAAACAAATACTGTCAGACTGTAAGATTCTAAGACTCAAGCTAAGTCTCAGGCTAAGACTAAGACTCAGACTAACACCCCCTCCCCTTATCTCTAATCTATTCTACTTTTACCACCCAAGCTATTACAGGAATGCTTTGGTTCATTTGCCCAGAGGCAGATGAGACAATTACTAAATTCCTGAGCAAATTACAGTCCATTTTAATTAAAAGTAAGATATAAGAAGATAAGGTTCAAATCACTTTCATCAGAAAAACTTTTAATTAAGTCTTTAAATTATAAACCTAAAAACTATGATAAGACAATATTTTGATTAATGAAAATCAAGCTTTTTTCAAAATATTTAATTAGCGAAGAAAACTTCACAGTGAGTTGATTTGAACCTGCCATCTTGGTTATATCTTCTTTCTTTTAAATTTTTACAAAATTGAAATTAAAAGCACATAAATTTTCACAAATGACAAACTTTATGTGATTAAACAAATTCTCTTTTAGTTTTTTTTTTTTTTTTTAAAAAAAAACAAGCTTAAAATATTCAAAAGTATTAAAATATCAAAATCAAAATTATAAAATATTTATTATATAGTAAAGTCTTATCATATTTTAAAATATATATATATACATTGCTGCATAGTAGGTGATGGCAAGGTTAGTACATTGAATATAATTGCTGGGTTTGAACCCTTGTAAATGGTTAGTTTTAGGAAGGAAAGCATGAAGCTCACTCTGACTCCAGAGTGATTGCTTCAATACTGTGTTTTCCAATAATAGGTCCAGGTCTTATATTAATTTTTGCTCCAAAAGGTATCATAGGGTTTAATTTCTAAGGGATGTCTTATTTTTTCATGTACAAAAATCTACATTTATTCAAGTACAAATATGTATATTTATTCAGGTACTCTATTGACAGAAAGCTGTAAGATTCTTACCCCAGGAGCCCCACAATTTATTTCTTGTACTTATCAAAAAGCTCTTTTTTTACACTCATCATATCAGGTGATCAAAATATTATACTAGTTAAATAAAGTGTTAATTGAAGACTTTTAAGAAAGGAATGATAACAAAAATGATTGCATTTAAGAATGATTTGTCCACACAAAAGGAACAAAAAAACTGACAGCACAAAAATTCAGAAATTGTTTTTTTTATTTCACATATGCACTTTAAATGCATCCATTATAACAAACAGAATATTGAATTATGATGATTCATATATGATACAACTATATCTATCCATTATCAAGTGCACACATTATAAATATTTTCCAAAGTATTTGTTTGGGTACTCTTTATAAAAACTTTTCTTTAACTGACAGAGATATTTTAAGTGCTGGCTCTGGCTAAGCATTTATCATAAAGCTTGTAGAGGAATTGGCAATCCTCATTGTTTATAACTTACAAGCTTAAGAGATAGGGTCATGTGATCTATGACCCTTATTTTGACTACTTTCAGTTATTTTACTAAAATATTTTAGAAGAAAAAGAAAATGTTTAAAAAATCGAACTAATTTTGCTTTTTTATCTTGAATATTTAAAAGGTACCATAATGAAACTATGAAACTAAATCAATTAATCTACATCTATGTATTAAATATATATATAAAAAAAGTATCTAAAATTTATAAATGAAATTATAACTTGTCCAATATACTGACATGTGATAGATAAATTATTTCTCTATACAGAATGAATTATATTTCTCCAAAACTGTTGATGAGAAAATACAAAAGAAGCATATAATTTATATTATCATTTATTTAAAGCATTAATGTTAATATATTATTTATACATTTATTACTTTATAATTTAATATGTTCATTGATCATCAATGTGACTGATGATCTTAACTAGAGCTTACATTTGGAGTAGGGCTTATTATATAAACACCCTAAAAATCATGTTAGGGCTTATTTTCTGGTTAGGTCTTACTTTTAGGGAAACATGGTAATAATGACAAATAAATATTTACTTCAGTTTCTGGATAATAGTTCTCTAGTAGCCATCAATTAGAATTTTTGTTAAATAATCTAATAGTTTTTAATTTAAATCATCTTATGGTTTTGAACATAAGACAAAAATTTGTTTAATGACATATTCATAATAAAAAGATAGTAAATATCAACATACATTTTTGGTACCAGATATAGTCTAAGTACAAGAATCATTTATCATTTGTGAAATGAATGGTATATGCAAAAAAAAATAATAAAGCAAGCCTTGTATTCTTTAGTTACATTTAATTGGAATTTGACATCAGTACTTTTTTATTTATTTAATTCTCCATTGTAAATTTGAATAATCACTTGAGTTAAGAGATAATAATTACTGGAACAAAGATTGACAAGCTGTCATACAGATGAATTATATGATGTTATATTTTAGTAATAATTATTTTGCCAAATGGTGCAACAATTTAGCTTATAAGAAAAATTATTAGAATACAATTACCAATGTAATGTCATATAAATGAATAGAAGATTTTCATTTGGAAATTGGAGTGCTTGAAATTTTCCGATCACTAATGTGAAGAATATAATGAATAATGGAAACAAGCTGACTGCTGAATAAATCTCAACACCCATTGAAGAGAATTAATATATAAAACTTAAGTAATCTGGGAATCGTTTTGGCACTATATTCTAATCACTAATTATTTGAGTTTACAAATTTGGCTCTGCATTTTAAAAAAATATTTTTTTCAAGTGTTAATTTTAATATAAACTGTCATATTTAAATGTTAATTACAATGTGTGTGTATATATATAATTTTACCTTTAAGATCTTGGCAATGTTAAGGCTATTAATATATGGTAGATCTGAATTTATTTCAGTCCCATATAACTATTTAAGTTAGATAGTTAAAGTTAAAGACATTTTCATATCCGAAAATTTCAGAGTTTCTACTTAAATAGTAGGTATTAAATAAGTGCTGGTTTTGAATTGATACTTTAGAACTAATATCTTAATGTTGTAGCTCCTATTCCAGATAGAGATTTTAAATATTTTCTCTTACTGCACTTATTAATTAAGAACTTGTTTGAGCTATTACTGTGCTTTCTGTATTACGTATTTGTAAACACAAGCTTATAAAAGCAATGTCACGCTATATATGGCTTGCTTTATTGATTAATGTATATATATATAGCTCTCAGACTAATAACTATATATATATATATATATATATATATAGGTTACAATATATATATATATATATATATATATATATATTGTAACCTAGTGTTATTGACACTTGGTTTACTTGGCATTATTTCTGCAGGAAAACAATGCTATTCTTTAAAGAAATAAAAAGATAAAATAACAATAGTAATAATTGATTAATAAAGTATGCTATTCACTCACTTTGGCATGTTTTGGGTGAATAACTAATAGATTTAATAACTCAATGTCATTTTTTAAAGAGAGAACATGAATAATTTAATTGAGATATTAATAATTAGAGCAAATTAATATGGTATAAAAGCTAAACAGTAATTGATTTTGGATGGGTAGAGGGGAGAGGGGATGAGTGTCTTATCATAAAGCACAATAACTTCTGGTAATTTCTTTTTGTAAAAAAAAAAAAAAAATATAATGTTTAAAGAATTATACATCACTGATTGTTAATTTAATGTATTTATTATTTTTTTTTATATTGTCAAATTACTTTGTAATCCAGGTAGATAATACTGAAAACTATATGATTGTAATAAGTTTTTCCTTTCTTTTGTTTATGTTATAATCAAATGATTATTTTTCTGGAAGAGGTCGCTAAAGTAAAAAATAAAAAAAAACAACAACAAAAACGAAACAACCAATTTCATAATCAAGATCATTTTTTTTGAAAAATATAGTCTGCTTTTTGTTTTCAAGGAAGGAACAGTGCTGAAATTTGGTAACTCAATTTTTTCATTTTATTTTGCAGAAATAAATGTAATCAAAGTAAAATTTTAATAATATAATGTGTGGCTAAATTTTTTTGATAAGAAATCCTGATTTTCTTTGCCATCTACCTATTTAAAGACCTTTTATACTTAAAAGTTTATTGTCTCGCGCTAAAGTTCAAAAATGACAGATGTAACTAAAAGAGTCACGAAAAATTATATTATATCTAAATTAAGGAAAAGAAGCGATTTCCAAGAAAAGATTAATTATTTATTAACTTTATGTCATTTATTGATATTTTCTTGGTATAGAAAGAAAAAAAAAATAATTGAAAGAAATATTTTGAAACCCAGGAAAATCAACTAGAAACATTTTCGCGCTCTTTCTCAATATTGTCTGCCTTTACAAGTAATGTAGTTACATACGTTAAAATATGTTTTATTCACCAAGAATTGTCTGGAAATAATAATAATGATAAATAAGATTAAATTATGCACCTGTATATTTTTTTTAAAAAAAAAAAAATATATAAACTTTCTCAGAGTAAATATAGGAAAAGTTATATAGGGGAATTCTTACGGAGAAGTTACCGTTAAAAAAAAAATTTATAATTCCTAAAGTATGAACAAAACCAAATATCTTAGTGACTTAATGATAAAAATAAATGATATATTATATTACACATCAGTTGGAGTTATTAAAACTTCCTATACATGTAAATCAGCTGCAGTTATTATCAGAATAATCTCGGAAAAATTGCGCATTTTCGTCCATAAGTAAGCTAGCTAATAAGTATACGTATCGTCAATAAAAAAAAATATATTGTGTATGTTTATCGTCTATAGTCAAATATTCGTCTATGTTAGAAGTCTATTTTTTTTTCTTGGATCCCAAAATTGTAGTAGTTTAATTCAAGTAAGAATTAATCTTCAATTCTGCTATATGTTTCTTTACCTAATTTATTAAACGCACAAAATAAGAGAAAACTTTTATTTAAAGGAAATAATACCATGCGTTTATTGTTTTTAAACTTGCTTCGTGCGACTGGATAAAGCTCTTCACCTGGACCAATTGCTCAATAGAAAAACATTTTCTAATGAGAGAGTATGCACTTGTTAATTAATGATTGTGTAAAACTAAGCTATAAATGATATGTATTTTTGTTATATCACATAGGTTAAAGTCTGTATGGTCAAGTGATATTTAATAGCCTTGTAATGACAAAGGTATGTTTTAATATAATTATTATAGGTTAAGTTGATATTTAATACGAAAGAAAAAAATCTATAAAATATGTTTTAATTAGTACACACAATTGTAGGTAGAAATTTTGTATGTTAGATACGTAAAAAAAAAATATTTAGATATTTAAGGGGTAAAATAAATATTGAAAATTATCAGAAGTAACTAAAAAAAAAAAAAATGCTATAACAAAATATTTCTTGTTAAAGTTTTGAAACGAATTTATACTGTATTAATTGAGGAATTTATTCCTAATTATTCTTAAATAACACATCCACTTTATTTAGTTTAAGATAGTATGCTACCAACTATTTTGAATGTTCTTTTATTAAAATTAAAATTATTATACTTTTATTCTATGATGTCCATTGATTTCAGATGTTGATCAAAGTATACCCGGTAACATAAGTTTATTATAATCAGTGTATTTACTTATCCTGCCCAGATATAGCATTGGTATATGCTTAATATTCGCATAGGTAATAAATATAATGTATTTATTTTGTGGGATGAAAAATGATCTCCCCAAAAGCTTTGTTTTCCATGAGAGGAAGATTTTAAATATAATGTTCGGGTATGTTTATAGCCCAAGTGATCGATTCTCATAGATAGGACGATCAAGAATTTATCTAGCATTTAGTATGCTTCATTCGTTTAAATCCCAGGAGAGGATTGTATTTGGTGTGTGTTCGTTGTATGCCCAAGTAAGAGGCAAGAAACCACCAAAATATTTTAATGTAGTAGATTACTCTACAGACCTTCGTGGTTATTCCATATTCCTCATGTGAAAATAAAGATAGCTCCACCATGGAAGGTGTTGATTATTGTGCTTAATTTTGAAAGTTCGGGCAAGATAAAGGTTATATTGGAGGTGTTAGTTCCTCAAGATCCACTTTAGTATAAATAGTGCGTTAGTAACTAAGGTCTATATCTGTATTGTGCTGCTAAATATTGCTAGTATTTGACAAGTAAATCAATGGAGAAAGTAATTAAAATTGCGTAGTTTTAAAACGCTTATTTACTGAAAGAATATTCAAATGCAATATTTAATTCTGGTTAGTAATTAAATAATACTCATATTTAAAATTATGAATAAAATTTGTATCATAACTTAAGTTAGCATTAAGTTAAATGTAAGATGGTAAGTGTAACTTCTGATAACTGGCCTATAATTAGAATAGGTTATCCCATTAAAGACCATAAATAAAGTAAATGTATTAGAAATAAATTTAATATGTTGCGTCTTGCATATGATGGGATTAATCATTTAAAAAAAAAAATAGTTAGTCAATAATTTTGAATAAAAGCTTCTACAAGGTTGCCAAAATTTAATAAACAATGTATTGGTAATGAAATGTACTTTTAGTTAATCAATCCATATGATTGCATACAGGAGAAGTAGTAACCTCTAGTCCATAACCAAAAGAGTATACAGATTAATGTCAGTTATATTTTATATTTTTGTATTACTATGGGATTATTGAATAAATGTTCATATATTTTTTTTTGTGATAGTAATAAATTATAGTCTTGTTAAAATTTGTTGTAGATTCATTTTTTTTTTTTTGTTTTATATGCTAAATATAAGTGTTTGCACAATATTTGCAAAACCTTTTCTTGAGTCCGAAATCATTCCAAATTCTTAAAAACTTAATATACCAGATAAATAAAGTTAAGCAGATCGGAATATGTCATTATATTTTAGTTTAATGATAATTATTTATGGAGTTGAAAACTTAAGACTAAACATTCACCTTTGTATAAAAAAAAAAAAAATGAATTTATTCCCAAACCATTAACTTTGGTTGCACATTATTCCATTCCCATTTAGTTAAATTGTCTAAGTAATAAATCTTAGTTATATTATTGTGTTGTCATGGATGATGGAAGGACACAAAAAGCACCCTTGTCTTTTTATTATTCTGACTGAGATTCTAAAAAAAAAAAAAAAAAGAAAAGAAAAAGGGCTGTGTTATTCAAAATTATACGTCATTATTGAATAGAATTATCATCTCTTTAAATAATATAGCAGTTGATATGAGAGATGAAGACACATTGAATTTAAGTAAAATAAATGTTTCCTATAGCCGACCAGAATGCCAGTCATATGCGACAACACAATACTGCTGAGCATTTCCTTACATGAAACAAAGAACCCTGAGATTAATATTATTATAATTATTCTTTAAATTAATAAGTGATCAATTATTGTTGTTATTACAATCGTGGCATGGCTTAAGAGAATTAAATGTACAATTGTATTATATGAAAGGTATTTTAGATCATATTGGAAAATTAATGGATATGTTGCTTTATTTTGGTTGCCTTAACAACAACCAGAAAAATTAGTGTCACAAGTGCAAATAAACTAAAATAAACTAATAAAATTTCTAATAAACTAATAATAAAAATAAAAGAGTTAGAATATATATATATATATACAATATTCAAATCTAAATATATTGTTTATATTAAACTTAATGTAATTAGAAGGGACTTCAAATCGAACTCCATCTTATACAACTAATACACATGAACACATAAATGTGACAAAGATAAATGATCTCCAATATATGCATTTCATGCTGAACCAGCACTTATCATTTGGTCCAGCTCACCATCTCTCTTACAAATATATACAATCAGTGCTCAGTTTATATTAAGATAACAAATCTTCAAACTTTAATTGGCAAGCTTTAATCTTTTCTACCCTCCAATTCTTCAGCCATCCATATCAGATTTGAAAATCCAATGATGTAATAGTCAAAGCCTTTTTGATCCTAATATTATTATCAAGCCCATGTTAACTTTAACTCACTCTGACTGCTCACATGTAGGATATTAATATGTTCATTTAAATACACAGAAGAAGGATGAGCAGAATACAGGCTGAATATGTAATATTCAAATATAAGTATATTGTCTATACTAATTTTAATACTAACATGGATATGATAATAATATTGGCATCAGCAATAGCTTTGGGTGTTCAATCATTGAATTTTCAATTATATATATGACTGAATAGTTGGATGATGGAGAAAATTGAAGATTTCTCAATAAAGTTTGAGCACTGCTTGTATTTATGTGTGGAAGATGGTGATCTGGACCAACTGATGAGCTCTGGTTTAGCAAAAAATATGTATAGTATAGGTCATTTATCTTTTTCCCATGTATGTGGTCATGTGTATTAGTTGTATAATATAGAATGCTTAGCTGTAGAAAGCTTGAAAGTTTGAGTTCAAGTCCATTCCAATTATCTATATATTGATATTTCAGCCTTATAATAACTATAAGCATCTTTCACCTTTATTTAAAACTTTTAAAATGTTTATAATTTTAGTTCACTACCATAACAATAAAAAAATTGGCTGCTAAATGAGTGTTGCATTCAATTAACGATATTAAAAATATTAGTTTTTGTCATAGAGATGCTTTTGTAATGTGGATAATCTAGCAATAGATCTAGATTTAGAAACACTACCAAGCAATATCAAATGATTACTGAAGTTTAAACTATGGGATTCTAATGTAAAATGAAAATAATGATTTCTAAAAGCGTAATCTATGTTCAGATGAAGTTTATTGATTTTTTAAAGGAAAAATACCTATATTATATATATGGTTGAAAAATGATGACCATGATAATGATATATATATATATATATATATATATTGTGAATGTTCAAATTGATGATCCAGGTATATATATATATATAAAAAAGAAAATAATAAACAATTCAGTACAATTTAAGTTTAACTAAATAGGATCGATATTATTTTATATATTTCATATATGAATGCAGTCACCATAGTAACATTATTATATACAGTTCAATGTTTTTTGTGTTGTGTATATGTGTTTATAAATTAATTTAAAAAAAAAATATTATTATTAAAAAAATATAGATATGTGTAAATTATTGATGTTTATCAATAATTTAAAAGGTTATTATATCAATTTTGTATTTTGGTTTGTAAAATAATAAAAAAATTGTAATCGAATTTGGATTTAATCTTCATGTATCTTTTTATCCGAACTTATCCCAAAAACCCGCGAAAAGAAACTATAAGAAAATTGATAGAATTGAGTTTTTTTTGAGTAAGATTGAATGGTCGTCAAGATACGAAAAACGTCAGAAAGAGAACATATAAAAAAGACGTGACAGAATATAACAGGACTCTTTATCATTTTGCAATAGTAAAGGATAGATCTATTTTCTGTGTCTTAACAAATAAATTTTTTCAATATTTTTTTTTGTGTGTAAAACCATAAAACATGGAAAAATAGTGGAATTATCTGCCCATTCAATCATTTAGCGGGCAGTTGCGGAGAGGGTTTCCGGGAAGCGACAGCAAAGTAAAAAAAAAAAAAAAACCTATGAAATAAAAAAAAAAATGCTTTATATAAAAAAAAATGGATTGGCGTAAACATCGTCTCACGAGCCAAGGAACAAGACCTAACTGGATCAATTCACATCATAATAGGGATAATCAAAGTGCACTCACCTCTTCGGAAGAAAAAAAGAAAACTTTTAATGAAGTATTGTAAAGTTTACGATTATTATTTCTGACAGTGAAACTTCTCTTTACACTATAACTGAAGTCAATCAATAGACCAATAAATAGTGAACGAACAGACTTATATATATATGGTATGATTTTTTTTTTTTTATGAAATGTGTGTGTATTAATTTTTTTTTATATGTAATAAAATGGGATGATTTTTTTTTAATTATCTCTAAAAGTAATATAATTTATTAAATGAAAATGATCGGAAAGACTCAAATATATTTATTTCATATTCATTTATCCGTAATTATTTTAATAAACAAATAGATTTTGATACCCTCCTATTTCACATTTTGGTATCGGTTATATGTAAATTTTTTTAGTAAAATATCTAGGAGCCTTTCCCGTCATTTACTCATTCATATTTTTTTTTTTGTCGTTATCGTTATTGCAACACATATATAGAGATACACATAGCAATTTGATCATTTTATTTAGTCAACCAATCTAAAATATAAAGTCATTTCGGATGTATTTTATCATTAATATTGCCAATTTTCTTTTCTATAATCTAATAAATTGAGTTAATTTAAATATCAAGACTAGTTTAATTATTTTGTTTTATTTGGATTGCGTAAGACGGCGTAGCTATTTAAGTAACAGGATTCAAACTCAGCTTGGTAAGCGAATTGGAATATAAGATAAGGTATGTTTTGCTTATTAGTATTTTATTTTGTTTCTATATGAATTTCATATTTATATTTGCATTCGAATATTATATATACATATTATCATTTATCTTAGTTAATATTACAAAGTCAATCATCTCATGTTTGTCTGATTCCGTCATAAAAATCTAAATAGATTATACTTTATCGTTTGGTTCAGAATAATTCGTCTTGGATATTTTTCTTAAACTCCTATAAAATGAAGAGAATAAACTTCATTGACCGATTTAATTGAATATTATTTTGATTTGTATAAATATCAATTATAATCATATGTTGCCAGTCAATTTTTATTCAATTGTTTAAAATTTCAAACAAGTTGTATTAATACTCACAGGTGAATAAACATCCAATAGAAGCTCGATATATCTTTTATGTAATGTGGTTGGACATTGTAAAGTTAGAGATGAGCTAATAGAGTGTTGATATTAAGCTCCAGTGAAGTATTCTATTTTAAAACCTAAACGATGCACTAATTAAACATCATTTTATTGGAAGATATTTGTGAATTATTTATAAATTATTTTGTAGCTTCTTAGTAAACCATCGACGTCTATTAATTTGTTTAAACATTTAAGTGAGCGCATAAATTTTCAAAGTGTTTATAAAATTATAATAAAACCAGTTGATGCCCACAGAAAATTATTAATTAGAGATTGAAGTAGAAAGAAATATATATCGCTTATTGACACGAGTGTTTATCTTTCTATTTAGCGTTTATTAAGATAGATATATATATATATTTGGGTTCAAGTATTATTTTGTTTTGATATTTAAATAATGTCTATATGTAAACAAATGTTTTGTAAAGTACTATTACGGATACTTAGAAGCTTATCCATAAGTTAAAAAGGCAGCCTCTTTAAATAATAAAGTAGATTTAAATTACTATAACAGTAACAGGCTAATAAAATATATATTGGAATCTGTTTTAGTTATTAATTGGATTTGATTTTGATTAGATTGCCAATCTAGTAGTTAGCCTAATCCTATATTATTGTTTAGGGCAATAGTAGTTGGTTTCACTGCTCTTTGCAATTTATATTGTAATTGTGACGGATTTGTTGATGTCTGGAGCAGATAGTCTCATTATTTCTTCATTTCACATATAACTTAAGTAAATTAAACTTTAAGAGAGATTATTTGTGCTTTGTGATGGTTTATTACATAACGGCGACCCGATTGAGCTAGACCAGATTAATTTAAATTGGATTTTTAGATTTTTATCAGATCAGATTGATCATCCTAACCATCACCTTCATCCATCAATTCAATCAGTTACAAATTGGCACCAACATTTTGGCCTTCTTTCTTCAATTTAAATGGAATACAGCATTCAACAATTCCGACGGTTACAATATATATGTGTGTTTGTGTGTGTGTGTGTGTGTAAAACTGAGAATACCAAAATAAAGTTATTTACTTTGTGACAGACACAAAAGGAAATTGTGTCAAATTTGTGAAATGACATTTTACTTATAATTATATGTTGAACTATTCAATCATCTAATTTAATTGTTAAATGTTTTACAAAAATTCAAATATGCAAAATAGTATATAACATATTTTAATTGATATTGTTTTCCTTTTTTCTTCAGTCATTGCTGTCCAGACTAGCTACAGTATTAGCATAGGAATTGAACTGATTTTACATGGATGAATAGAAAGCAGAAAGTTAAACTCTATCTAATTATGTAATTCAGTCAAAAGCAGTAGTCAGTAATAAATATATATATTTATTTTAGAGGACCCTCTTGATTTCGACTTTTTTTAAAAGCAGAGTTAATGATGGGGGAATTACAAATAGAGTTATTTGCTCTTGTTTGCGGGCAGCTTTTATATATTCTTTTCATTTTTTTTCTGCCTACTATTTTTATCTTTTCCCACTCGAGCATGTATCCATTGGTACATGTGTGGGTTGCTATTTTACACATATTTGGTTTTTCTCTCCTCTAATAATAAAATAATATTTTTTGAAATCATACTTGTACGGAAATATATTTGATATCTTGTATTTTTATCTTCATGCCCAGATTTATCTATATAATTGTCTTATATATTCCAATTTTGGTATTTCAGATCTCTCCAAATATTTTTATAAAAGTTGTATATTTTTATAGCAATAACTTTGTTGGATTATAAACATAACTTAAATCTCTTTGTTTTGCTTCTTTAAATTTAATAATTAACATTGATATTCCATTTTGTATACTTTGTCACCACAAGTTTTTTCCATCAATATTTATTTTAAGGCATGCTTTTTTAAGTCCAAATATTCTAAAATTTATAATTTCTAAGGGGCTTTCAATCCCCAGTTCTTTACATGTTATACAAATGTATTACATATTTTTATACTAAATTTTCAAGAACTTTGAGATAAAATAAATTGATAAAAAATACTGCAGTTTTTTATTTTTTTAGAAAAACTTTAAGTTTATAGAGGACAGAACAAACTGGGAAAATGTGTAATTAAGGCTGAACCCTTTGAGTTTTATACAGGTAAAAAGAAAAAAAAATCTTTTTTACTGCATTACCTTTTGAATTTCTACATCTAATATCAGGTGGTATAACACTATAATAGTTATAATATTCCACACTCAGAGTGATGAATGGATTTTATCTTCACCAATGAGAACTGTAATTAAAATACTTGTCTATTTTACAACCATCTTTAATTCTTTAATACCTTTAAAGCTAATAGATTTACATTAAAGGAAAATTCTAAAGTTTTGAATTCAAACTAATTCATGAGCATAGATATATAGATGTAGCATCAGTTAGAGATCTCAGATCTATACCAACTATGGGTCTTATCTAAATATTTGGCTAGTTTAGATTAATTCCATTAAAAATATATGATTTTTATAAGATTACTCATATATTTCCAAGACAAGATTTTTTCACCTTACTTTAAAGCCATCTACTGGTAGTTTGAATAATCACTGTCACCAGTTATTAAAAAAGACATGGCTTTATTGTTTGGGAGTTCATAAGAAGTTTGTGCACCAGAATCTTTCCTTTGACTTCTGCTTTACCAACTGTGTAAAACTCAACAGGGTAAACCATGTACAAATAAAAAATTACAGAGAAAATATGCAAAAAAATCCCCTATCCAACTAGAAATTTTATGCAAAACAGAGTACAACCTACATATTGTTTTAAACTTAACATCACATTGTTATTGATATAATAGAATACTAATGAAAATTATCCTAATCTTATAATAATAGAAAAAAATAATTTATTTCAGCTCTACTTTCTGCATTCAGAATTTTCAAAAAAATAATATATCTGCTTATGTCTGTATACGCTTGAATTATGCATTTTTAATAATGAAAGAATTCTTTAAAGTTTACGATGTAGTTCTAAAATGAGTTGCTAGGATAAATTATATTAAGATGGTGAAAAACAATGCCTCTAACAGTGATCAAGTATTATTTTTGGTCATATTATTCTGTTGTATAGATAATTTACCTACATCCAGATACAATGTGGAAGGTATGTAGACTGAAAAATCCTGAATTCAAATCCCTTTAATTCATATTTAAAGCATATTCAGAATAAGCAAATTGCATATTACCTTAAAATTATATTGTGTGTATATTGGTGATTATTTGTTTTTTTGGCAAGTGTGTGATCAAGTGTATCAGCGGTATGAGATAGCTTGGATGGGTGTGGATCGTGTCAAAGTCTGAATTTAAACCCTCTATATATTATATATGTGTATTGTAAATGAAATTTAATATAGATATACTCTATGTTGTTATTTTTATTCATATTTTTGTTAATAAACTTTAGCATTTTTTGATAATAAATGTAATAATAATATTGAATACTGTTACTTATTTTGGGCCATCGATAAAAAATTTTGAAGATCCTTTTTAATTGCAATTTTAATGAGTTGTTTACTTATATATTTCTGATATAAATTTAAACGTTTATTTTACAAACAAATATTTTGATGGATTTAAAGAAAAAAAAAAGAAATTCTATTCTTTAAGTCACAGTTTTCTAAATTTATCTTTAAAGGATAATGTAAAACATATCTCTACAAATAGATTTTAAAATCTCACTATATTAGTACCTATTTTGTGTGTCCTTTTAATTTTACACCAAGAATATTAAATTTCGGAAAATAAAATTCTATTGTGATTCAGTATAAGTTAAATATAATTTAAGCTCTCTTTTAAGTATGCATTTTTTTTTCTATGACATCAACAAATATTTATTTTATTCAATTTTTTTTTTATTTAGTTTATGATTTCTAAGTTTGAACAGAGAATCGTTTGGTTATTGCTTATATACTGTATGTTTGTCACCGCAATGCACTCACATACTTTGCTTCTTCTCAACATATATATATATTGTGCAAATAGAGTTATACTACCCTTTCCCAATTATTAAAAAGTATAATAATATTTTTTTCACTTAAATTTTTTTTTTTTTTTAATTTAGATTTCCGCTGTGAATTGAATTTTAAAAAAACCTACTTTATTTTCCAAACGAAATTATATTTTCATTATATTATCAAACGTTTCAATCATATTATATGCTTATTGACAAGTATCTACATCCTAATATATATATATATAAAAAAAAAAACAATCCCCCTCACTGTTTTTTTAAAAAAGGTTACCAAAAACACAAAAAGAGTAAAATTTTTTCATAAAAAAAAAAAAAAGAAAAATACCCCCTTTAAAAAAATATAAATATATCTTCATTTTCTATATATTTGTATTAAAAATAGCATTTTATAGAATGAAACAATTAAGCATAAAGCAAAGTCGTCTGTTCACCTCTTCTTTCATATCTCACTTATCGACAACTGGAACTTTTATGTAATTCTGAATAATTGTGATATAATTGATCACAAGATAAAGGGATGCTTATAAATTTGTAAAAATTGATTGGGTTATACATAATGTACAACACTCTATTAATTATTAAAGATATAATATTCATTGTATTGCACTGTCCGTGCTTTAAAATATGTAGATACCCTTTCAGTCTCATTTAAGAGTAAAGTTAAGAGTATTAGGCAGATAACTTCACTTTCTATTTAGTTCTTTTATTCTATAATTTTACTATTATTTATTCAATATATGATCCTTGAAAATGACCCTGTAACATGGTTATAACATTGGCTAATATTATGAAATAAAAAATGATTATTTGGTGCATTACTATGAGGCAATATATGGAAATCAGTTTTCAGCCAAAATAATGCAGTTTTCCAATCGTTTCATTGTATGCAAATGGCCACCATTAATCGAGCAAAAGCTAACATAAGTAACCACTAAATACAAACTGTTAGATTTTATAATTGGAACCCTGATTAAGCATCAAAATTAGAACTCAACTTGGATTAGAAGAACTCAATAGGATCAGTAAAGCAAAATCATACCTGAGGACCTAGTGGGACCATGAATCTAATCATTGGTTTTGCTTGAATTCTCAGTCTCAAGGGTAGAGATGATGGCCATGGATGATTTTTTTCAGTGGAATCAATCAGCAATCATCACCACACCCAGGTCTAGAGAGATCTGGCAATGTTCTCGTGGCCCTCTTTGATTTGATTGGTGTTCTGGACATGCTGAACCTACATCACACCCAGATTAATTATAACCCACTTACAGCAGGGGCCGAAGCAGCTTAACCTTGTCCAAGGAGTGGGTCTGGGTTCTCGCTAAACTGAGTTCTGTCTGATGGGTCATGGATGGGTCTGGGGGAGCTGCTTGGAGACTTTCCAGATGGGCTGAGAGCTGGTTGTCCTGCATGAACTCTCCTCAAATGGATGTAGCATCCCCTTGATTGACTAACATTTGATCTGTGATAATTCATATCCTTTTTTTCTCTTTTTGTCTTTTTTCTTGATGTTTGAAATGCATTCTTTATATACCTGTAATACCTAATCTACTGTATAAGGTGGCTCTGTTGCTTTGAGCCACCACCCAGTTTCCCAATATCAATGTAACATTGTAGCCTCTATGGCCCCACTGCAGCAGGTGACAGAATGTGGTCCCTGCACAGGTGGATCATACTTTAGTAACTTAATAAAGTTGCTTTGAGAAAAAAAATGTATTCAATTTACTTTTTAAAAAACAATGCTAACATGTATCTTTTTAAAAACAAACAGGTAATGTCGTTTATTAAGACAAAGACAATAGGATTTGTTATCAACTTGACATATGCTGATAATAGTAACCAAATGGATTATTGTTCTGAAAAGCATGTGTCATCCGATCACAAAAAAATGAGAGGTTGATCTTCAATCCAGGAAGTTTTATTACTCAAGTTCATAATCCTATCATCGGGGGAGGAGGAGTATAAAAATCTTTTAAAATATATATATATTTATGGGTTAAAAATATTATTATCTTCAATTGTCTAATTTCGAGGCTTTTAAAATTTATTTTCAGATTTTATTAATAGACATATTGTTGTGTTATTGTAAACAAAAACTTTTTCAAAATAGAAAAAAAAAAACCATTAAGTACCTCACTATAATTATGTTCATTAATTTATAAGTTTTTACAGATTTTTTAAAATTTGTTTATAAATGTTTGTACAAACTAATTTATTTGTTATTAATGATTGAAAATAATCTATAAAAATGGAGGAGGGGTAACACCTGTTCTTTTGAATAATCAGAATTTGGATTTATTATATTCTACCTTCTTAAAATTTTATTTAGTTTGATTCCAATTACATTTTATCAAATTTTATTGAGTTGATAGTAGATTACACTGTTAATTTTAATTGTTTTTTTTTTACCATGTCAATGATATCTATTTATTTGAAAAACTACATTGCATTTAAATAATTAATAGTTTATTATAATACCAAAAAGATAGACATAAGTTTGTCAATAACAAAAGAAAAACAATGCAGCAATTTTTTATTTTTTATAAAAGTAAACAATCTATATAATACTTCAATAATGTTTCATCAATCTCATCCGTTAAATTTGCACTTTAAAATATCATCTCTAGTTATGTGATCTGAAATAAACACGAAAATGTTTAAAACTGAACAAATTCAAGAGATAACCATTTTGATTTTTGTGAGTTATTACCACTTACTAATTTGCAAGATCAGAAAAATAATTTGTATTGTATTGCATTTTAAATCAAAATATTATTTAATTAATACAAAAAACTGAAATATAGATGCTACCAAAAATATTAACATTATTTATTTATTTCGGATCTGCCAAATGAGTTCTCAATTTAACTTTATAAACGAGTTTTTAAATAAATTATCGGAGCTATTAATTGAAAAACATTTTTTTTCCTCTTGTAAATATTAAATATTTTAAAGGTGAGTGAACGAATAGCAAATGGACCCATAGAGAACATATCTACAAAAAAAATAATGATTTTTAATGGTGTAATATTAATGTTATTTATTGAAATTTATTTATAATTCCACATTGTTAATTTTTTGTAATTTTAATTAAATATATAAGGGGTTTAAATTCAAATTTTCACGCGCCCCTCAAATATCTACGCTATCCCATACTGCGGACTAACTTGATCACACACATGTTAAGCTGAGCAGTGATTGTATATATGTGTAGAGATAATATTCTGGACCAACTGAAGAGTGCTGGTTTAGCAGGAAATACTTATACTGGTGATTATTTATCTTTTCAACATGTGTGTGAACAAGTGTGTCAGCAGTATGAGATAGCGTGGATAGTTGAGGGTCAGGTGAAAGTCTGAGTTCAAACCCCTATATATTACATATTTGAGTACAGGTATGAAAAAGCTTGTACTGTAGAAAAAAATCGTCTATTAAAATTTTAATTAAATTTTTAAAAAAATTTTCTTTCGTAATTATTAAATATTTTGAAGCTGAATAAAGCTACAACAATTAAAAATACTGCACAGGGATTCCTAGGTATAAATATATATATATATTTTTAGTTGGCATTAAAACTGTTCTGTCTGCTTGCTTTTCTATCAGCTAAATAATAAATCATCATTTGTAAAGATTACATCTTAAATTACTCAAATGTTATGTTATACAAACATCTTTAATATGTAAGCTTTTTCTCTCAATACATAATAGGCGTAGTAAAGTTTATTATCTTCCAATTATTTTGAAAATTACTCAATTTTCTGAACAGATGATGTTTACATAATAATGAAATTTTTTTTAAAAAATGTACTTTTTATATTAAAATAATAATAATAAATCTGTCATCTTTTTCAACCAAAAACAATTATTTTTTTTTATAATTATTGATAATATAATAAATAAATAACTTTGTAACAGTATTTCATTTGTCAATAATGAAAACAATCTTTAATTGTTTAACGTTAAAATAGATGTTTAACATTTGAAAAACAACACAAAAACACATTCCAATAAAGGGCTTTTATTCATAATTATTATTAATATACATTTCTTTATATAACTCTTATATACAATATTTTTATTATTTATAATATTATGTTTATAAAACTCAAATATATTTTCTCAATATTAATATTCATTTGTATTTTTATATTGGACTATTTTCATCATATAATATGTGTATTAAATGTCTTAAGAAAAATTTATTTTATTTACATATTCCAAATGCATTCAACTGTTAGCAATAGCACATCAAACAGGTTAGTATATGCATAATGTTTTGACAGCTATTATTTGCCCCTCTTCTTCAGGTATTGCTGGCCTGACCAGTGATAGTACTAGCATGGGATTCAAATCATGACCCTTATATTCTTGATTATTGAATTTTAAGGTAATGCTCTAACCAACTGAGCTGTACCTTATAATTCAATAATCAAGAATATAAGGGTCCAGATTCAAATCCCATGCTAGTACTATCACTGGTTGAGCCAGCAACATCTCAAGAAGAGTGCAGGATAATACCTCTCGAAATGTTGTTCATATACTAACCTGTTTGATGTGCTAATACAAACAGGTGAATGTATTTGGAGTATTTAAATAAAGTTAAATTTTTCTAAAGACATTTAATACACATATTAGATTATGGAAATAGTCTAATATAAAAATACAACTAGAACACCATCATCACAAACCTTCAGCAAAACATTAATATTCATTCTTTTATAAATAAAATTTAATTAATGATTATTTGTCTCAATTATCATTATCTATTTTATTACACTATATAGAGGTTAGTGTTTATTTCATGTTATACTTATTTTTTTATAAATAAAATATAAAAACTATAAATTGTCTCAAATATGGTAGTCCATTTTTTTAAATATAATTTTTTTTTAGTTGATATAATTAAATATTTATTAATTAATAATAGAATCATTTACAGAGTAATTTTTTATTTATTAATTGCCAATTATAATTTTTTTTTTTTAAACTATTGTATTTATACACTTCCGCTACATCAAATTGGCAGACTTGATATGAATGACAAAATTTAAAATAGAAGAAAAAAAACCTATATAATATGAATTTATGTATAGTACATACAAACCTATATATATATTACAAATATTTTCAATATATTTATATATATATATATATATATAAATATATTATATATATATATATATATATATATATATATATGCAGGTAATACTCATACATATGATTCAATTTTATTAATAAATAAAAAACTGCATACACATTTAAAAATAAAATTTAAGAATAATTCAATAATATCTATACATTTTTATTTATTTTCCTACTAAAGAGGTTATGATTAATCATGTATTAATATTTAAAAAAATTATATCCAAGTAGAGGATAGAAATATTTAAAAAAATAGTTTTCAAAGTTTTTATATTTTTTTTAAAAAAATATTACATTCACCTATGAATTTTTCTCTAGATCAATTTCCAATATGATGTGTAGCATTGTAGTTTCATCAAATAAAACCTTATGATTTTTGCATTTGAAATAATTATTTTTTTTAAATATTTCACTTTCTTAATATTTCTCTGTGATGAATATTTGTAATCAAGTATATAATAATTTATATTTTAGTTTTATCTAATCTATCTAATTGCTGGCTTAATCAAACATAAAAAGATCTTTAACTTGTTCAGTTAAAAAGTTACAATATTAAATTTTTAAAGAATTGATTTGAGATCAAATTTTCACAATAACTTCAGATTTAGCAATATTAGAGCAAAATATTAAAACATAAAAATACCAAGGAAAAAATAAGGTTAAGATAAATAGTGATTATAATTATTAAAAAAAAGAACTAAGGAAAAAGAATTTGAATCTACTAAAAAAATTATTTCTTATTTGTTTGTTCATAATTTTTAATGTATGGTAATTAAGCTTTTAAATTATATTTGTATTGCTAATTTCATTATATTCCTCATAAAATTCTGATTCAAAACATATATAGTACTTCTTACCTGAGATAGTTCATAGATTCATCACTTACATAAATAGAACAATGGGAATTCCTCATTTCTTTTTATGTGTGAGAAGACTCTCCCAAATAAAAACCAAAAAAAAACAAACAAAAAACAAACAAACATATAATCAAACAACAATTATTGCAAATCAAATATTAAGAAATTATTTTTAATATTAAAAAAATCATTCAGCATGAGATTATAAATAAGGAAGATGAAGAGAGTTTAAATTACCAACTGATATTGCATGCATCTAAAAATACAATAAAATTTCATAAAACATATAATTTAAAATAAGATCATGATGATAATATTCACATGGATGTACATCATAAAACTAGTGTGTATATATGTATACATTGTGCATATCCTTCTGCTAAAACTTAAGAAAAATTAGTCTGAAAAACAAAATGCACTATAGATTTGACCTCTAAGTTTACTATTATTTGATCAAAACTATTTTTATTTTATATTTTTGCTAAACAAACCTTGTTAAAAATAACACTTTCATACTGAATTATGATCACCAATACAGAAAATATGACAGGCAAAATACCATTTATTCAAATGATAAGAATTTATTATTTCAAAAGATAGTCAAAGATTTTTAGGAAATATATATATAATTCCTTTTTTATATAATTTTATATTTAGAACTAAATATATTTTTACTAAAAAGATTAAAAATTCTAAGCACATATTTATAAAAAAAAACATTGTATTAATATTCTAACTTTTTCTTGATATAAGTCTTTTAGGTAAGCATACCTACATACAAAATATTAAATATATTATTTTATACTATTGAATATTGTTATTACTAAATATAACACATTCCAGACATTTTGTTTATCAATTGGCAAAAGTAATCAGAAGTGAAGCTGACAAAGAATCGTAATTTATTTTGCACAGACCTATAATGATGCTAATTTTATAGATATGGTTTTCATTATCATTAAAATACAGATACTAATAAATTATTAAAACTTTTGAGAGACATTGTGTTTGCAAAATAAGGTTACCTTAGATATAGATCATAATTCCAAATGTCTCTCAACTGAACTATATAAGCCTTGCATGAATTTACCAATACCATACCAAAAAATACTGATAATCTATGATTTGACACATTTTCCCAATTACTCTTTTTTAGATTTTTATTAATAGAATATTTATTGATTTTATCAATAATTTTACCTCACATTTTTTCCCAAAAATTAAATTAAAAATCTAAATTGAATACTCACTTAGGGAACTTCATCCCTTGAGTCTTCATAAAATTGCCTGTATTCACATATTGTTTCATTGCTTTAGGTAACATTTTAGTAACTTGTCATGATGAAGGGTATGGCTAATGCTAACTTCAACAGGTACATATTGTCTACTTTTTCTCATCTTTTATCTGATTATGAAACTTTGTCTGCTTCTAATGACAAATTAGGATTAGATAATTCATTTGAATTGCTGGATGGCAAACTATCTTCAGTGTCCAAATGCCTATGAATTGGGAAATTGTTGAAGCTTGAATCCATTTCTTAACACATTTCTTCTGATTTAAAATTCACATCACATTTTTTTCAGTACAATCTAATAAACTGAGTTGAAAAAAATAAATAAAATTATTAATAAAATATTTTATAAAAAATTCTACTTTTGTCAAATGAAAATATGGAGTATACTATTTGAAAGAAGAAAACACATGCAGAGAATGATGGCATTGTAAAATGTATGGTTCACTCCATTTCCTACAATTTTAAAATGAAGACAAAGAAATTATAATTTCAAAAAATGAATGGTATTCATGCAATGTGGTTACAACACTTTAAAGACAATCATAAAAAAAAACAGATTTTAGCAATTATTTAATTTTACATCGTAATGATAGCAAAATACTTTTTTATTATTTCAAAGTTGTTGTTTTTTTAATTTAAGTTGCAAAAATATATGAAGTTCATATGCAGCTATTTTTTTAATTATATATTTTATATAATTATGTTATTTGAAGTATTGTAAACTTAAATGATGAAAACATGAAATATATCATAATGCTAAAAAAATATGTTTTGTGTTTTCTAAAGATATTGTCTTTGTTTTTAAAAATATTTTAAATAACAAATGCACGAAAAATATTTTTCCCCATCACATTTTTATTAAATTGAGAAGACCATATATATAGAAAAATAAATTATTTAATATTAAATCTTGATGCTGTAGGCTAAATCATTTATATAAAAATTACTGAAGATAGGGGCAGGTTTTTAAATTCTTTTAACATTTATAAAAGACTTGGATTTATTGCTGAATGAAAAAAATTAGAAATCACGAAATAAACTGATCTGTATTTCAAGCAATATATTAAAAAATTGAAAAGATTAATTAATAAAAGTTTCTTATTATTTAATTACAGCTATATAAAAACTTTGTACTTAAATAACAATACAATATTTGAAAAATTAATGTTATTAACAATAAAATAAATTTATAATATACAAAAAGTTTTTAGATTTATATAAAAAACAATTCTATTTTTTATTACATTTGAGTTTTTTTTTTTGTTTGGTTTTCAAACATAAGAAGTTTATATTACGAGAAAATAAAAAGTTAATTGTTGAAAACTAAAATAGTCACAATACATATATATACATATCATAAATTTTAACTGCACTGTAAAATTGTTTTTATACTAAAATTGATATAATCAGACATTTTATTTGTTATATCAGTACCTAACTATTGCCCTGAAACTATAAAATTAACATCTACAAAAACATTTTTCAAAAATTAATTTTTATTACTTTTATTTGTTATTTTTTTTTTAATCATTCATAAATTAAATTGCAAATGTTTTGGTTAGATTATTGACTGAATAACGAAATGTTTTTTGGTAAATCCTCAGATGAGAAATGTAAAAAGCTACCAATAGTAAAATCTCAAATTGATTGTTAGAATGTAACCATCTCAATCTTCACGATACTTGCCATTTATAGTTGTTTTATTGCTTATTTTATTTTTTCTAGAATATCTACACAAAAAAGGTTAATACCTTTTACTTACTAATTAAACTTTGTTTTTGGTTAAGCATACAAACAATTTAGTTTCTTACGAAATTTCATCCAGTACGTTTACCATTATTAAAGGAATTATTTTTTTAACCACTAAAATAATACTTTTATAATAAATTATTTGCAATAAACAATAAATTTATATATAATTAATATATTTTTATTAACTATATCTGGTATAGAAAAAAATCCTATCAAACAATTCAACTCCTACATTTTTTTTACAGTGATTTATTAAATTTATTTATCTTACAGCCTCATCCATCTACAATTCTTTTTCAGATTTATAAAATATAATTTAATTATATTATTCTTTGCATAAAAGTACAATAATGATATATTTACAGACAGATGGACGGATAGATAGATAGATAGATAGATAGATAGATAGATAGATAGATAGATAGATAGATAGATAGATAGATAGATAGATAGATAGATAGATAGATAGATAGATAGATAGATAGATAGATAGATAGATAGATAGATAGATAGATAGATAGATAGATAGATAGATAGATAGATAGATAGATAGATAGATAGATAGATAGATAGATAGATAGATAGATAGATAGATAGATAGATAGATAGATAGATAGATAGATAGATAGATAGATAGATAGATAGATAGATAGATAGATAGATAGATAGATAGATAGATAGATAGATAGATAGATAGATAGATAGATAGATAGATAGATAGATAGATAGATAGATAGATAGATAGATAGATAGATAGATAGATAGATAGATAGATAGATAGATAGATAGATAGATAGATAGATAGATAGATAGATAGATAGATAGATAGATAGATAGATAGATAGATAGATAGATAGATAGATAGATAGATAGATAGATAGATAGATAGATAGATAGATAGATAGATAGATAGATAGATAGATAGATAGATAGATAGATAGATAGATAGATAGATAGATAGATAGATAGATAGATAGATAGATAGATATAACATCCATTCAATAGAGAAACACTTTAAATTTTCATCAATTATTACTTAATTGCCAATTCTTGAGGCAAAGCAAGTTTTTCTCATAATAGCTCTTTTGTTGGGAGTCTTTAAAGCAAAATGGGTATTCTTTTATTTTAAATCCAAGTTCTTACATGGATTTAAACCCAGAAAGCTTTTTATTATAGGTGTGAGGATGTGAAAGAATAACATTTTTTTTGACATTCTGCTAATAATATTTTTTAACTTCTCCAGTGAGTTGTTTGTATATATTAAATTAAATATTTATGTACATTTTAATATATAAATATGTATTAAATATTTAATATCAACATTAAGCTTGTTTGGAGTGCCTTTGGTAGAAATAACCTAGTATTAAAAGAAAATATGTGTATGCTCTTGAAAAGATATTTAATAAATGTGTGTTATCAGATCTTACTTATGGATCTGAGTCTTGGACAATTAACATAAGAATAATACAGAAAAAAACAGACCACTCAACAAATTATGGATAGATATTTGTTAGGAATAACAAGAACAGATTGAAGATAAAATACATGAGTGAGAGAACAAAAAGGTATTGTTGACATAATTGAAAGAATTAAAAGACTGAAGTGGAGTTGGGCTGGATATATTGCTTGAAGAGATGATAATAGATGGACAGTTGAAATATTAAACTGGATTCCAAGAGATTTTATAAGACCTAGAAAAAAACACATGTGATATGGATGGATGAAATAAGGAAGTGTCTGGAGTAATATGAGAATATATGCTAGAAATCAGAGAAGATAAATTGAATTTGGAAAGACCTTCATCTTACAGTAGTTCAATAATGGTTGAAAATGATGTTGATAATAACAATAGAATGATTTGCTTTTATTTAGGATAAAGTAAGAGTCTACATGAAGCATATTTATGAACATATAATTACCAATAAAGAATGATTCCTTACATTTTCCAAGCACTGTTTTTTTTTTCAATTATCTAAATATTACAAATAAAGAAATGGATTGATCTGATTATGTATTCAACAAAAACAATTTGTAAAACTGGTGATTTGTGATTACAAATTTAAATATTAACACGTTAATATTTATTATTGTTCAAAATTCTGAAATTTTAATAAACTGGAAATAATTTGTTTGCCTTTACCCATCATGAAAACTATCAAAAGTAAATACTTATACCAATGACCCTTGTGAAAACTATATGTTAATGCTGACTCATTGTGAAGAATATATACCTGAAAATAAATTAATATAATCAAACACATTTTACATACTTGTATTTAATACATAGGGGTTTGAACTCAGACTTTCACATGACCCTCAACTATCCATGCTATCTCATACCACTGATACACATGGTCACACACATGTTGAAAAGATAATCACCAATATATGTATTTGTACTAAACCAGCACTCATCAGTTGGTACAGATTATCCAATCAAAGCTCTGCTTATATTAAGATAGTCAATCTTCATACTTTAATGGACAGGCTTCAAACCACTCCACCCCACAACTCTTCAGCTGTCCATTTCATTAAAAGTATGATGATGAAACACTCAAACCCTATCTTAGTCCCAACTTTCTCATCCTACCCATGTTGACCACAAGCCACTCTGACCTCTTGTGTACAGGCCATAATCCATTTACATACATATACAAGGGATGGGCAGACCTTAAAGCACTATATTTTGAAATATGATTTTTTTTCTACAGTACAGGCTTTTTCATACCTGCACTATATACTTGGATTTAGTATTAAAAATAAATATAATCAAACCATACAAACATTTATTTGAATTTTAATTATAAAATATTGTAATTTATTTAATATATAACTTAATATCAGAATAAAAACATTAGAAAAAAATAAAGATGCTTGCTTATACTGAAAATGGAAAAAATAATAATTATTTTTATTAGAAATACTTGTTCCATTTCTTCTTGCCTTGGAAACCAATGTAAAAATTTATGCATGTTACATGCATATCATTTTAATTATTATCAATTTAATATCTTGCATAAATTGGATTAAATTAATTTTAATTTATATTTTTGATTAAAGAAACAATTGTTAATGTTAATTGAATATTAACTGCCCCCCCTCTTTTCTTTTGCATTTGTGCCATTCTTTGCTAATGATATAAATTAGTAAGACAATAAAAATATTAAAATATATCTGTTTAGTTGATTTTTTTTGTAAATGACTTAATAAATATTGCCATGGTGAATACCAGAATCTTAAACAGATGATTGGTAAACATGTTTATCAATTTTGAATCAACTTTCAATTTTTTAACTCAGTAACAACTTTCTCCATACAATATTGTCATCTAATGTTAAGCCATATTAATTGATGGATGCCAAATTTGTGCATCATAATCTCTATCTAATGTCTATTCATCTAGTATGTCCAGTTTAGTTTTTAATTTATAGCTTTCATTCATCAGGGCGGAGCCTTGTATCTGAGAGCATGCCACATAGATTGTTTGAAAAAAGTTGCTATTGTGATAACAAATTGTTTAAGCATTAGAAATAGTCATCATATGATGTTATAGTGCTTTCATTTTTTTCACACATTTTCACAGCCATTTTTATGTTTTTTATTAAAATTCCTTAAAATATATGGATGAAATTATAATATTCCTATCATTTCTAAATCTAAATCATTCATCTGCCAAGTATTTCTCTACCTGTACATTTTTATTTGCCATCTAAGATGTTCATAAAATCATTATATGGTATGTTAAATGTCATCATGGTACTATAATTTTCACAATATGTCTTGCTTGCTTTTTTTATGAATTATGACTAACACTAATGTTATTTACCCTTTAGATTCTCTACTTTCTTTCCTTGCAATATTATAAATTCTATCATTATATATTTTATTCATTGTTCTTGTAATTATATTTTATAGAGTACACAGGAAGTATATATAAATACTTAAATAGGCTTTAACCTATAATGAATGCACCTTAAAATTTCCAATAATCAAGCAATATTATTTTGGTGGTAGAGGGATTTCACAAACATGACACAAGATAGCAACTTTTATAAAGATAAGAATGGTGTCTTATCTTTAACCTATAACTTCTCTTTATAAAATGTAATCATTACTTTTATAAAACAGTGTTGTGATTTCTCTAATTGTTTTTTTTTTCCTAATTTGTTGATATTTTATTTAAATATATATCATTTTACAATTTCATTTTGCTAATGAGAATTTTTTCAAGTTTACATTTTAATAAGTTCTACTTTGGCTAACATTATTTATCAATATTTCTTATAATCTTATATGCTTCTCTAGTTTTATACTGACCACATTACTTTTCTATGATCCAAGTTGAATCTCCAATTATTTTTGTTAATCATTATGGGCTTATTTCTTTGTCATTGCATTTTAATTTATGTTCATCTTTTGTAGCATTTAAATGTTTCTTATAGATGCCATATTTTGTATCTATTTTTCCTGTGATGTATCTTTAATAACAGCTTTTTGTAAAGATTTATTTAAACATTCAACTTTTGGACATAGTTTTTTTTAATTTTCTTTTTTAACAACTGATTCATTTTCTTGTAGAAAAATATCTATTTTTAAAGGAAATCTTTGCTTTAATTCTTTTATAATATTATGTTATTCATCTCATATTCAAAAATGATGTAAACCTTTAAACCCAAATCAATGGGTTTGATAGTAATTATACAATAAAACTGATTTTAGTTGACATTAAGATGCAACAAATTTTAGGCTATTATCTTAGTAATATTAAAAAATAAGATTATTGCAAAGATTTTCATTGATAGAGACTATTAGTTAGAAACTATTCTAGAGATGTAGAATCATTGAGAAATTGCCTAAAACTTGATCTACATAGTGAAATCTATCAGTTTATACAACTCTTTAAAATCAGATTCAGAAAATAATACAGCCAATCAATTTTATAAAACAAACGATGAAGTATATTGTTTACATAATGGGAAGGGAATTATTCAGAAATAGTAAATTTTAATTGAAGGTAGTTGGTTATAATCAGTTTATAATTACAATTACTTATCAATCAATCATTAATTCACTTGCAAAATAGATATTCATAGGTCTGGAATTATTTCATGAAAACAAACTTGTGTGTGCATTATTTATCAAAACATTGAGGTGCACATAAACTTGGAATCAAACCCTGTTAATGATGAATATCCAATGTATCAGAAGGTAAGTCATGGCAAATGAGAAGTGATATATTTAACTAAAAGTCATAGCTTTTTATTTGATGACAAACTATATTATTTGTAATTTCACTAACTCTTGAATGAAGCAAATTTAATTAACTATTCTATCAGATTATTATTGCATGTAGTTCCAGTAAATGTTTGACATATTCTTTTATCATATATATAATAGGAAAACATTATTTCCAATTGTATACATAGTTGGTATATAGTACTGATAACTACTATACATGCCATTATACCTTACAAACAACAATAGTAGTAATAATATATAGCAACTGTTTACTCAAGTGCACAATAAATGGCTTTGGAATAAGAAAAGCGAATTATTGCTCTTAAAAATAATAATGTATATCTCATTTTTTTTGTATTACTGAATAGTAATCAATAGCATTAAGACCATTTTTTTATTGTAACAACTATTGTTAGATTGTTATATATATATACATTATGATTTTAACATTATTTGTATGTGTAATTCATACAGATTGTTAAGAGAGAATTAATATAAACAATTTTAATATATTTCCAATCATTGTCGAAAGTATGTTAAGATTTTTTATAAATCAATCATTAGACTAGAAATTATCCACTATTGAATAATATTTCAGTAGTATAATTTTCATAACACCACTGGGCACCATGTTTGACACATCAATTAAACTGTAGTAATTTGCTATCTATATATGCGGTCAAAATATATATTTGAATTTAACACAATATTCAGGCAACAATATTATATTTATTAGTTTAATTAAATATAAAATTTTAAAATTTAACGTTTGTTTTTAATTTATTTTAGTATACTATTTGCGGATATAGTTGGATTTACCGTCTTGTCGTCACAGTGTTCCGCTCAAGAATTAGTCAGACTTCTAAATGAACTTTTTGGTCGCTTTGATCAGCTTGCAGCGGTAAGTAACACTTCACTTTTAGAACATTATTTTAGCATTTGTGGCCGAGTGGTTAGCACAGCCGCCTTACAAGCAGTTGTCCCGGGGTTCGCTTACCGGTTGACGCTTTGATACATAATATATATATATATGAATTTTCATATTAATAAAAATTTTAATTAATATATATTGTAGTAAATTTAAAATAACACATAATTTAATTATTAATATTTCAGTTATTTTTATAATAACATTAATATGTTTTTATTAATCGTATAACAGAATAATAATATAATTAAATTTTAGGTGATTTTTTAAACCTATATATATATAATTATTAATCATTGTTTTTTTGTTTTTTTCATTTTTATGTATAATAACTTATATATTATTTCAAGGATTAATTTTGTTAATATATATGTGTAGACGTAAATTATTGATAATTTTAAATTATTAAATTTTTAAGTTTATAATTATTATGTAGATTCATTACAGAATATGTATGGTTGTTAATTATTTCAATAATTTAAATATTTTGAGAGTTACAGATAGTAATTTTTATGATTTAGACAGTTATCATTTTTTATTTATCATTTACAATTATATATTATATTTATTTCCGAAGATAATTAAGTAAATTTAAAGACGAAGTCAAATATAATAATAAACAATTTTTCAATTAAAAGAAAAGGAAAAAAAATATTGTGTTTTTTTTTTTACTTTCCAATTGTATATGTTTATAATACAATTAGAATAAATACTGTTATTGGCTGATAAAAAAAAAAAAAGGTAGATTAAGTAAAATGGAAATAATCCTAAAAAAGTTAACAAATACTTTTTAAATGTTTCAAACTTGGATAATCAACAAGTATTTGGATTGTAACTTCATAAAAGAAGTATTTTAACTGTTGTTTTTTTTATTATATTTGGATATTAATGGATGATCACTTTTATACATTTAATATTGCATTTTGTTGGTATTTTGTCTATATCTTTACTTCGAGAAGTAATCCCCTTGAGATAGAACGTAGAGAAGTCTATTAGATAAATGAAGTATAAAAAAATATGAAGAATTAACTATAACTAACTGTAAAATTGATTACCTACTACTATTGTTAGGTAATATAATTATATATTATAAAAATGTGAATAAAACGGTTGCTTTTCAAAATTTCTAAAAATTGTAATGCTATTAAAATATGCCATGATAAAAAAATGAGAGGATTTATCAAAAGTAGCAAATGATGACAGATATATTTTTAAGTGTTGAAACTGTTTTACCTAATTATAAGAAGGTTAAAATATGGAAAATGACAAATAACAAAAGAATGGATATTATAGAAAACAGAGTTTTATATTTTAATGCCTTTACCATAATGGTGTATTTTTTATTAGGCTTGTTGTAAATGGTATATATTTATAACTACTGAAAAATATATATATATATATTTTCATGTGTCATAGCATCGGCCGGGACGCGAACCTACAACCGTCTGCAACCAACTACTTGCTTGCAAGGCGGCGGTTGCGATGACCTCTCGGCTAACAACGCTTGACAAAAAATATTTTATTGAAAAATGAATTATGACTATTGTATTATTTGAAAATGGATATTTTAAAATTTCAAGTTGATGAGAATGTTCTCAACTATTATTTTTCACTTTTTTGTAGTAAACTATGTAATTTATTAAAAATACTATTATTAAAAAGCTCTGAATAAAATCTCTGTAGCAGCTTTTTAAGTCTTATCTTTTACTTAGAAACTGCTTTGAGCTATTTATGATGTAATAATAATAAAAAGGTAAACTAAACTTTCTATTCATTGCATTTACATTAATCTTAAGTGTCACTGACTCTAAAAACAGGGATATATTTGAGAAATAGTTTAATAAATTGAGTGTAAAAGTTATTAAAGTGATTTAAATAATATTACTGAAACTAATATTTCATCATGTTTTCCTCTTCTGGAATTAAGAGTAAAAGTGATTTACCTGGTGTTGTTGCAATAGTGCTTTTGACTCTGGATTAACAGAAGCTTCCTTTAAAATGTGATTTTTATATATGTATAATTAATTACTGTATATATATATATATATATATAATCCAACATGGCATTAAAAAGTGTATTCTAGTAACACTTTGGTTATCATTAATGACTTATCTTTTAATGTATTAGAGTTAAGATTGTTTGAGATTTAATTTGAAATTTTGGCAAAATTGGTTACATTAATATTATGTATTTAAATGGTGTTATTGATGAAATTGATGGAAAGAATAGAATGAGAATAAAAACATCTTAGGACAAAATGAAAATGATTTTATTTAGCAAGTAAGTACTAAAAAATACAGTACATTATATTTTAGTAGATAAAAGAAACATTGGTAAATTCATATAATAAAAGTATCTTATAATAAAGACAAATCATAGAAGTAGAGATTATATTTAATAAAATGTTATGGATAAAAAGGAATTAGTGAAACTAAGGAAACCAAAGTTCATAGGTTAATTAATATAAAGAATTTAAGATGATTTAAGAAACATTAGAAAAGAAATGAAAACAATATAGAAAATGTTTTATACAAACAAACTATATTAACAATATCACACGATTTTATATAAAAATAGATTAGAGTCAAATCTATGCAACAGTGCAAGTAACATAGCCTGAGTTTAAAACTTTAGGCTTTTTATAAATTTCAATTTATTAATTATTATATGCTGGTCTATTTATAACATCAATTTAATTGCTAAATGTTTTTAGAAAAATTCCACCTCTATTGAAACATTTTGATACATTCATTTATAAGTAATAATACACAGGTTAATATTATGAACAGATGAATGTATTTGAAAAATTTCAGTGGGGTTTGAGTTTTTCTAAAAACATTTAACAATTGAAACTAGATAATGTAAGTAATTCAATATATAATTACAAGTAAATTCCATAAACACAAACTTTCAGAATATCTCATATTGTTAACTTGAGTAACTAAAAAGAGTAAAATATGGTTGTTATATGTGTAAGTTCATTGGTTTCTGCTTTATAACCTAGTTTTCATTGAAGAAGATAAAATTTCAAACTGGGCCAAAATATGATTATTTATATTACTACATTATTTGGTTCCACTGATTTCTAAAGTTTACAGTATATGATTCTTCAAAAGGATGAAAATAACTGATTTTGTAAGTTATAAAAGATTGTGTGATATATATGTTCATATTAGCCATCCTGGCCAAAATGTGGAAGAGGCTTACAGTTGTTATAGAACTGAATATCTATAAAATATATGGAAATTAATCTGATATCAAAACCCTACAATTATGGAAGGAGTCAGTCTGAGTTTAAAACATGGGGATTGGTTTATATTTCAGATTATTAGTTTGAATAATACAAACGAATAAAATGTTCATGCTAGTAGGATAAGGTCATTAGTTACAACTTTGGGTCCCTGTTTTCACTGATGAAGGCAAATCCAAAAATCAGTCTGAAAATGGGGATTTTATAGCACATACTATTTGGCATCTGTGGATTACTCACACTTACAGAAAATGACTGCAGAATAGGATAAAAATAATTGTTCTTAAAAATTAATATACAAAAGTAAAAAAAAAAATGTGAATGTTTATGTGCCAAAAATTTATAAGAAAATATACTGTTAATAAATATGCTAATTAAAAAAGAGTGGTTGTAAAAAATATGGAAATGTTATTGAAAACTGTTGTAAAATGGAGTTTTGAATATAAAAAAGATTGTTCTAAGAAAAATAAATTGCTGGTTGAGAGCAGCTCATACAAAATTGATGGCATATTATAAATTAATGGAGTATATTGTGAAATATGTCAATTTAAGAAAAAGAGAGATAAAGTAAGAGAGTACTAATTTAAATTCAGCATTAGAAATCCAAATAAATGGCAAGCATTAAAAAAGTTTAAGTTGGGATATTTATAGAAAATAAATTTGTGTCTGTGTGAAAACTGATGGATATCTTTAATATACTTTAGTGTTATTGTGAATCTCTAGTTGTGATAAAAGTATAGTCTTATATATTATCAGATTAATTAGAACAACACAATAAAATTAAAATTTTGTTTGTTTGACTTGCTTCCAATTATTAATATTTATTATTATTAATGATTTTCAGAAATGCAAAATGATCAAGAACTATTTTTTTTTTTTGGTAGTTGTAAAATTTTGTTTTTTTATACAGAATCAAATTTCAGAGGTTTAAATTTTATTATTGCTTTTTTTGCATGCAACCAATTCAAAATATTTAAGAATCAGTGCAATTTACTGCACATTCATTTGTTATTATATAGTTTGAGATATAAATTAATTTAAAGATGCTCTGTAAAATTTTAAAATTATGTTGTCAAAATCATAAGATGAATAAATATGTTCTTCAACTTGCTGAATATTCTATAAAAAAACAATGGATATCATCTGCAAGGGTTATGAAAAATCTGCTATTAGCTTAATGTCTGTAACTTTAACCCTTACTCATTCAACTATTGTAAAATCATATCTTCATTTGATTAGATATGAGGAAGAAATGATCATTACAATTCTTTTTTTAAAAATATATATTTTGTGGGAACTTGAGCATAGTTTTATGAGAATGTCAGATCTCTGATTAACTATATTATAAATATTATTTTAAAAACACTAAAAAATGCAATATTAATATGGTTGAAGATAGAATATAATGAAGAACTACATATAGATAAGATTTTAAAATTCTTTGAAATGAAAAGTGTGTTGTTGTAGAATATAAAAGACAATATCACAAAATAAAAGAAATAGCAGAATAATGGATTATCATGTTCTATATGTGGATGCATTTAAGTTTACAAATTAGTTATATATATATATATATATATATATATATATATATATATGGTTACAATATATATATATATATATATATATATATTACAGAACTCATCCCTAAGGTCTTTTTTATATATTTTTTTTATTGAAATTGGCATCCTATCCATATTTGTTGGTCAGCAGTTAAACTAAATATGATTTTGAAAAGAAGCATAATTCAACTTTATTTTTTTTTAAACATATCTTAAAAAACAGAGTTTAATAATATTATTCAATTTAGATCATTTCATTTAGGTGAATACTTTAAATCAAGATTCTAGAAACGAAGTTAGGCAAAATGACAGTAAATAATTTTCTGTAAGGAAAATAAATCTCTCTATAGCATCGACCACAAGAAAAACACATTATACACTAAAAACAATGAGCTGTGCTAATTGCTCTAATAAGCTTTATTGTTAAATGCCAGCAAGACAAAGCATTTTTAAATCTCTATCTAGAAACCACATCTTAGCCTCAGTGAGGTGCTAGGATGAATTAAGGTTCTTTTTGATATTGTTTTAATCTTTAGATAACAATTTAGCACTAATTGTTTTGTTGAGAGTTAACCATTTGTTTTAATGCCTTTGATTCTCAAAATGCTTCGTTCTGTCTGATATTTGACCTCTGTTCATTGACATGGCAAGCTTTATTAAGATTTTGCAATAAGTTTAATTAAGACTTGGTGAATATTGTTGACAAAACAGTTCTATTAATAATTGAGTGTGTTTACTGCTTGATAAAATGTGTCAATAATATAATGGTTTGTGCATATATATGGCTTAATCATGACCTGGATTTGAATTCAAGATGTTTCATTTTTTTTCAAGAATCCAAAAGAGTTTCAATACCTTATGCAGAAAGACAGCCCATAAGACACCGAGAAAAAGAATCTAAAATTGATTTGTGCATGAATATCTAGTTGCTCCTAGTTAAAGAATGAAGCAACATATTAAAATTTTTATTTCTTAGTAATTTATTTTCATGGATTGTTTTGGAAGACAGTTGATGAGTCATTTACCTTGTAATTAATGGTTAATGTAAAATAATATATATATCCTTGCTATTTCATTATAATGCTTTTTATCTAATGGCTTTTGGGAATGTAAATCCGTATTCTAGTTGACAATATAAATATATATGAATTTTTATTATGAAAATATTTTAACACGCACACATGCCATTGCCATTTAAAAAAATAAAAAAATTAAAATGTTTTATTTTAAAAATGCATATTAAAAAAATAATTTATGAAAATATTGCTTGTTACGTGACCGTCTGAATTATTGTAAATTCATTATAATTAGTTTAAACATCTCCAATTTCTTTTTTCTCTTAAGTCGTGTGAAATAATAGACACAACTCAGCTACATTTTCCTTCTATTATTGCAGCACTTATAAAAATTAATTAGCTTAGATTTTTTGCATCCTGTTTTAGATTTTTCTTTTTTTAAAAAAAAGAACTTTCCATAATTATTGAAAAAGTTTCCTTCCATTAATCACTAGTACCGGTGTCTTGTAACATTAAGATAAACAGATGACATCTTAATCTACTCTTATGATGTCATTATTAGGTTCCAGCATCCTGAAAAAGTTATACTTAGATTGAAGTGTTCTCTAACAGGATGTTATTGTAAAGAAAAGGAGAATTTGTGAGAAAAATATTCTTAAATACAAATAGAGATGACGGGATAGGGGAGGGAAGCAGCAATAAGAAAACAGTTGGATTTTGAAATCTAAGATGAAAAGTAAAATAAAATAATATTTTAACAAAACATTTGGGATAAATTTTTTCACATACAACATATATATGGTGGTTTTCTGAGTATATATATATTGCAATAGTGCACAATTAACAGTTTGATTGTGGTTATGAAGTGATGTTTTGGTTAATTTTTAACAATTAGCTTATAATGCTGCTAATAAATTTTTAATTTAAATCTCTCTAAAAAAAGTCCTTTATCTGTATACTTTTCACACTATAATTGCAATACATTATTTTTTGTTCTTTCACACTAAGTTATCCGTGTAAAGAGTTATTTTATCTAATTTATTATATGGAAATAAGACCTAATTAGTACAACGTAAAGGCATTTATATTGGTTGCTTCATAAAATTTTAAAACCAAACTGTGCTATAGAATCAACTATTTAAAATCACATGTTTATTGGATTGGACATATAAAATAAATGAACAATTTGAAATATTCTTAAAGAGTTAGGATGAAATTGAGTAAAGTTTTTATGGTGGAGATGAACCATGTTAGCATTCTAAATATAATCTCAATAATATTCTAAAGAAGTGCAATGCTGATTGGCTCCATTGAGAAGACAAAGCAAAGAAAATGATACATTAAAAAACTACAATTGGACATGGTATTGAAGTATTTTTTTAAAAAAAAAAGTAATCCAGAAGTTAAAAGACAGCATCCAAAATAACATATAATAGAAAAATAAACCAGCATGTTTTATCTTTGCATATATTTGTGGTTTATAAACTGTTCTGTGTAATCATGACAAAACTCATTTTAAGAATAGTTTTTTTTAAATCATTTTGTTTTTTGGTGCTTAAGGATTACAGCTCCCATGAAATATTCTACATCTATTAAATAATGTATTGTTTTTATTTTCTTTTTACTATTATAGATATTATTTATAGATTTTTATAGTAAATAAAAATAATCTAAACATTTTACTGAAAAAAATTGGGTCCATTTTATTAGCATAGATGTGCAGTCTATATGTGAAAATATGTTAATTAATTATAACATTTTTTAATTGGATGCTGCACTAAAAATGCAAAATATCAACTTCAATTAGTTTGCATTTTTATTTTTAAATCATAATTATTTAACAAGAGGAAAAAATAGAACAAAGCAATCTTACCAGTAAAAACAGAAAAGGCAATGAAATCTGGTAATTTTACTCTTTGACAAAAATCATATTTTTTTTACAAATATATATTAATTTCGCTTTACTAAATTCAGTAAGTGCATGCAATAATATTTAGGATTATAATTAATATTTCTAAAAAAAATAACTTGTTACAAAAGATAATACATGCAGGATATTTCATAGCAGCTCTAACCTGTAAGTACCTTTTTTGACCCAATAAACATCACATAACCATCATTTCTTATGCTTGCGTATAACTGTTTTAAAACAGGCAATATGTATAGTGAGTTTTACCTTTTTTGAAGTTGGAATGGTTATACTATTTGTTGCTGCTAATTTACACAAGCATACAATAACCTTGTTTTGATGTTTTATATATATATACACTATATACTTTGTTTATTTTTTATACATTTTGTTATTTTAATATATATATATATATATATATATATATATATATATATATATATATATATATATATATATATTGGATCATTAGGATATGTACCACCAATTCACATCCTACATGTATGCTATAAAAAAATAAGATCATTAATCATCGAAATGGTTTGGTCACTGTCTTCTTTAATTTTCATCTCACTATATGATAATCATATTTTTAAATAGTTGTAAACACAAATGTAGAAATTAACATTTTAGTATATTTTTTTATTCCCTTAAAAGTATCATATGCCATTAACTTATTTTTTTTAATATCACATGATTTTAGAGGAAATGTGTTTCGTTTCAATAGAAATTAAAATAACATTTCACTTTTAAAGGTAAAGTTATGATTCATACCCATTTCACAAAATTATTTTCTTTTGTACATATATATTCCAATAGGACATTAATAAAAAATAATAAATTATACTTAGATGTATATGAATATATATATATATATATGATAAACAAAAATGCAAGTTAAAAAACTTGATATATATATATATATATATATATATATCACTTGATGGCATTTTTTTTAAAACCATTATGTTGACTTTTTTTATATACTTTCTCCTAAATTGACTATAGTCAATTTAATCGGTAACTATATATTTAAATCATAAATTTATTTACATCTAATCGACTTTTGTTCAAAATTGAAGATTGAATGAAAGTTGATTAGATGGAAATAAATTTATGATTTAAATATATAGTTGCCAATATAAAACAAATCAAATGCCTGTTAATTAAAAAAACTATTGTAATAATAATAAAAATAATAAATATAATAGTAATTAACTATTAAACACAACTTTCAATCTGCAGAAATACTTTTAAGTAATTCCTTAACTTGCCTCAACTGCCATTAAATTCCAAACACAAAACATAAGCAAACATCATCAACTCAAATCCCATGAATTCTGAAATTTAATGTTAGCAGATTGTTTATTAATTATATTCATATTATTAAGTGTTATTAAAATTACCTTATTAATTTTTATTTTATTATGGTTTCTCTCTTCATGAAGAATCTTAACACTTTCAATATCAACCTTAAATGTATATTTACATATTATTTCATGATCCAAAAAAAACTGAAGCAATCATTAAATCATTATTATTTTTACTTTTCCCATGCTTGTATAACAATTTGTGCTCTTTTGCCTAAGTTAGTAAGTATTAGATCTTTTTTTGTTTTATAATGAAAAATTATGTTATTACCAAAGTGATAAAGTAAAAACAAAATTGTGGTATTTGCTAAGGAATTACTGAAAATTGTTTATAAGATTGAACAGATTAATAATATTTTATATCAATTTAAAAATAGTTATAATGAGTTAAAGGATTTGAAGATTGAAAATAAAAATTGGATATCTATTTATAAATTTCAGATGTACAAGTGGAATTTTTTAAGATATGTATATATAATAATGTGTTTAATGTTTTATTTTGTGTTACAAATAACATTAATAATTTAGTGAATAATTCTAAAAGTGTTATACTTGTCAAGAAAAATAAGTAATGTTATGTATCAATTTTTTTGAGGATGTATGTTATCATATATAGGTGCATCAAGGTACAGTATAGAGGAAAGATTAAAAGAGCATGAATTGTTATACAAGTATAAAAATAATGATTTAATGAAAGAACATGTAAATATAAATTTAATTTTAATCTTGAAAATATTAAGATTCTTCATGAAGAGAGAAACCATAAAAAAATTAAGGAGGCAATTTTAATAAATAGATGTGAAAATAATTATAATTAATAGACAAGTTGCTAATGTTAAAATTCAGGATTCATGGGGTTTGATTTCATGAAGTTTGCTTCCACTATGTTGTTTGAATTTGAGAGTATTTAATGAGGGTTAAGAAATTAACTGAAAGTATTTCTGCAGATTGAAAGAATGTATATAATAGTTATTTACTATTTTTATTGTTACAAATATATATATATATATTAAAAAATACATAGACTCTATGGACGTAAATTTTGAAAGTGTAATAGGAATTTCCATACATTTACATAGCTAAACTTCAACCATGATATAATTAAATAAACAATCAATTAAATCTAGAAAATATAAACTGAAATCATGACATTTTGTAATAGTATTTTTGTGCGAATAACTGATAAGTCACACAAAAATAGTCTTACTAGATAACATAATTTCGAAAAAAATATTATTACTGGTTTGGTGCAATATTAGTTTACAATTGTCAGTTTAATTGATTATTTGACTAATTAATCAGAACTGAAGTCTATCTAGGTAAGCACACAAAAATTGCAATTATCCTTTAAATGTTTATCGATGTGTATATATGATATTTGAATACAAATATAATGTATATACTAAACATTAGATGTAATTAGAAAGAATTTGAACACAGAATTTCAAGCTCCCTTCAGTTATCCACTCCATTTTTTATAATTTATATGACCACATACATGAGTAAAATAAATGATGCCAACTGATGAGTGCTGGTTTAGCACAAAATATATATATTGGAGATCATTTATCTTTTTCACATGTATGTGGTAACATGTATCAATGATATAAGATGAAATGGGTAGCTAAATAAAACTTGAAAGTCTGTGCTCAAATCCTCTTAAATTATATATAATATAATGGTCAGGGAAGAAGTGAAGTCTTACCGTATCTGCCGTAGAGGGCGCCACCAGGCTATATGAACCTGGGAAATTTATATATAGTAGGCAGATATGTACTGTTAAGATTCAAATTTTACATATATATTTTATTCCGACTGTCAGCCAATGCTGCTAGCTCGCATAGCAGCAGAGATAATTTACAATATAGATACTTAAAATATATTTTAATAAAAACATTTCAATAAAATAAACAAATAAGCTACTGCCAGAAATAACACACACACAAAAAAAACATTTATTAACACACATATATAAATATTTAAAATTGAGGAATAAAATTTATCTTGCTTAGATTTTAATATTAATTTTAATTTAAATTATTAAGACAGTCTGCACAGATGGACATTTTATAAAAGTTTGTTTTATAAACTGTAATACCAATAAGCCAATAAGCTAAGGCACATGCACTTTGTAGATGTCACTATATAAATGAATACTCCCACTTTTTTGTTTTATAATGTTTAAGTATAGATTGGCTACATAGATTTCTCAGCTAAAAACTTTTCAAAACAATCATTCAGTCTCAGACTAAAAATTTGTAGCCAAACCAATGCCTGCTTCCAGATATATAGTCATAACCAATGCAATATGAAGATGCTAGCATGAAACCACACTAACAGGAATGTGCATCTGACAGCATGTGCATCTGTCTAGTGAAGGAATCATGTATATACAATAAATAAAGAGAAATGCTACATATGGGGGAGAGCAGTCTATCTGCTGACTTATAGTCCCTACCCATAGAGCTAAAAAAGGGTTCAATGGCACAGGAATTATGTCTGCATCCATTGCAACACAATGACTACATCTTTGGGTCATGCATTCAGTTGGGAACATTGCCCTGTATGCTAAACATGCTTCACATTACATTGATATGAACACCCATATATCCCTCCACCAGCATCGGTCTAACTACAAAACAAATAGCCTGAAATAAAACCCTTTAAAATAAACATAAACAATTAAAATATAAAGTTATTGATGAATTGCAGAAGGAAATTTACAATAAACCCAATGGCATTCATCATAAGATGCTGCATTGACACCAATAACTTAAAAGATATACAAATAAATACATTTGTACACTCAGCATAATGTGTCATATTTACCAATATCTATATATTTTAATCAATATGAAAAAAAATAAAATAAACATTAACGAATCTATGCAGCCATCTACATCCACCTTAAATTTAATACATTTAAATAATTTAGTCAATAAATATTAATAAAAAATGAAAATGATTAAATCAGCAAACTCAAATATTTAAAATTAAACATCAATAATTGATTTTGAAATCTTAAAAGTCAGATTAAAGTTCATTTTAAAAATTAGGTTTAGTTAATTATTAAAGGCTTGTCAAATCTTGATGAAAGTTCTTAATTACTTTTTAAAAAATTTTCAGTTCACATCTTACAGTAGAAGAGCTCCCAGTTCCTGCAGCCAATTCCCATGCAGTCTTTATTGGTCATACTTTCATGGAAGACCGGTCTGTTTTTTCAAAGATGGCCTTAGCTGGTTCAATCCTGGTACTATTTTATTATAGGACTCATATGATTCGGGTCTACAATAGTGCCATTCATAAATTAACAGTCACTTTATTTGAAATAAGAGAGAGTGAAAAGTGTGTCTTTTCATCCTTCTCAAAAAATCAAGCTGGAACTTTTTTTTAATTTGGATTGTTTTCTTTTTATAGTAATCCTCCAGATTCACTGAACATAGTTTCCTGTTCCAATCATTTTCATTAAGGTCTGGGCATTGGTTTCTGCTTCTATTGGACATTCTAATTTTTTTTATTCTCTTAACTGAACTTTTTAATTATATAAGAGCCCCAAAGGCTAGTTTGCTTTTTGTTTAATGTATAAAACAATCATTTCCATTTACAAAAATTACATAGGAATCTTTTGACAAAAAATATTTTATCTTTAGATCTTGTAATTTTTTTTATAAAAAAGTACGGTTTAAATACTTTTTTTTTAAACAAAAAAAAAAAAACTTTTACATCTGTGCAATATACATTAAACAACTCTTTAATTTTAGCTTTTAGTTTTTAATAAATTTATTTTTATTTATGAACTTTTTATTTTAATTTTAAATTAATGTGATGGCATATGTATATACCATTACAATATATAATATCAAATAAGTTTGTTGTATGTTTAAATAAAGCAAAAAATCTATTGAATTTTACATCTCTGAAGAGAATTGACTAATAGATAAAACTGCAAATAATTAAATTAAGTGTAAAACATTATGAAAAGTGCAATGAAGTAGTAAATATTATAGAGATTTATCTAATATAAGCCATGTAAAAAGAAAGAAAAAATATGAAAGTTTTTAGTAACTGTTTTATCAATTCCTTTATGAAGATATGTGAGCATGAAAATATTGCAACTTTCTAGAACCAACCTTACCTAAGCACTTACTTACAAATGTTATAAATGTCAGACAAATTGAAAACATTGTTGCTATTAATACATACAAATTTGCAATCATATTCTATTAGTTCTGGAGGTTTCTTCAGTTGTTTATACTTATTATCAGACCATACTTTCAATGCAGGCATACATTCTTATAAACTACATATTATATACCATGTAAAAATAATAATATTGGATGTTTCATCATTCAGAAGTTTATATGATGTTTTAACACTAGATATAGCACTCAGTTGTGGTTCAGGGAATTTTAATTTTAGCTTATCATCCCACCAATGCACCATACCAGGTATTGTAATAATAGTCATAGATTTGATTTTTCAGATAATCATGTATTAATTGAGCTTCATGCTGTTATGCTAAACATAGTTTTATTCTATTGACCAAACTCAGTTTATTGAAAAGAAAAAAATAGTAGTAAATTAACCCAGAGAAAATTTCAACCCATCATTCAGCTATTACAGTGTAGAATAAATCATAATATAATTATTTAAGTTTAAGTTTTAATAATTGTAATTTTTCATAATTATAATTACACTTAATTTATTTTGCAAAATTTTTAGAAATTAATAATCAGTTTGTGCTATCTAATGTGATAAGTCTCTAACATACTATTTTATATCAGGCTGTATAATTTCATTTTTATAAAATGAACACTACAAAGGCTTTTGCACATTTTTTGGTTGTCATTGTGAATATAAGAAGGAAAACTTCATAAACTTAACTCATAGTTTTTACAAAAATCATTCTGACAACTAATATGAAAATCATTTTAAATAAAACATTTAATTTATATGTATATCTTGTGTAATAAAAATGCCAATTCATATCAAATATGATTAAAAACATCTGATCTAATATTTTCATTATCAGCATTAAGGGTCATTGTCTAAAATATCTGACATCATTGCACACACAATATTTAAGTTCAGTGGTAGGTTGATATAGCTTGGAGCACACTGTCCAAATATCAACACCTTCAATTTGGTTACTTTTGATGTTCAAACTTCTGATGAAATCCTAATTAGTAAATTGCTCTATTTTTATTTTTTAAGTAACTGTTTTCCTACTTACTCCATCTATCTTTATGTTGAGACTTTAGCAATTTTATTTCTTTACAATCTCTTACTTTATACTTGTACACTGATCTTTTAGTGTAAATTAAGGGTGATTCATTTTCTTGATAAATAATTTTAATAGAATATATTATTTTAGTGTATAGTCACAATGAAGTAAGCAATTGTAATTCACATATTAAATTTTGGTTAATAATAAGGTATTCTTGAAAAATAATTATTGTTTATATTTTGTTTTCATTTTAAACAAAATGCAATCAACCCTTTTACACATGCAATGCACTGTTATATTAAATCAACTTTGTTTTATTGAAACATTGATTTATATAACAGTACAGCACATGTATAAAGTGTTGATTATCTTCTATTTAAAATTACAGTTTGAAACTCTGCTTGTAAACCTATTAGTCAATTACATTTTGTTGCTCAATACATAATAAAACATTTATTCTGTGAATTTGTAACATAGTCTAATTATAACATTGTTTAAATAAATACATAAAACAGTTTTTAAATAGCCTTTTTTATGTCAAAGGACCTATCCAAGAATCTTTCAAAGAAAATAATGAAGAAGAAAAAAATATTCACTTAGCTATTTCATTGCCAGACAGTGAGACATTTAGCAGATTTGTACCTTGTATTACTCTCTAATCACAAATATTAAGATATACATTTATTGATAAAAATCAATTTGTTACAGACTAGCTACATAAAAAAAGAAATTCTAATTCTTTTAGAGAATAGAAAAAAAAAATATTTCTCTGCCTTATTTTCAAGTAGATAAATATTCTTGCTATTATATTTGAAGCCTTTTTTATTAAATTGCTGATAGGATAAAACTTTACACAAAAGTGCAATAATTTTGATATAGTTATGTGGTGTTTAGTGGTGTGGTAGAGTGGAGATTCTAGAGTTTAGGTCCATGGATCACAGCCCTGTTTTGTTATTTGCAATAATTGAATTTCTTATGATTCTTGTGCAATAAACTATTTGATTTATGTTTAATAATATTTCTGAAATTTTTCATAACAATTTTATAATTTACAATATTAGAAACATGACAATTTTTTTTTGACTAAAATTACTAGATAGTAAATGTAACCTTTAGTTTATTATGTTATTAATTACTCTATCCTAAAATAAACTATAATATGAAAATAGATATTAACTTATATAAATTATTAATATTAGATGTAGTCAAGTGATGATATCTATTGATTATATATATATTATTAATATTAGATAGTCAAATAATGCTATCTGTTGATTATATGAAAGGCATTTTGTTTGTTTATACCCTATGTAGCTGTAAGAAAGACTTCTTATCTCTGTTGTAGTTTAGAGCAATGGTAATGAACTTAAGAGCATAGCATGTTTAGAAAGATGAATAAAACTCTTTTACTCAACCTAGTTCATGAATTCTCAAACGTCATATAAATTCTGAGCAACTAAACATACGATTATTTTGCCTATTTACGCTTACCAGCATTTTTTTTTTTTAAAAAAGCTTACTGACATTGATATTTTATTTTGATAAATTGTTATCAATCAGTATTTTTCTTTCTTTTTAAACATTTTCAAAAAAATAAAATACAAGGATTTATTTAATAAAAATCATTTTATCTAAAAATAAAAAATAAAAAGATAAAATTCCAATAATTTTAAAAATTACAATTTATTTATTTATTAAACTAAAATAATATAACGGTTAAAATATTGTTTTATAATTTATATATTCAGATATATATATATGGATATAATTTTAAATTACGAAACTAAAAAAAATCATCACTCATAAAGGCACGACATTTCACCACTATCATTAATATAGCACATTTTTTATGCTTATGCTCATTTGTTCAATTTATATTAATTTAAAACCTTTAATATTTAAATAATAGCTAAACACCCAGTTAGTGACTAATATTTTGATAAATATCTAATTTTTGGGTATTGATAATCTGTATATAAAAAAGTATTATTTGGGATCGAATTTTTTTTTGTTTCGTCTATCTAATCTTTTAACGTCAGGCCCATATAAAATATATGCAGTACTTACATAAATAATAATTATTAAAAATAACTTTCATATTGCACAATTGGACTAAATACAAAAACAAATCCGAAAATATGTTTTTAAATAAAGTATTTATAGTAGTAGAAATCAAAAATCAGCAATGATTTCATCTACAATTTTCTTTTATTTTGCCTAAGATCAAATCAATGGTTAAATCATAACATGTAAAATGTTATTTTGTATCATAGCCTTAATGCTTTAAATACATCTTTTATATCAAGTTAACTTCTATCTCAATGCATTTTATAATTTTGGAATTTTTAACAAAATTCTTTAAAAGATGGATTTTTTTTTCCATTGGGTATATGGAAATCTTTAGACTGATATCTTTCTCTTGGAGCAATTTTTAAACCTGTAACCATCTATAATTTAAAATTAAATTCAACATGTGAGTATCTGACTTATCTGACCATCTTTTTTTAAAGGAATTTAGATGTTATAATATTTTTTGCTTTGTGCGATTTCATACCATAGTGAACTGGCCATTTTGTGATCCAAAGATTTCTGTGTTGAACAACTCTGTCACTTTTAGTGGCTGACTATTGTATAAGCTCCTAAACAATTACTTTTGTTTATTATTTTAGTCCTATGTGGTTAAGTGCAAAAGTGAAACAATGGATATAAAGACTAAAAATTTATGAGCTGTAGGCCTGTCATGTGATGTACTGGTTAGAAACCATTTGATTGTTTTATAATAATAGTAGATAAAATTTAATAAATAATTGAGGCAGATGATTCTACACTTACATTATACACATATTACTTTTATCACCAGTTCTTAGTACATTTTTTTCTTTTGCACAATGTCTCTCTGTATCTGATGAATTTCTATTTCTTAGAAATATACATTAATGATCATATTATCCATATACTGCTATCATTACATATGTTTGTGAAAAATGACAAGCAATATAACTTCAATAGTCATAAGAGAAGTATTTTAATTTTTTTTTGAGTATATGAAAAATAATCAAACGGCTTTATTTATTGGAAGAAGTAAGAATGAGATTGCAAACAATGGAACTTGAGTTCCAAAATGTTATACAGTACCCTACACTAAACTACATAGGGAATTTTAGTTATTATATTAATAGATGCATCACTGTTATAATCTATGAAGTAGCTGTTCAATAGACTTAAGTAAGTTAATACTATTGTTAAATCTTTAAAAATTACATGGTACTACATAAAACATGTCAAGAATCAGGTCATTAGCTTTAATAAACATCAAAAAAGCTGTTCATCAATTATTCAAAAAATATTGATGAAGAAAAATGTATACATCTTCTATCAAAAAATATATATTCTTATTAGTTAAGAATATTTTAAAGATCATACACTTCATGTTTTAATTTTGTATGACATTCTACTCACATAAAACTATTCATAATATAATATATATATATAAACTATTCATAATATAATATATATATATATATATATATAATATATATATAATATATATATATATTTAATTGATCTATCTAGGTATGTCATAAGTTCTGGATAAGCCAATCTTAATTTGACATTTCATTTAGATTAATTACCACTGATATACAAACAGGATGATGATCTTAAAACCCTCTTTTTCAGTAGATTTAAAAAGGTTCTAACTGTTGGAATTACACAATTATTTGTCCTGATTCATATGTTAATTTTCATCATAGAATTAGTATTCATGTGCTTCTAAATAGTTATTTAACTGCATAAATGTTCACATGACATTTTAGCATTTGAACCAAAGGTTTACCTTTAGTCCAGACACTTGAAGTTTCAATATAATTTGATTAAGCTGAAGAAATACTAAGTGTTTTGGCATAATGGACAAAGTATGGACTTAAGACCTCAACAAGCCAATTCTAGTGACCAAATGTCATATGATATTACAACCAAAACATAGTTGTAATTTCTGTTATGGTTTGTTAAAGTAAACTTAAATAAATGTTGATATACATGAAAGTTTCTTCATATTTAGAATCATATTATGGAATTTACATAGCATTTGATTTTTTTAAATTAATTTATTGATTGTTTCTATGTTGGATAATTTCATTGATGTTAGTATTTAATTATTATTAGCTTTATTTTTCAGCATTTCTGTTTCAACTTAATGAATCTTTCATTTTTCAGTAATATATTATAAAGTTAACTTTATTTTGTGAAATAAGTTTTATCTAATTTTACTGTAAAAATAAACCTTTTTTTTTCTCTGCATAAATATTTATTTTCTGTAATATTATATGATTTACACTTTCCAAGAAGATTTATAAGTTGTTTGCACATTTCTCTTTTTTTGTAATCTTTGTATATATATAAATTTGAATCAGTTATTTATTTTTATATCTTCTTTCAAATTTATCTCTTTAATTTCATAAGATTTAGCACAACATTTTATCGTTACTCAATGAATTTGTATGTAATTTTTTTCTAGGTAAATGCAGACAAAGAAGAGACAACAATAATTATCATTTGGGATATATTTTTACATCAATTTTTGAATATTGTAATCATATTATTTTTGTAGTTTTAACTACAAAAATATTTGACAAATAAATAAATGCTTTGACATAGTATCATAACAACTAAATGCTATTAAATTACATAGCCATAGTCTTCAACCAAGATATTCTCTCTATTGATTAATTTGGTTGGGAAATATGCTGGCAGATTCAATCTGGCCATCAACCCCGACAAATCTGTTGTCTGGAAAATCAGTAGGGGTGTTACAGTACCATCAAGATATACAGGAAATCCACAGAAATTCCTTGGGTTCCCAATTTCCCTGTCCAAAACAGTGATGAGGAGGGCCATCCAGCAGGATCTTTTGGACAAAACCAAGAAGGTAACAAACTCTCTCTCTCAATGATCTCCCTCTCATTCCCAGGCAAAGTGGCATTGTTAAATATGATGGTGTTTCCATGTATAAACTACTACCTGCCCATCTTCAAACCGACCAAGGATTTTTAGGATGCTATAAATTCAGCCTGCACCAAGATGATGTGGAAGAGAAAATCTGTATGCATCAGTCTGGCCAAGGTGCAGAGACCACATGACCTGAATGGACTTGGTCTCCATGCTGTCAAGGTGTTTTTTGTTCAAAGAGCTCTTTCAGTGCTCAGGAAAATCCGCAATAAAAAAAGAAAAGGATCAGAGTGAAGACACTGTGGAGCCCACAGATACACCACCACCCATACTTAGTAAATGGGTCAAAGAACTACAAGAACAACTGGGGACTCTATTTTCAGTTTCCAAGCAATTAGAGAAAGCTAAGCAAACATATTGGGAAGTGTACAAAATCCTTTTCCCAAATCAAAACCCATTATCTACCCGATTAAGACTGTCTGTAAAACAAATGCTCAGGAAGTCAAGAAGATACTGGTGGATAGGACCAAAGCTGGTCGATTTTATAATCAAGTTTAACTTGTCCTCCTTGCCCACCAGTCACTTTTTGGTGATGCAAAGAAAATTTTGTCAATTAAGCTCCATGTGTAAACTCTGTAATATGCATGAAGAAACACTGGAGCACATCTTCCATGCCTGCTCATACCTGAGTTGCACTAGAATCAAAATTATCACAAGCATTTCCTCTGGCTGTGGCAATGTCCTGTCAATTGATCTGGCAATTAAAGAAGGAAACTATGCAACTATCAGCCTAGCGGCATGCCTACTACATGCCTTATGGATCACCAGGTGCCAGCATACCTTCAGACAAGGACATAGTGATCCTTGGAGAACTTGTAAAACAATAATAATAAGCACGAAGAACAGAGATTGACTCCTTGTGCCAGAGCATCTCTTTGTAGACACATGGGCACAGATTATCATTTGTGATGATGAGATGACATCTCAGACTACTGCAGTAAATGTTATGACAATACCACACAGATTGGTTGCAAAACTTTGAACTTCTATATGAAACTATTATAATTATCAAATGTAGCTACCTGGCATTGTAAATTTTTTCTTAATAAAAAAAAATTCATAAACTAAAACAAAAGGTATTAATAATAGTATTTTTAATATAAAACAATAAAAGAGCAAAACAGTTTTAAATATTTTATCGCAAAGCAAAAACTTTCTCCAAATCCTATCGTAAAGGAATAATAAAGCAATTCTTACTGCATTTGCTAATTTCTAGGCAGTGAAAATTTGATTATATTTTAGTTTGGTATACCACTAAGAATAATTACATGCTCATTACTGATTATTATTAAAATTTGTAGAATATTTAAAAGGTATAACTATCACATGGCTATTTTAACAAAATATAAGTATAAAAAAACATTTCAGCTTTATTCAAAACTCTAATTTAAACTCAAATCAAAAATTCAAAACAAAGCAAAATTCTCCTTACCGCAGTGCCATCTTGTACCAACAAGAGCAATCAATGGATGCTGGAAGGCTTGTGCATAAAATCCCTATCTAGTGCCTACTCATCCAATATCCCAGAGTAGTTTCTGGCTTGTGGCCTTCATCAGTGAGGAGCCTTGGATCTGAGAGCACTGCATCTAGATCTTAGGATCTAATGCAACCCTCTAGCAGCCACCTTTTAACTCTACTTAACTACAAAACTATGAGAATGAAATTGAAAACACAATAATATTTTCAATCCAAGCTCAATAGCTTATATAGTCATATGGGTATGAACTCAATTCAGCACCCATACATTTAGGTGACTTTGGCTTTTTAACAACCATAGCCACCACTATCTTATTAGGCAGGAATCTCATAGTTTTGTAGTTAAGTAGAGTTAAAAGGTGGCAGCTAGAGGGTTGCACTAGATCCTAAGATCTAGGTGAAGTGCTCTCAGATCCAAGGCTCCTCACTGATGAAAGCCACAAGCCAGAAACTAGTCTGGGGATATTGGATGAGTAGGCACTAGATAGGGATTTTATGCACAAGCCTTCTGGCATCTATTTATTGCTTTTGTTGGCACAAGATGGCACTACTGTAAGGAGAGTTTTGCTTTTGTTTGAGTTGTTTAATAACAATTATGTGCTAGTATGAGATAGTGATCATGTGATGTTTAATGGTTTAACACCAATCCTGCCTAATAGGATAGTGGTGGCTATGGTTGTTGAAGAGCCAAAGTCACCAAAATATATGGGTTCTAAATTGAGTTCAGACCCATATGACTATATAAGCTACTGAGCTTGGTTTGAAAATATTATTGTTTTCAATTTCATTCTCATAGTGTTGTAGTTAAGTAGAGTTAAAAGGTGGCTGCTAGAGGATTGCATTAGATCCTAAGATCTAGGTGCAGTGCTCTCAGATCCAAGGCTCCTCACTGATGAAGGCCACAAGCCAGAAACTAGTCTGGGGATATTGGATGAGTAGGCACTAGATAGGGATTTATGCACAAGCCTTCTGGCATCCATTGATTGCTTTTGTTGGCCCAAGATGGCACTACTGCAAGGAAAGTTTTGCTTTGTTTTGAATTGTTTAATAACAATTATGTGCTAATATTAGATAGTGATCATGTGATGTTTAGTGGTTTATCAAATCAAAAATGTGACAGATGTATGACTTATTGTTTCATCATGAGATATTTCCATGTGCAATATGCATATACATTAAATTTAAAAAAAATTGTTAAGTTACTTTTGGGATTCTATGTGCATCATCATCATTATCATCAACATCTTCTTTATATACATATTACTAGAAGAGATGATAATAGATTGACAATTGAAATCTTAAATTGGATTCCAAGTAATTGTAAAAGAACCAGAAAGAGACCATGTGTGATATGGAAGGATGAAATAAGAAAGTGTGCAAGAATTATAAAGAGAAGAGAGGATAGAGATTGAAGAAGATAGACTGAACTTGGAAATGCTTTTATCCTGCAGTGGATTAGTAACAGTGGACAATGATGATGATGATGTAAAAAAAAAGAAAGTGCAAAAATAGAAAAATCAGAAGAAAAAGTTAAAAACAAGCTTTCCTATGACTATACAAACCACACTTATAAACGTTAATCATGTTAAGTCATAGCATAATTTTTTTCTTAAAATTAATGATTTATCTTTTGAGAGTATGTTTTCAATTTCTTTTTATTAAATATGATTGTGTTTAAAGAAAGTAATTGTAGCTATATATTACACTTTATGCGGACATCACTTTCTTAATGAAAAAAATTGATTACTTTTTAGAATATCCTTGACATAATCTTTATAATTTAGGCACTATCTATTACTTTTACAACAACCATAAAATATACCACAAAATACTCTTCATCTACTTAACATTTCAATCTAATAAAAATGTTCTCTTACAAATATAGATTCAATATTTTATTTTAATTAGTTGTAAAACTCACTGATTGGTCTTGTAATATTATTAAATATAGTTTTGAAATAATAAGGAATAACTGTAAATTTATTTGTTTCAGGGGCTTTATATTATATCACAGAGATTTCTTTTTCAAATTCATGTAATAAAAGTATCCTTAAATCAAATTTATTGATTGTATTTATGATACGTTAAAGATACCTATTTTTCATATCTATATTTTGGATTTAGTAAAACAACATCTTTATATACAACTAATTTAATGGAAGTTATTAATTATTTTTATGACAAAATCTTTTAACATGTGAAAGGCAACAAACTAAAAGTCTACATCTGTAATTAAATCACATTGAAGATAATGTTTTTGATAACTTCATATTTTTATAAAATATAAATATTTATTGAAAAGCAAACAGTTATATATATATATATTCAATTTTGTTTTAGCTAATAAATTGTTAATAATAAAAAAGTAATATAAAATATATTTTATATAGAAAAAAAGTATAACTGTTGCAAAATAAAAAGTTATACACATTCAATTTTATATTGAATAATAATAAAATTGTAGTAATTAATACTTAATAATAAAAGTCTAAGATATATTTTATTTCTATAAATTTTATAATGAATGTTTTTTAAGAGTTTTTGATCCCTATTGATGAATATATACGTATATAAACAATCAATTTCAACATTTGCATAAAAAGCTAAAAATCTATTTCAAAATATCATTTATTTATCATAGAATAAAAAAGGTATTATAAATTGGAATTGAAATACTTTTAAATTTAATGTAACATTTATATTTCAGAGGTCATGAGAAATAGACTAGGTTCGAAACCATTATTATAGGATATAAACTGAGATGTGTTAAAATATATATGTAAATCAAGGACAAATTATTACAATACCTTTGTTAAATAAAATTATTTAAAAATAATAAATCTATCCTATGAAAAAATCAACTATTAATAAAAATAAAAAAATAAAGTTTTTTATGTATGATTATGTTTTCAGAAAGATACAAAGCACTTCAGAAAAACAATATTTTTAATCGTTATATTATAGTAATTCCTAAATTTTATTGTTTTGACTTTTGTCATGTTAAAAGAATTTTTAAATATCAGACTTTATTAAATATAAATAAAAAGATTAATCTGATCTTTTAAAAAAATACTGTATCATATTAATTGTTATAATATACAATTGACTATATAATTTTCACAGGACATACAAAACAAATGTAACAGTATATTTGTTATTTTTTTAAAATTAAAAAATAAAACTGATATATGCATAAAAACCACTGTACCAAAATTTTTTTAAAATTTTTTATATAGAAATAATTATGTAGAATTTATAACTCAAAATATTGCATACTTTGTATTAGAACAATATATATTATATAATATTACATTCAGAGCTATAAACTTTTTCAATTCACAATATATAAATAATATAGTAAGTATCAAGTATCACATTATTTATATATCATGGTTAGGAGAGATTATGGTTCTGAATATATTACATAATACATCATACTGTGAGTTTTTTAGTATTATATTTACATATAGTTTTAATATCACAAAAATTATATACATCTGGGTCTCATTTTATGCAATAGATAGGTTCCTCAGAAAACATGAGCAAATGAAATTGCGCAAAAATAGATGTAACTTACATTGAAAAAGGGGGGATGTGGTCTGTGATTTTTCAAAATTCACGTAAAAGCAAAGCACCAATGTAAAATTACTTTAAAATTCGCGCAAAAAAAAAATAAGGAAATAAAATATGACTAATAAAAAATTTTAAATTTGATAAAAATTGATACAAGGCAAACTTTTTTTAACTATAATATTTAATTTTATTCAAAATAATATATTTTTATGCATAATTTACAGTACAGTAATTTACATTTTTTAATACACGTTTTAATTATTATCACTATTTGCTGAAAAACACATTTGTTTGCAAACTGGTAAAAAATCAATTTTTCATAAGAGGAAATACAACTAGCACCAACTTCACACTCATGTTGTGTCAATGGTTTTCTGGTGACAATGTAATTAGTAATTAATCTTTGAGACTATGATTTTATTAATTGTTTATGAAACTATCCACTAAAAATTAAATTCTTATTTTTGTCTTTAATTTTTTAATTTTTAATTCTGTTTAAAAATCAAATTTCACATCACATTAATTTCAAGTTGCCATAATTTTTAAATTGTTAATTACAATTAAAAATCAGATTTTAATTTTTAATTGTCAAATTTAATTGTGCCCACTGCTTTTACTCACCTTTTAAAAATAAACTTGGGGACACTAAATGATTAATAATTGATTATGTTGTTTTTTAAAAAGCAAAAACAGAATGTGATTTAAAATGCAAAATTAACACACACAATGTTTGAACAAATTTACATTATAATCTTGTAAAGTTTAATGTGTGTATACATAAAATGTGGAAATCATGATTTTAATTTCATTATTGCATAAAATCTTACTATTATAAAGCACTGAAAATATTGAAATTACTAAGATGAAAGTTGAATTCCAATAATATGCTATTACTTCCAATATAATGTAAGTGTGCAAAATTTATTAAAGTAATAGCGCATTATCGGAGTTCGACTTCCGGTGAAACATGAAACGTGTAACTTCAAAATTGTGTTAAATAAGTCCGCATAAAAAGAGACCCAGGTGTATAATGTTTAAAATTTAGGTTTCATAAAAGTCTAGGATTAGAAGATATATGCAGACATTTTATGTTTGTATTGATACCAATCCTGGTTTTAATTTAACAAACAACAAAACATAATTAAAACCATTTTCACAATGATAGTTTGTCTGACAATTTATGATATTTTAGCTTTTTAATGACTGTTATCTTGGATAGAATAACCTACTTGACATCAGAGTCACCTTAAAGTCAATATTCATAAATCTAAATTCACTGGTTTGATTTTTATGTTAGTATTGTCATTGATCAGACCAGTAAATCCTGAAGAAAAAGAAATAATACCCTCATTAGTGTCAGTTAAATTTATTTGAAAAGTATAAACAAAGTTAGAATTTTTCTACAGACATTTAACTCTTAATATTACATTATATAAATATTTCAACAAATAGTATCAATATTTGCAATCATAGTTCAAGATATTAAATCTTAAAAAAAAATTAAGATACTAATTTGCAAAAAACAACAACAAATGTTTTGTATAATTTATATGCCTCAATTCAAAATATATTTAAAAATGAGGATACTTCCATATTGAGTGTACTCATGCTGGGTGCATGGTTTATGCATAAAACATATAAGGTAATAAAGTGACTTTTTGAAACATTTTATTTTCATTAGCACAGTCTCAATACATTTATAACCTACTTTTGATATATTCTTTTATGGCTTATTTATTAAAAAATATATACTATAGTACAAAACAATAACAAGAAATCATTATTATAAGAATTCTTAATCCTCTTCACAGTATATTTTTTCAGTGCAATTAGTGTTAAATTTGAATACAATAAACTTAAATATGTGTTTCAATGTAGACAATATTCTGTTTAAAATGTTCATAACTTAGAATATTTTCATATGTCCAAACTAGAACTGGAACTTTTGGAATAATTTCACTAAACAAAATATTGTTTTTATTTTTAATATAGTTAAAATGTCTCAAATGCACCATTAAAGAACTCTAAATAGAAAAATGGTATTTTTTTTTTATATGTCATATCATCGACTGGGATGCGAACCCACAACCGTCTGCAACCAACTACTTGCTTGCAAGGCTGCTGCAATGATCTCTCGGCTAACAATGCTTGAAAGGAAAAATGGTATTTGTGCTACATTTCTAAATAATAATATTTATTAATCCTGATAAATGATTAGTGATAATTGTTGATGCATTTTTCTAAAGAGAATATTATCAAATAATTGAATGAATGAAATGTTAGACTTGTAGATTAAGTCATAAGAATTTAATATTTTTCTTACTTTATATTTTTAAAAAAAGTTAAATATTAGTTGTTTTTTATCTCTTTTAATTTTATAATAAATAAATGAAATATTCTGTTTTACAAATTTGACATTTGATTTTAAAATAATATTAATTTAAAAGTAGAGGATGTATAACATATATAATATTTGACAGAGCTGCTTTATTAAAATATATAAGTGAAGTAATAGGTTTAGTAAATATGAAAATTACTTTCTAGTATATTTATTTGAAGAAAGAAGGTGATCAAAACAGTCATGATAAAAAACCATTGACAAGCAATAAAAGTGAACTTTTTAATATTTTTAAAAGTAATTTATAGTTTTTATTATTTTTAGCAAAATAAAATAGACTTAGACTATATATCAAATCAATTTTTAGTAAATATTGTGCGATGTTTTAGAATAAATATTTTAAATATTTTGCTTTCTAGTAGTTTTTAATATTATTTTTCAATAATTTTTATATTCATTGAATAAAAAATACATTTAGAAAAGCATATATATATATAATATTTAAACATTAAAAAAAGAAAAACAGAAATATCAAACGTGTGATAAATTATTTATATTCCATATATATATTATTTCATAAAAATAAAGTTACAGAGAAATAAGCTCTATGGTTGTATGAATATTATACAGTATAATTAATATATTTCTTAATTAGTGTTTATATATATATATATATATATATATATATATATATATATATATATATATATATATATATATATATATATATATATATATATATATATTGAACCACTAAGCATCATTCATAAGTTTACGAATTAAGAGTGAACTGTTTGGGCCTAGAACACCATATTGAATTTTTTTAAAAACTGCCCTGAGATACAATTTTCACAATATCTTTAGTTTTAATTATGTTAGAGCAAAAGAAATTACATTAATAGAAAACCTAGAAAAACTAAGGAAAACAATAAGTCTACAACAAATAGTAATAACCATTTAAAAATAAGGAAAAAAGAAATTTCAGCATACAAAATAATTATTATTTTATTGTTTGTTCATAATTTCTAATTCATCATTAAATAAGTTTAAATTACATCTTTAGTGATAACTTCTTTGTATTCCTCACATAATTATTTTTCAAACCATATATAATATGTCTTACTTGAGATAAAACATAGCTTCAGAATCTCCAAAAGTATTTGCATAACAATTCTTTATTTTTGTCTTGTACCCCAAAAGTTACCAAATGTCAAAGGCATCTATAAGAAAAAGATTCATCCTAATAAAATATACAAAACAAATCATTTCCAAAAGATAAATATGCATTTGACATCATGGCAATTGGCTTCTTGTCTATCTAAAACTAGAAATTGCAGGCTACTGTCTGTATCACTGATAAAATGAGTTTCATCTTTTCATTTTATATTTTTTGTGTACATCAGTGATATTTATATTCTTTATGCACACCAGTGATGTTTATATTCTTATGCACACCAGTGTTGCTGTCTTGTTATATTTATTGTATCACATAAAAATAATTTATTTGCATTTGTTAGCTGTATACTTGAAAATAATGTGATGAACATATAGCAATACCAGAGTGACTTTACAGCATGAATATCAAAACATAGGCAAGAATCAGAATTTGATTATTTGCCTGCATATGCAATCTTTCTATACATTTAATTATAAGTTTTGTAAATTACTACTTCTAAACACAAACACACCATATTAACATAATAATAAATAATAAATTATTAAACTTTTTAAGAATCATTATTTTTATAAAATAAATTTAATTTTATAAAATAAGTTGAATTTAGAACTTAGAAAATTAATGTAGATGTCTGATTATTAATTTTTTAAATCATTAATTGTAATCACAAACACACCATATAAACATAATAATAAATAATAAATTATTAAACTTTTTGAGAATCATTATTTTTATAAAATAAGTGGATTAGAACTTAGAAAATTATCATAGATATGAATTCTATATGAACATAAATAAATATATAATTTTTATTTAGACACACACCAACTACAAACTAAAATTAATAAAAATTAAATCATTTTTTCAAATACTTAAAAAAATTGAAATATTATTCAAAAAATTAAAATTTTATACTTACGAGCCTGATGTTCTGATTATGTTTAAACTCCATTCAAGGCCTTGTTTGTGAATCAGAGTACTTTTATTCCTATAAAAGTGTATTTGAATACTGATGAGTATTTTCTGTCCTTATCACTTCATAAAAATTACAAAATTGATAATAAAAAAAGAAAATTAAATGCACCGGTTATTAAAAGAACTTGTAAAACATACGATTTTCAACAGATTTTTTTGTAGAAGACATCTTTAAAATGCTGTCAGAGATCTATCAAATGCCCATATTTCTATTGACATCATGATTATAGTTTTTATATCAGTAAAGAAAGAAAACAGCATGTCAACAGATCAAATAAGATGCATGTGTCACCTGCTTGATGGGCCAAAACTTAAGGGGGGAGGGGATTTAACTAAATAAAAATATTTAAAAACAATATATATCTCTTTCCATTTATTTAAAAGAAAATAGGAAAATGTGTGTGTTGATTTTAAAGACATATTTAAATGTGTATACAAGTGCATATAAAAAGAAGTTGAATTTAAAAAAATGAAAATAAAATTTGTAATACAAAAATTAATTTAAATTCAAAGTTGGCTACAAATAGACAATGGGAATAATTAATCATCAATGGCTACAAATAAACGATGGGAATAATTAAAAAGTATATATTATCCTAAGAAAATTAATCTAATAAGGAATGTGAACAGATAATGGGAATTTAATTAATAAATTTAATCAAAAAGAATGTTAATCAAGCTGAACGATAAGAGTAATAGCATATAAATAGGTCTGAAAAAAAGTCATCATGTGAGATCATATAATTTTGCAACAGTGTCATTCCAGTCAGTATAAATAAATTTTATTTTGAGAATGCCAAGAAAAACATGCATTGCTAATAAGAAGTATGCCACTGTACTCCAGTCTCTGACCACCCTAGCATATCTGAAAGTCTCCAATTAGCCACCATGAATATCTAACAACCTGAGCTATTTAAACATTTGTCTGCCAGACTGAAATGCAACAAGGAACCACATTTGTCCTTAAATCTTCAACTGGTTGGTACAACCTGCATCATACAGGAAGAAGCAGCCATATATCCAGAGAAATGTTTAAAAATCCTATAGGTAACAGTAATTATTATTTCCCATTGTGTCATTAGTATATTATAACCATTGCAATCTTTGAAGCCTCCAGAGTCAGTGTAATAAATGAACTCCATAACTAGCATAAAAATAACTATTTATGTGCAATTAGTGTAAGCAGCAAACATTCCCAGAACTTTTCCAAATCATACAAACAAACAGCACACTGTCAAGCGTTGTTAGCCAAGAGGTCAGCACAGCAGCCTTGCAAGCAAGCAGTTGGTTGCAAATGGTTGTTGCAGGTTCACCTCCTGGCCGATGTATGACATATGAGGGAAAAAAAACAAAAAACAAACAGCACATATGATAAAATGGGTGTATGTGATATATGTTTTAATGCTTATGTTTATTAAATCTTGTATGTTTATTGATAATATGTGTGCATGATATATGATGTTATGTATTATTATTTCATTCAGAAAAGAAGTGCTGAATGAATTCATAAATTAGTTTTTAGTTAATTTTAAAATATTTAAAATAAATTGTTTTTGGAAACTAGTATTTGTCGTTGATTCTTTTACTAATACCACTAATTAAGGCAGTTTATTATATTACTTTTTTGATTGAGCTAGTCATGGGATATTTCAAGTGCTGGATTATGGCTTACTGTCCAGGTATGTTAGTTACTCCTTGTAATTAGCTGGCACCTGAGGTATACCTCTAAACAAATAAAATGCTTTAGATGGTAGAGGTTTAAATCTAGCAGTTGAAGTGGGCCACATTATGGAAATGTGATTGTATTATGCTTTGCATAGCTTGGTCTGACCATGGGTATTGTTGATAGCTTTGTTACTGATGGTATTCTCCCCTCTGTCTGAAGGGCCATTCCATTCACGTAATATTTATAATGTAAAAATATAAAATTATATGGTATAGGTTAAAACCCATTAAACAAATTCTATTTAAACAGATATCATATGTCAAATAAAATTAAAGAAAATAAAAATTAAAAAAATGTCAAACTGCACATAATTAAGAGTTGTAAAGTGGTATAATTTAAATTAAAGAATTGACTGAAACATTTTTTCTTTCTAAATGAAAAGAGAGTGAAAATGTAAAAAGGATATTAAGTAAAGATAAATAAATATATTTTAATTATGTTGTTGAAACTAAAATATCTTTAGAATCCATTTACAAAAATAAAATAAAAAAAGTTCCTTAGCTGTAAAGAGTCAAATAAATATATATTTTTAAAAAGAAATTAAAAGAATTAAAATGAATAACAATAACAATAATTATATATATATATATATATATATATATATATATATATATATTATAAACAATGGCAGATATATGTTTGGGCAGGCTAAGTGCATTTGGGGACACGTAGAGATGATAGGAGTTGGAGTCAGTGGTAGGCTTTGAATAAACATTTGAAATAAGAAAGTAAAAAGTAAAATATGAGTACAGAAATAATCAGTCAAGATACAATGTTGGATGAAAGCCTGATCTCATTTAAAAAATCACAGGTAGTAGAGGAAGAAGAGATTTTAGAGACACAGGTGATAATGAGAATAATGGTAAATATGAAGAAAGAAATGCTGGAATTCAAGCAAAGTCAACAAGCAATTCTGGCAGAGTTTAAAGTCGAAATGATTAGAGAAATAAAAGCAATGATGGGTGAAATAATGGGGCAAGTAGAGAAAAATCACATAGCTATAGAAGCTGTAGAAAAAGAATTGAATGAAGAAAGTCAGGAAAGGGGATAGTAGAAGATATGAAAGAACTGGGACATGAGATAGAACAAGATAGCATTAGAACAGGCAAGGTAGAAGTAGAGATAAAAGTTTGTAGAGATGAGATACAGATAGATAATGGGGTAGAAAAGTTACAAAATATAGACCAAGAGATTAGAAATAAGTTGATTAGATAATATGAGTTCAAAGCAGAAATAGAAGCTATATACAAAACAATCTTATTCAACACACTCAAAAGGACTGTATAAAAGAAATTCTTTTCATTTTTTAGGGATGATATTATCAAAAATAAGATAGGACAGTTTGACGAATTATGGAGTTTTGCTAAGTATAAAGGTTTTCAGTTATACAAAGTTGAAAATAGAACAGAATGGGAAAGAGACAAGGCAATAAATTATAAATGAGGAGTAAACAAAAGGGGAAAAGTAATTTATATTAAAGAGTTAGTGGGAAAAAGGAAAAAAATGCTTCACAAAGTTTAGGGGGCATGTAATGGACAGAATGTTTAAAAAAAAATCACACACACAATGGATTTGTAACTGGACTACAAGTTGGAAGCAGAAAATTATTTTGATGTGGGTGATAAACCTGAATATGGAAATTTCATTATTTAAAACTAAAATAATAAATTTTAAAAACAAAAAAATGAAATGTTTTCGGAAAATAATAATAATGGAGGCATCGCTGGATAAAATATTTTTTTCTGGCACATGCATATTAATAAAGAAAAGTGTTCATAAATAAATGGGTCAAATTAATGGTTTAAAGTAATGTTAGTAGGAATAAATAAAAATAAAACATTGGTAGAAAAATAATAAAGGAAGTAGAGGAATAAAATAAAATAGTTTTTTTTTTTTTTAATTCACGTAGGTTAATAAAAGAAAGGTAAATAAATGGGATAAAATAATGTTTGTAAGGATTTAAAATAATATTATAAGGTTAATAAATAATATAAATAAATATATATTTAAATTAGAAATATTATAGGAATTGTAATTGAAAGAAAGGAGGGTAGGAAGTATAGAATTGAGTTTATGAAAGAAGGAAAGTGTAATGCTGTAGGCTGAATGGAAGTAGTACTTGTAATGGACTATCAGTGAAAATATTATCAGGGTGAGTATTCTCAGAAAGTTCTGAGCCCATCCATCATTCTTATATAAAATTTGCACACTGGGAACAATCTGAGTAAGTCATGGATCACTTCTTAGGAGGAAGAATCCCCATATCTAATACATCGTTTCCAAAGCATAAGTTAAATTGGTCAGGCAAGGAATCCTGTCATTCACAGTGATCTTTTTCTTTTCCAAACATCAGGTAGAAACCCAGCATATGTAGCTTTTGTTTTACTTATGCACATGTAAGTTGGTATAAGCCAACAAATTGTGCATCTGCCTCATCTTAAAATCCTTCTCAGCAAAAATAGTGATGTCCTCATGGTTATCATTTAGTACAAGATCATTGTAAGCAATGTTGTCAGCTTAGAAAAAAGGAAAGTATAACCAAAGAAGATTTCCCTCAGCATATGTAGTTCCAGATCACCAGTAAAGAAAATAAACTTAGAAAAATAATAATTAATGTAAATAGTTCAAAATATGTTAAGGAAATTTCCAAAGATAAAATGGTCAAAATGACACATTTTACTCTTGTTGGAGAAGTGGTGCAATGTACTGCTAATGAAAAGCATCATTCATAAGTTTACAAATTAAAGAGTCATTAAAGGAGGGGGGGAGAAATTTAACTAAATAAAAAATGATTTAAAAACGATATATCTCTCTTTCTATTTATTTAAAAGAAGTAGGAAAATGCATGTGTTGATTTTAAAGATACATTTAAATGTGTATACAAGTGCATATAAAAAGAAGTTTAATGAAAAATAAAATTTGTAATATAAAAATTAAATTAAATTCAAAGATGACTACAAATAAACAATGGGAATAATTAAAAAGTATATCTTATCCTAAGAAAAATAATCTAATAAGAAATGTAAGCAGATAATGGGGATTTAATTAATAAATTTAATCAAAAAGAATGGTAATCAAGCTGAACAATAAGAGTAATAGCATATAAATAGGCCCGGGAAAAAGGGTCATCAAGAGAGATCAGATAATTTTTCAACAATGTTATTCCAGTCAGTACAAATCAATTTTATCTTGAGAATGCCAAGAAAAACATGCATTGCTAATAAGAAGTATGCCACTATACTTCATTCTCTGACTGCCCTAGCATATCTGAAAGTCTCCAATTAGCTGCCATAAATATCTAACAATATGAGCCATTTAAACACTTGTCTGCCAGATTAAAATGCAGCAAGGAACCACATTTATCATTAAATCTAGAATCCAACCAGTTGATACAACCTACATCATACAGAAAGAAGCAGCTGTATATCCAGAGAAATGTTAAAAAATCCTATAGATAACAGTAATATTTTTTTATTATTATTCCCATTCCCATTGTGAATATATTGTTGCCATTGCAATTTTTGAAGCCTCCAGAGTCAGTGTAATAATTGAACTAACTAACATAAAAAGAACTATTTACATGCAGTTAGTGTAAGCAGCAAACATTCACAGAACTTTTCCAAATCATACTAACAAATAGCTCATATGATAAAATGTGCATGTGTGATATATGTTTTAATGTTTATGTTTATATAATATTGTATGTTTATTGATAATATGTGTGCATGATATATGTTGTTATGTATTATTATTTTATTCAGAGAAGAAATGTTGAATGAATTCATAAATTAGTTCTCAGTTAATTTTAAATATTTAAAATAAATTGTTTTTGGAAACTAGTATTTGTCGGTCGATTCTTTTACTAATTCCACTAACTAAAGTAGTTTATTATATTACTTTTTCGATTCATCTAGTCATGAGATATTTCAAGAGCTGGATTATGGGCCTACCATCCAGGTATGTTAGTTACTCCTTGTAATTAGCCAGCGCCTGAGGTATACCTCTAAACAAATAAAATGCTTTGGATGGTAGGTGGGCCACAGTCTGAAAATGTAATTGTGTTATGCTTTGCATAGCTTGGTCAGACTGTTTGTATTGTTGATAGCTCTGTTATCAGTGGTATTTTCCCTCTGCTTGAAGGGATAGTCCATTCACGTAATATTTATAATATAAAAATATAAAATTATATGTTATAGAAGGTTAAAACCTATTAAACAAATTCTATTTGAATGGACCCAGTTCAATATATATAAACAATATATAATAATACATTAATACTTCAATTTATAAATGAATATTTTTATAATTTAACAGAATATAATGTAAACACAACTATATAATAAATTATTGAGATAACGATTAGCCATAATTAGAAAAAAAATTTGAATTGGATATTAAAAAACTTTGCAGCATATTTTTTAAAAATTTCTAATAGTTGTAATTGCAATATATTGTGTCCTTTTGTTTAGGTTAGAATGGATGATTTCTAACAATTTACTAGAAAATTTTAAATTTTAAAATTAAGTAAGAGATGATGTATGTTATGTGTTGATGATCTTTGAATAATTTAGTTAAGGCAAGTAAAATAAGTGATGTATAATATTGTGTTGGTATTTGTAAGAAAGTAGTTAGCTAAAAATCATTATAAGATTGTATGATTGGGAGAACTGGCCAGAATAAATATTGATTTAATAAGTCGTATAAGTAAATGATTAAGGTAAATTTTAAAAGTAATACTTTAAAGTTAAACGGATAGATTATTTAACAATAATAATTGTATTTAATGGTTATGTGTTAAATTATTTAATTAATCATAATAATGTAGGGAAAAAAGTGTATTTTTGGTCTTATAATATTAAAATAATTATTTTAAAATTGTGCTATGATATTGACATATGTAATATTTTATAAATTAAAATATTTATTTTATTTTTCTTTAAATTACTAGTGTCTCATTTAGTTTTATAAATCACGTGATGCACACCTGTGTTTGAAAATAAAATAATATTATCTGTTATAAATATTAGATTAAGTTTTAAAAATAGATTTAGTAGATGAAATTAGATTTATGTTTTGTGTTGAAAATAAATACGTTAGGTTTAAAATAAAGGTATAAATGGTAATAAATATTAAAATATGATTTTTAAAAGTTATTTTGAAGTATTTAATCAGTGTAAATAAAATATGAAAATTAATTAATAATTGAAAAATATAATAAAAATAAATATTTAATAAATTATTATTAGTTTAAAATTTTATCTGGTGTTCGTTATCCAGGTTGTGAAACAAGCATTGTTGAAATTGACCAATGAAAATGTGTGTTTTTGGCAGCTATAAAAGAGCTGTGCAGGAATTCCAGGGTCACTGTTATCCTATTATACTGTGATACCATCATCAGGATTCCACAACCTCGGTAAATTAAGTAATAGCTTAATAGTCAATTTTATCATTTTTAAAATTCTAAAAGTACAGTAATTTATTGTTATAAGGTTGTGATATAGATATGCAAGGCTAAAAAATAAATATTTCCTACTAGCTGATTTATTTTTATTCAATTTGTCATCAACTTAGACATGGGAAAGTTATCACTAAATATAAAAGGATTAAGAAAAAATGTAAGTGTTATTATCATATAAAGCATATAATCTTGCCTATTCTAATGGGTCATGTTAGTTTACAATGGAATTTTATTAAAAGAACTACGGAGAAATACAAGAGTTTCATCAAAAATGGAATGATATTAAATATTTTATAAAAAAAAAACAAACTTATTTTGAATTGTGATGGAAATGCTTTTTTTTAAAAAAAAACCCTTTGAATTTGACCAAACAATTATTTTGGGAATGCTAATATTTCTTTCTGAAGAAATATTAAAAATAATTTCAAGCTGGAATTTTTTTTAAAAAAAGATAAAATTAAAATAATTTGCTGATATGATTTATATTATATTTTTAAAATATTCAAAATCAATGATTAAGGTATGCTGGACATACAAAGGTTATAAAATTATGGTGGAATTTATTTATATTGTGAAAAGCAATTTAAAACCCGGTTGTTTTTGATGCTGTATCAGAAAACTTAGACATCAGGAAATATGGATAAAAGTTGCAAGAACGTGGAAACTATTTGAGCACAAAATATAAAAAGTACTTTTAATGTTGTTTTTACATAGCCATGGAATTGGTAAACTATTTCAAATTTTGGAGACAAAGTAATAATTAAGTAAATAAATTCAGATTTTGGTGAAGAAAAAAGTGAACTTACCGTATTTAATGTGGAACAGTCATTTTGAATTGTTTGTGTTACAATGTGAAATAGAGAATGCATAGTTTTTTGGCATTAGAAGTGTAATCAACAATGGGTACCATGAGAAAAAAGACATTCTCTTTAGTGAATTCTTTCAGAAGGAGTTTCTTTTCGTAAATATGTTTAAATTTATTTTTACTAACTTTCATATTTTATTCATAAATAGAAGTAGAGTAGAAACATAAAACATTAAATTATTTACTAATCTAAAAATTAGTTATTAAGAAAGAAAAAAAGTCTTTAATAATTTTTAAAAAAAAAGTTTAATATTTTAAAGTATGGTATAGAATGAGTGATATTTAAATAATGTTTTATTTAGTTCGTGATCCAGAGATATTAATGGAATAATCATCAAGAAATACATATTATTGATGGTAACAATTATAAAAGTATTGATCATTTTACTATGTATTGATTTAGTGTATATCTTAATGTGGATGTATGAAATGATTATGAAAAACACAATATGTACACATAGTTTTAATTCATTTATTCCTGTTATAAAATATGCATACTTTTAATAATATTATAAGTACATTTTAATATAAGGGAAATATAAGTATATGATTCTATTATAACGGAATTTAATATTTATTTTAAGTGATCAAAATAATAAACCAGAATATCGATACTGATTGTATTTATGTGTAAATTTACTAATGGATAAAACAATCTTTTCTTATTGATTGGTTAGATAGTTATTTCAGACATGAATTTATTTATTATTATAAAAATGTAAGAATAGATTTTAGCAATGTAAGCTTGGTATTAAGTTAAATAAAACTAAGATAATATTTTTAGGTAAGATTTATTTATATTGGAATAAGTATAGATGATAGTGATTATTGTGCAAGTATAGATAACTTAGCCCTATAACTTGTATTTGTTTATGGTAGTGTTATTTTCTGTATGTTGAAGTTGTAGTGTTCCATAGAGCTGAATAAATAGCTTGGACATTATGTTTATTGGTAAAGGTGATGAACTAAAATAGTCATATCTTATTTATGACACAGTGTGACCATGATGGTAATTTAATAGAAGTGTTATTAAATTAAAATCTGATTTATTCCATATACCTACGTGTATTTACTATCGGCATTGCTTGAATGGTATCGTTAAGGCTAGTATTTTAAAATATGAAATGATGAATAAGTTTAAAATGCAGAATTGTTGTTTAAAAGATAAGATGGGTTATATTGTTTAAAAGTAAAAATGATTGAAGGTAAAGAATACAAGATGGTAACTTGTTAATAAAGAATCATAAACTTTTTTTATGTTTGGGACTCATTATTATTTATTACAAATAAATAAATGATGAATGGAATGTGTTTTCCCTAAAGATATCATTTAATCATTAAGTTTTAAAGAAATTCAATGTTAATGCATATTTTTACATGTAAGAAAAATATACATAAATCATACTTGAAGAATGCAAGTGATCATAATTTTATATTATTATTATTTTAAAATAATACACATCAATGTTTACATTTATTTGACATCATATTGAAGAATAATAAGCATTTAAATTAATGGGTAGATTATTAATTAATATTATTTACACTATGAGTAAGTTAAGAATAATCAGAAGATATAGTAAAAGTGTTTTTTAAAACTAAATAATAAAAGATAAATTCAAAGTGAATTAATAATTTAAATAATACTTTTGTAATGTAATAATTTTTAAAATTAATAGAGGCCATAAAAATGTTATGGTAATATGTCAGTAATTAGAATTTGATAAAGCAATCTTTTTATATCTAATATTTTTATTTAATTCATTTTTTTTTTTTGTAAAATTAACTAAAAGAGAGTAAGACCAAGTGCATGCATATTGTACATACTGCATATAATTTATTGTTAAAGTGTATTAATAAATTTGTTAAGTTTTGTTATAAATATTGGTGTCGACTCAATTTCTTCACATCACAATTACATAATCACAGATAATTATAATGAAGACATAGTATTTGCACTTCATAAATAAAATTGTTATTTAAGAGTTATAATGTTTTATTTGATATATTTTATTTAAGAAGTTTCATTTATTGTAATATTCTGATGGTCATGGAATAATTACTAAAGATTTACATTAAGTGATCTTAGTAATGATTGTCACATATTCTCATATTATAATATCATATCATATATGTTTACTTAAGATGCCATATGAATAATAGAAAATTATATTATTGTTATTGCTATGTAATATACATGAACAACATTATAAGTAGAAAGATATGAGAGTAAATTATAGATTAAAGATTATTATTATTATTATTATTATTATTATTATTATTATTATTATTATTATTATTATTATTATTATTATTATTATTATTATTATTATTATTATTATTATTATTATTATTATTATTATTATTATTATTATTATTATTATTATTATTATTATTATTATTATTATTATTATTATTATTATTATTATTATTATTATTATTATTATTATTATTATTATTATTATTATTATTATTATTATTATTATTATTATTATTATTATTATTATTATTATTATTATTATGAAATGGTAGTTAGGAATGATATTAAATCCCTTATCATACTTGATTACAAGAGTTATACTTAATTTAGAAGTAATTTAAGAGAACCTGAGATAATTTGAGTTAAATCAATTTTATGAAGATAGTTAGATTAAAATATTAAGAGTTATTTACTTAATTAATTTTGATTAAAGACATGAGAGTACTATAAATGTAGTATTTAAGGAATAGGAGTAGAGATAGTATTCTTATGCCATTAGGGTGATATCCAGTGGGATATTGGCTTAATGTATTCGCTCTGCCACTTGTAAACTCACTTTATAGTCTCATGATTTGATTAGATAGTCATTTATTTAATTTTATAATACAGAACTATATTATTAATTATTAGTTAAGCTAATTTGATAGTTGATATTATTAAAGAATATAGTTATTGTTGATTTAGATGCATTTTAGATGAACATAATTATTTATCTGAGGTAGATCCATTTACTATAATTACACATTTCCTGGAAGTGAGGGTACAATATAAACTCTTTTTTATTTAGTTTCTAAAATTGCATTAATTTTATTTTTTATTTTTAGAAAATTACTATTTGTCACAATAAACAATGCAAAAATAAAATTTTAAATAAACAAACTTAATTATATAAACTAAACAAAGCTTAAAGTAAAGAAAATTATATTCATAATTTGTTAAAAATTATTGGAAAATTCATTTCATCTTCAATACACTTTATAGTATTATTGATAATTGTTAAGATCATCATCATCATCAATAACTTTTCCTCTGAAAACAGTAAAGCCATCTCATTTTCATAAAAAGATGATGATAATAATAATAATGATGATGATGATGATGATGATGATGATGATAATAATATACTAGAAATTACTTTCAAAATAACTTTATAAACCTTTCTTTAAACCATAAATATATGTACATATAGTAAACCATAAATATATGCACATATAGTATATATTTTGGTCATTATTCTATTTTTTTTTTACTATTTTGCAATACTATTTTTTAATTTATTCAGTTAGAAAATTTCTCTTTCTAAAAAGATATTTCAATCAGTATTTAGTTATATTTTTTTAATTTATTCTATTCATGCTCATACCACCGATTTAGAATATCTTTGAGATAATTTTTATAACATAAATGTGCCTACCTCATCCACAAAACTATGCTCAAGTTCACCATAAAATAATCTTTAAAAAAATATTATATTATTCATTTGGCTCACATGCCCATTACAATAAAAATGTGAATTTACAGTCATGACATTTATACTGTTCATCCAGCAAGTGAAGAGCATATTGATTGAATTTCATAATCTTCCCATTACATTAGTGTCAACATATGTATAATTGAAATTATTTGAGAGCAAGTATTAGCATAAATTATTTTGGGAAGTTATATTGCTGTTTTTTTTTGCTTCATCTTTCTAATCCAATGAAAATGAGCATGAGATTTTAAAAATTCTAAATAAAATATTATCATTTCCAGTAAACTGAAAAATATATTAATTAGTCTTATGATCTTGATATTATATAAGTGATTAAATTATTATAACTTTTTACTTGTTAAATGTCGAAGTAGCACGTTAAAAAAATCTGAGATGCATCTGAATACTTATTGAACCATTTTTCTAGCTAATCTCAAAGATGTATAGTATTGTTTTTTTAATCTGATAACTATTGAAACCAAACATTTTTAGTTTTGTTTTCCATTACTGGCAGATAAACATATAGTCATGTATTTTATAAATATCATTACTCAATCAATTAATCACAGGTTGCATTCAAACTTTTAAGAATACTTTAAAAATCAGCATTGGAACTGGCAAAAAGAATTGTCAGAACACTACAACTCTAGGCAATCATCATGTTACAAAATTAACTCATATTTTTTTAAATTTTTTTGATAGCAAAAATTATACTTATATAACTATATGAGATACAGTAAATAATCATGTATATCTAGAAGCAATAAATGCATTAAAATTGTTTGAAAGTACTTTTGTTATAATTAATAATATTGATAGTTCACAAAATCAATGCAGTTTATTTTTGCCTTTTCATTTTTTAAATAAAACAAAAGGAATATAACTACATAAGTTCATACTTTTCAAAAATTCTAAAACATTTGAAGTTAACATTTTACCAACAATTTGAACACTTTATCAGGTATTTTGATGAAATATATAATTATTTTAAAATACTACAATGTTTAATGTTATCAAGCTGAATATTTCTATTATAAATTATTCATCCATCTGACAGCTTGTAATCCTATTTCAAAAAATTATCAAAGTACTTTCCCTGTACACAATGTCATAATTATCATAAAATATAATGTTATCTACTGCTTTAATAAGATTATAATACTTTTACTCATAAATTAGTTCTAATATATCAATAAATAATCTCAGGTACTCGGGTCAAAAAATTATCTGTATTTTCATCACATTTTTAATTTACCAAATACTCTTTTTGTTCTTTTTATCCATCACTGGGTTTTAGCCTCTGAATTATTGTTGTCATTATAAAGCTTTAAATTCATTTTACTGTTGCCCTGTGTGAATTGATGCAGTGGTAAAATGGCAAAATATGAAAACAAGATCAATGGATTCCAACCCAGTTTTGTCACTTTTGATCTCAAACTTCTTATGAATCTCCAAGCAATAAATCACTTGGTTATTGATATTAATTTTAATATATAGGGTATATGAGCACAGACTTTCACATGACCCACCACTCTCCACTCTATCTAATAACACTGATATACTTAAACACATATATGTTGAAAAGATAAACAATCACCAATATACGTAGTTCATGTTAAACCAGCAATCATCAGTTGGTCCAAATTATCATCTCTACACATATATGCTATAAGTGCTCAGATATATATTGACATAGCCAATCTTCATACTTTAATGGACAGTATTTATAGCCTATATGTGTAGAGGTGGTAATCTGGACCAACTGATGATTACTGGTTTAGCATGAAATACGATATTGGTGATTATTTATCTTTTCAACATATGTGTTCGAGTGGTCGGTCATGTGAAAGTCTGTGTTCATATACCCTATATATTAAATATATAGACACAGGTATATAATAAATCTGTGTTTCAGTGATATTAATTTTAATCACTCACTTATTCAGAAATGATACATCTATATTTTTATCATTATAAATTATTATAAAAATATCTCAGGTTTTTTTTTTCTGAATTGAATAAGAAATTTACTTTATTTGCAATATATTAATGGCAGTAATGTCATTAACTTAGCATCAAATCGACAATTTATTTATAGTTATCTAATATAAAAAGCAATAGTTTTTAAACAATTGATATATATATACACATAAATTTTAATTAATTAATATATATATATATATTGTGCCCTTTTGTATGGGTCGCCATGAATTGTTGTATCAATTTATTAAAAATTTTAAATTTAAGATATATTTAGCTATATGATGTTGATTTTATTATGATAATCTTTCAAAAAGTTTAATTAAAGTAATCTATGAATATTTGATATGTGAAATTGTGCTAATGTTTGAGAGAGACGTTTCAATAAAAAGTGATAATATTATATGGTTGGGAAAACTGGCCATGATTAATACTGCATTAATAAGTTTTGTAAATAAATGTTTAAAGCTAAAAGTTTAAAAAAGACAAATTAAAATTAAATGCATATATTTATTGTTGATAAAGATTAATATTTAATAAGTGAATGTAAATATATTAATTATTAATAGTATATAATAGAAGATTAATATTTGATTTTAATAATATCGAATTATTATTTTAAAGTTGTTATAATATATTATTTATTTTAAAAATATTTATTTTTAAAATTAAATTGTTAGTTTATTTTTAGATAATTACAAGCGTTTGTATCTGTGTTGTAAAACAGATGATAGATAGACATATGTACACACATGCTTGTAAGTTTTTTTTTAGTAAAGTTGCAAAACTGTTCTAAAATTCTATTATAAAATTTATAAATATTATATTGGCTATCACGAGATAAAAATAAAGATAATTAATGTGAAATATTAAATCTGATTTTTAAAATACTGTTTAAAAAAACGTAACGTATAAAAATAGACTTAGTTTGTTTAAAAAATAGTCTTATAAAAGTTAAAAGTGAAATAAAGTAAAAAATATATTTTAACAAAATGTTTAATGGATTTAAATAAATGATAAAGATCCATTTAAGAATTTAATAATGTAATAAATAATAAATATTAAATAAGTCATTATTTATTTTTAATTTTGTATTGTTGGTAAAATATGTAAATAGGCTAGCAAGGTGATTGTTTAATTTACCAATCAAGTGGGGAATGTATTCCGGTATAAAACCAAGGTTCAATTGTTCAGGGGGAATTATGATTATGATTTCTTTTAAGTGAAGTGTGCTATTAGATATAGCTAAGTAAAATTATAGACGCTCTCGTAATCATTTTAAAATTATAAGAGAGTAGTTTTAAATAATTTATAAAAGTTTTACCGTTAAATATGCAGTGCTAATTTATTTATAATTCCCTATTGATCGTCTCTATTGAAGCTCAATTTACTATCAAATAATCATGAAAGCATCGTATAAGGATAAAATGTATTGGAGACTTTATACTAAAAATATAACAAACGCTGGATTAACTAGGAGAATTACTAGTTGGATAAAAGTCATATATTGGATATTATATGAATTTAAAAGTTGATTATAATTAATTTTTATAAAAAAATATTTTAAAGAAAGATAAATACTTCTTTATGAAGAAAGTATTTTTAAAATACAAATTTAAGTATATATCTTGGTAAAGATATGGTAATTAATAATAATTACAGAAGTACTTGCCTTGTTAAGTCTTTGTGGTTTAAAAGACTAGATTTCGATAGTTTTAAAAGGCAAATAAATCGGAAATTTAATTGGTAAAAAAATACCTGTAAATAAAATATTTTATAGTAAAGTCTGGACACTGGTCGTACAGAAGAATTTAGAAATTAATCTTACATAAATATTTGTTAAGGAATGCGCAAATAAGTATACGTGGATATCCAAGTCAATTTATAATAATTAAATAAGAACATTATAAACTATTGATTAATCCTAGAAATAATAACTTTTAAATAATTTTTCTTTAAAGAAATGAATCCGGATCCTTTAGACTGTTTTAATTATTATTTTTGTTTCTTTATGGTGGAACTTATTTTATTTTATTTTTAAAAAAAAAGAACGTTTTTTCATTTATTTCATAAAAACTTTTAAAAACACGTGATGTACCGGAAAAGGAAGTAATGTTGGTAAAAGTTTGTGCCTAGGAAAAAAAGAACAATTATGGGTGGAAAGAAGACACCGTTGGATTTTATGTAACATATTTTGTTTTTCTTAACTAACATAGATATTTAATTATTTATTGATCTATTAAAGATAAGAGAGGTACATTTTTTAAAAAAGTAACTAAATATTAATATAACACTTAATTTCATAAAGTTTATTTTTATATAATTATACAACACGTAATATTTTAAAGAATAATTGTTGAGTATAAATGTGAAATTATTTTGTAAAACTATAATCCTGGAGGACATTGTGTGGCGGATTATAAATTGGAGTATCATTTATGGTAAAAATTATATAATAGTAATAATTTGATGTATTTTGCTTTGTTTTTTTCTTTAGATCAACCAAATGTTATTTGATTGTTGAATGAATGTATAAATAATTAAAGAATATACACGCATAATATTAGTAATAACAGTTTTATTTTAATATGCATACTTTAAATTTATGATATAAATTTATTACAACGTAATAAGAGAAATCCAGAAATAATTATATGATTCTTTCGTGAATAAGTTTTAATATTTCTGTTACAATATTAGGAATTTGATTTATTATATTAGTATGAGTTATTTATATTTATTTTCAAGTTAGTAAGAGGTTAAAATATTTATATTTTATTTTTATTAGATAAGTTAAATTAATTTTATATAGAAATTTATATTTTGATTGAAGGGTTTATCGTATATAGATGATGAGGTATAAGAGAGTTTGGATAGTCGTATATTTTTTTTAAAAATTGGTAAGCTGTTACTGAAGTTAAATAAGGTCAAAATGATATTTGTAGATAGAATTTTATTAGGAAGGAATAGGAATTACGAGTAGAGAAGAGTAGTAGTTTAAATAGAAAAGAATCATAGAATTTTATTTTAATATAATACTTTATAAAATTTGAAATTGTTGAATAATTTTAAATATTATTTTAAGAAAAGAACATATATGTATTGCATATTTTGGTAAGACATACATTATGAAATTACATCAGAATGAAGTAAATAATTATATAATCAATAAATGTTGTTATATTATAAAGTTATATCAGTCTATACATTAGTTGATATGTGATTAATGCTAATAGTAAATGTAATACATACTAATACATTATAATAGAAATAGCAATAATACTTAAGTGAAGTAGCATTTTTAAATTGTTAAAGTTTGTTTATTTTACATATGCTACATAAGTGATATTTTACATAAAAGTCTTCTTTTGTACTAACTAATGACAAATGATATCTATTAAGATTTAAGTTCATAAACTTAATTAAATGTTACTGATAAAACATTTAAGAAATGTATGGATTATCTATTTATGTTTATGGAAATAGTAACAGTGTAAAAATCTTGTATTATTATTTTTCTTATTTTTTATTTTCTTTGGTTTCCACTTGTAATGTAAATAATGTACATAAGTTGTTTATTAAAGTTGATGTAAATAAATTTGTTTAAGTTGTTTTAAAAGTGTGTCGAATTCATTATTTTACACCACAGCATTTGACAACAGATAATTTGAATAAACATAATATTTGCACAATATGAATTTATTATTATTATTTTAAAAAGAAACACAGTATTTTCTTAATATAATTTATAGAAATTGATTGACATTAACATATAATATTATAATGGTCACAAGGTAATTATAATGCACAATATAAGAGTATAATATTATTTATTGCCACATATTATTAAATTACAAGATTTTAGTATAATTTTTAAATTAAGATACTATATGAAAATGAAAGACATGTAGATGATTCACTTATTTCCTTAATGATTAATAGTATAATAAAATAGATAAGATTAATTTATACACTAGAAATTATTATTGTTAGTTATTATTATTATGATAAGTTAGGTGTAGTTAGGTTTGATATTAAATCCCTTATCATGCCTATCTGCAAGAAATATTATTACTTTAAAATAATTAAAAGAACCTGAGATTATTTAATTATATTTCCTTAATAAAAGATTGAGATTCATTTATTATTATTATTGAAGTTAGTTAATTTTTATAAAAGACATAAGAGTGCTGTAGATGTAGTAATGAGATAATAAAGAGGTAATAGTATTCTTATGCCATTGAGATAGTGTCTTGGGAAGACATTAGCTCAATGTAAATTCAATTACCACTTGTAACTTCACTTCATAGTCTCATGATTTTAATAAATACTTATTTAATTAGTACATGATATTGAACTATATTAATTTTGGTAAGTTATAATGAATCTGATGAGATATAGTATTATAAAAATATATTAATGATAGTTGTACATATTTTAGCCGAGCATAACGATTTAATTGAGCTAGTCATATTTTAAGTTATATTATATATATCGGGAAGTGAGGGTACAATATATATATATATATATATATTGATATATATATATATATATATATACATACATACTTGGAATAAGGCCTACTTTTAATGCTATTATCTGTAATGTGAAAGACAATGCAAAATTATTAAAATTTCATTTTATATTGATTTTAAATTTTTTTATTCTTAACTATAAAACACATCATAATATGCTATTACCCTTGGCAGGGATAGATTTTAGTATTTATAGAAATTGATTTATTAAGTATGAAAGTTCAATAATAATTCATATATTTGACACCAAATAATTTATTGTGAATGGCATTAGCCATAATTTTATTTTTGTAAAATGTGTGCATTACATTCTCTAATAAAGCTATCTAATACAAACAATATAAAATATTTTATTGCTCTGAACATTACTGAAATAAAATTTTGATAAAATGGTCACCAGTATATATATATATATATATATATATATATATATATATATATATATATATATATATATATATATATATATATATATATATATATATATATATATATATATATATATATATATATATATATATATTAAAACAGGCAAAACTCACTGTACATATTGCCACACACAGCAAGCTAAATTAATCAATGGATGCCAGAAGGCTTGTGCATAAAATCCCCATCTAGTGCCTATTCATCCAATATCCCCAGACAAGTTTCTGGCTTGTGGCCTTCATCAATGAGGAGCGTTGGATCTATGTGTGGCAATACATATAGTGAGTTTTGCCTGTTTTAAAACAGTTATACACAAGCATAAGAAATGGTGGTCATGTAATGTTTATTGGCTTATATATATATATATGAAAAACAAAAAAACACAAGTTAAAAATTGCTAATGCTTGTATTTATGACAATAGATGGCGTTCTACCAAAAACACCATCAAGCGTATGTTTTGTTTACATAAACGTCAGAGCAAGCATTCACTATCTCTAACTTTAGTTCCACTTTCAGATCATGATTTCAAGCTATTTGCTATCATCAGTGAAAGACAGGAATAAGAAACTAGATCTAAGCACAAACTCTGAGCATTTATAAAACAGTTTCTATTCAGCTTGCAAGCATGAATTTTTTAGACACATAATGTCTTCAAACTCAGCATAGGAAGCCAGATAGCTACATGGGTCTGATATCAGTTCAGCATCACCACATAGTAGAAGCCTCTGCAATATATATCATTGCAAGAAAGACCTCAAAGGTACATTTATGAAAAACAAAAAAACACAAGTTCAAACTTGCTAACGCTTGTATTTATGACAATAGATGGCATTCTACCAAAAACACCACCATGCGTATGTTTTGTTTACATATATATATATATATATATATATATAATCATCAGTATCATATATATATATATTAACCTTTCGCAGATATAACTATAAGTTCAGAAGTAGATAATGGCTTGTTAGCATCCATAGTCATTCTTTAAAAACAAACAGTCATCTACTAGCTTAATTAAACTGAATTTTTCTGGAAGATGAGTTTTGTTCAGAACAGTTTCAAGTATTGTTTTACATTCAGAATTTGCAATCACACATAAAAGCAGTGCTTTTATGTTAGTATGTACTTGTATTTTAAAAAAAATACTGTTATTACCTCATTATCTCCTACAACTATTTTATTACTAAAATGATCAATCTTTCAGAAAAAAATATTTGTATGAAAGTTTGTAGATAGGATATTTTAAACTATTCATTCTTGGTCCTAATACATTTTTGAAGCAATTAATCTCTAAATACATATATGTAAGTGTTAAATTATATGAGAGTAAAATATGCTCCAAATTCTGTTTTATGGGATTTGCTGCTCAGTTTATTATCTTGTTCAATAACATAAGTAAGTATTTCAAACCTACTAAATCTATTTGCATAACTGTTTCTTCATATTCTTATATGTTTGTAAGAAAAAATGTAGAGAAATAATTTTTAGCAAAATACATTCAATTAAATAAAACAATTGTTGAATATATTACTTCATTGTGCACTTGGTTCAGATAAATAACAACATAAACAGTTCATAATGAACAAACTGTATATGAAACTACTGAGTAGAAAATAATAAAATATAGAAATAAAAATGAATTTAAAGAAATATAATAGAAGATTAAAAAATGTTTTTATACAATCTTACTATTACTATGGCATGATAATATCATGTTTTATGAGATAGAGAAAAATAATTGACCTGATACACTTTATTTATTAAAGTTAAACCTTACATTTGAATAATCTTCCAAATACTGCATAAAACATAATTCTTATTAAAAACATAGGAAATATTATATTAATTTTCTCTGTGGTCTATTCAAGAGTAAGGAGAATGTCATGTTCAATCTGGATAATAAACATTATGTCTGTTTATTGTCATTTTTCATCCAAGAAATGCAAGAAATCCAGTCAAGCATTGGTGGTCAAGAGGTCAGCAACAGCTGCTTAACAAGTAGTTGTCCTGGGTTAGCAGGTTCACTTTCTGGCTGATGCTATGACACATGAGGAAAAAAAATGCAAGAAATCCATTTCAAGCCAATAATTGAATCTTCTCTAAACTAGTAACAATTTTCAAAATTCACCACACTTCAGTTTATTTCCCAAGTTGAGAACATAGAAGGCTATAAACTATACCATAAAATTCCAAATATATTATAATGAATATTTTTATAGTCATATGATGAAAGTAACGTCTTATTTGGGTTATACCATGCATTATTTTTTTTTTCAAATTTCTGATGTTTCGATGAAATAACATTTATTCTTGTTAAGAGTAACGTTTTAATAAAAAACTGTTATGGCTTAAGTATATTATTTTATCTCTTTCTAAAATTTATTTTAATAAAAAAAAAACTTTTATATCTATATAATCTAAATAGTCAACTATTAACTATGCATATGAATGTTTGTTTTATGATTCCTACTCAGTCTCATTATTACTTAAGACATAACAGTTCTTCATTAAAACCTGAGCCTTCACAAGGATGAATGTTATTTTATTAAAACTGTCACAAATTTCAATGAAAGATTAATAGATTGTATAACCTAAACACGACTTTATTTCTTTTTATATAAAGTCCTGCAAATATAAACAATTATTTATGCTTCATTTCAGGACTAAACTAGTTTTATTAATAAGGATCAAAATATACATTCTAATATAAACAAAGTTTCATTCAATACAGTGAATAAATAAATAAATGGAATAATTATTGAATATAACTTTGAAACTTCGATGATTTACAATTGGATGGCTTAAGGGCAGGCATTTCTTCCCATATGTATTAATTAAAGTATGTTTCAATTTTGTTACTCATATATATGGCTGTATAATAAAAAATATAAATAAACAACTTCCACACCTCTCCAACCTCTTTTTTCATAAATAATTTTATATAAATAAAGATACAATAAAAGACAAATGAACCCCAAGATGCATTTTGTGCTGAACCAGCACTCATCAGTTGGCCCAGGTCATCATCCCTCATATATATATATTATTTTACATGAAGAGTATTTATGTAGAGAAAATTGTTCATTTTTATTTTCAAGCGTCAATTTACTCCTCTCCCAACTTTTACTTTATCAACTGTTTGATAAACACGTAATAGACTTATAGTGGTGATAATATATTTTATAAATAACTATAATAAATCCCAAAGTACTTTTATTAAATTTTTTAACATTCTTATTTTTTAACCTTGCTTAAACAAATACAGAATATATATATATAATGAGGAAGAAGATTTAAACTAATAGTTAAAACAGCAGATGTTTAATACTGTAAATAAACTTTATTTTAAATCTGCTTAACTGAAAAATAACAAATTTACAACCTGAACTTTGAATTCTGGTTGAAAACACTCTGTCACTTTTCATATACTTTTAAACATTGTTTATTCATAGTTATATTTATTTTTAGTAGCATATATATAGAACTACAAATGAATATAAAATAAATTTTATTAGATTCAGGCATGACAACATTTAAATCTTGTTATCAAAGAACCATATTCTGAAAACATGTAAAATGAAGTGATAGTTTTATTTACCATCAATTAATTATAACAACAGCTACAAAAGGATTTTGAAAATTTAATTTCTATGAACATAATACTTATTTCTTTGAAAAATCGCAGTAGTATTTATTATACCTAAAGTTTTCAATATTATTTTTCAAACAAATTATTGAAATCTAGTTGATTATATATATATATATATATATATATATATATATATATATATATATATATATATATATATATATATATATATATATATATACATTTCAAGATGGAAGTATAATATATTGACAAAATATACTTTTACAAGCTTAGGCCACAAATCCCCTAAATATATGACAAAATCATGGTTAATGATTAGCAAGATCTTGTTACAGCATCGACTTTAGTGCCACAATAAATGTCCACTATAATATAGTAATTATAACTAGATACTATTATTACCATAGCTTAGAATTTATTTAAAACATAACAGTTATAAATGTATATTATTAAACAATATATTTAATGGAAATTTTAAAGTGAAATGAAATATTGTCATCTTTCTTGTTTAATGTTATAATATTGTTTTAAATATAGTACACTTGGAAATGCATTTTGCTCTACAATTTTATTACTTGTTTGTTATGATGATATTGATATAAATTTAATTGCTTGCTATGATAATACTGATATAAATTTATGATTTCTGATGTAATGATGAATATAATTATTACACTATTAGTATATCTTTTGAACTATAATTTATTATGAAGCTCACAATTATAAGATGGTTGTGATTTTTATTTAACAATATCTGATCTGTGATGGAAGTTTTTTCATCTTTATTTCTTGCCTTCAAATAATTGACTAATCCAGATCCCATCGTATTTTGATCAAATTGAGCATTAATTGTCATGGACTATTAGTGATATATATATATATATATATATATATATATATATACTAATGTTTTATCATTGTATTTATATATATATATATATATATATATTAAAACAAAATAAAATGTCCACTAATATTAATAATACAATTATGAAACAAATATATTCCAAACAACGTTAAACAATTTATAATATAATATAAATAAAAACTCATAAATAAATATTTTCAATTATATTCATAATCATTATCAACTCAACTTTCAAAATTGAATTATAGATGATTCCATTTTGAAAGTTGACTTGATAATGATTATGAATATAATTGAAAATATTTCTTTATGAGTTTTTATTTATATTATATTATAAATTGTTTACCATTGTTTGGAATATATTTAAGTATTGTTTATATATATATATATATATATATATATATACTTATATATATATATAAACATATATCCAGATCAAATTGTAATAATGGATCAATAGGCAATGATGCTCACTGAATCTAATTGCAATTAGCATGAATGAGGAATTGGCCATAAATATTCAGCCTATTTGGGGGTAAGGTCAGACAACAACTGTCAAAGCTAAACAGCAGTGTGCTGGTTGTTTTTACATGATTAACACAATGAGACAAAAGTCCACATACATAACTGGAATCTATTAGAATGTAAATCAGACACTAGGCAAGGTGTCACAGAACAGATAGATGTGTCACCATATCTAATCACAAAGCAATCTGTCATGGTACAGCTGGAAGTAGGATGTAAACTTATAAGGAAATCTGAAAGACAATATACTTCTTGTTCACTATATGGCTAGCAGTGAAGTAAATTTCCTCTAAAACTAGAAGCTGGTAGACATAAATATGATACAAGGAAAGATGTCACTGTACAACTGATAGGGTTATTATAACTAATCCACAAGAAAGACTATTACAATGCAGCTGAAAGTGTAGGTAAACATAAATATACACCTGAAGTTTTTTCTTTCTTATGTCACACAATATAAAATATCATACTAAGCCAACAGTATTTGGTAAACATATAAGATTACATGTACATTATAAATAGCAATGCTTATATTTGTTATTAATAAATATTATAATCATATTTACAAGTCTGTAATTATGAAATTATACATATATACACCAGCAGTTTAATGCAGTTATTATGGGATATTGATAACTAACATTATTAGCATGTCAATTTTACCATGAAAAATGACCATCCTACAAGAATTGAATATATTTCTATATGCAGACTAATAAAATCAAAAAGCCCCAGTTAAAATTAGCTATTCTTGTTTTGGTCATTGGGTTTGACACATCAAACACAGGCTGCCCCTGTGCTTGTGACTGATCTTCATTTTGACAAAGCATTCTTTATATTAACATGCTGTTCCTGGTAAACACCTTTAGCAACAATGCATAGCTATCATTTCAATATCTGTATCCAAAAAGAGGAAAATGAAGCTAGAGATTTTGCTGTTAACGTCTGGAAACTAGGTGTAAAATGCAATTTTAAAGTTTTCCTCAAGGAAGCTCTAAGAGATCAGTTTATTTGTGAAATGAGGTAGCACAAATTAAACTCTTAATAGACTCTGATATCAATTTTGATTTAGTTGCACCCAAATGAATCTAGCAGTGTCAATAGTGAGTCAAGAAAATCCATTGAAGAAAATAGATTGCAACATTAAAATTGTTGATCAGTAAACTGAGTCAAATAAATAACAAGTTGACAATTAAAAATTCCCTGAATAAATTAGTAATAATAAGTAAAAAATATTGTTATAGATGTGACCAATCAAAATACACACACATCAAATGTTCATGTATAGTGTGCAGATATTGCAAGCATGTTGTACAGATGCTGCTTGTTTTAAAAGAAAACAATAATTTGCCCATGGCAGAATAGACAAATGCACTCCAAAATGCAAAAAGACAATTTAACATTAAATAAATTAAATGTTTGTATAAATAAGATAGAAGGTATTGACTGTTTTTAAACACAATTTTTTTTATTAATGATACACAAGTAACAATGGAATAGGACACTGACTCTGCAGTGTGCATTGTGTCAAAAAAGACATGGGATATCATCACTAAAAAAAATAAACATCAGCTTCATCCTAGTATCAAAACAATTATTAACCATCTAGGCAATAAAATATCACTCTTGGGAAACAGTTAAAATTACTCTACTTAATAAAACTATATATTTGATTCTGGTTGGGTATTTTAGTAAGCAGAATAATTTATTAGGACACAACAGGTTATTAGGCTTTGCAGTGATTAAACTGAACCAATTCACTAAAATAAATCCACAAAGGAATGATCCAGAAGTACTAGGTTTGATTTTAAAATTAGTCATAAAAGTAAAAGTGCAAAAAAGTGGATGTGCTCAAGTATTGCACCATATGTAAAGATAAGAACCAAGTAGATTTGAGAAAGTGTGATCAAAATTAAAAAGATCAAACACAATGGTGATTTAAAGAGTTGATTGGCAGAAATGTCACAGTCACAGAAACCCACTAAGGCTGAATTATTCCCCAGCAACCAGTTAAGATGAATCAGACACCCAATGAAGAGTCATTAGCCATCAGTAGAGAATTATCAGACATCAGTGAAAAAATTATCATATAACATTGTTGAGTCACCATCATCTTCAGAATTAAAAGTTTTCTGATGTACAAATAAAGATAATGGACTTGCTGATGAAATCACCACTGAACCTGATGAAACTAGAAAGTGTTGAACATATCCACTAATACAATTGAATGATTATATTATTCAGGTCTAAATTTAGCCAAGTGGAAGGGTCATATCTTACTTTGTCTTTGAGAAATGGATTAGTTTAGATTCTATCCTATCTTGATCAGATTAGGCATTTGTCACCATGGACCAATAGTTATCCATATAGATAACACACATCCATTGACAATAATGGGTCAATAGGTGATGATGATCAGTTCATTATTTGAAAGTTTACTAAAATAAATTTTGTAAGACAAATTTATGAATTATAAGATACATATTGGAGTTCATTATAGTGCTTCTTAAATTTTCTATTCTTAGCACTAATTAATAGACATTATTCATTTATAAGGTTATTAATATATATATATATATATATATATATATATGTTAATAACCTTATAAATTAATAATATATATATATATATATATGAATGTCTTGTTAAACTCTTTGCTTAATACTGTGCACATGATGTTAGAATTCTATAATTGAAGATTAAACTTAATAGAAATATTTTGTCAATCTTTGCTATCTCTTTAATAGAATGTATGCTAGCACATTAATATTTAAAATCAATTATAAACTTTAATCAGTCTTTCGCATTGTTATAATATAATGACTAAATAATATATATGTGATTGCCGGGATTTTTAAAATGAATTATGATTTTTAATGAAATATTTCAAGATTAATGGAAATTGATTTGAAATGATTTTAATTATTAAAAAAAAATATTTATAAGTCTCTAAGTAATAAGTATTTCTTAAATTATAATTATTAATTATTTAAAAAATTAAACTCATTATTTCAATCTTTTTTAAAAAAGGAATAATCTTTTATAAATTTAAAAATAATATGCTTAACTGAATTATCATTAATTTTAAATTAATTTTATTCATCTATATTTCTAATATCTTAATTATTTTATTGTTGATGCAGTGGAACTTACACGTAAATTTCATGCATGTCAATATATTTTCTAATTATAGATTGGGCTATAATCAACATATAATAGATTCATATATTTTTTGCCTGAAAGCATATTAATGTTTTAGTCAATACACATCAAATATTCAATAATAAGCAAAAGGTTTAAATCAAAGCTTTTATGCATGCAGTTAAAGAATGGAAATAGTTATATAAATACACAATCCTAATTCTAAAGTTACTGAAAGTAGACATTTTTATGATATAAGAGACATATAACAATGACTGTAAAATAATTAATCACAGGAAAGAGACAAAAAAGTAATTTTCTAGAAAAAACAATATTTAATTTTTGACAAAACCATATATTATATATTGTATATAGTACAAGAAAATACTCTTGGTTTGACATTATTTAGTGATTATTTACAATTAATTTTCAAATCTAAAAAAAAAAAACATTTTCTCATTTATTTTATTCTTAACACAATTTTATCTACCATTTATGTTTTACTTCTATATCATGAACTTTCATTTGTTTTGATTTACATTATAAAACAATAATAAGTAGTTGAATTTTTAAATTGATTTATTTTTTTATCATATGATCATTTGCTTGAGGTGATAAATAAAAAACTGGATAATAAAATATAAACTGTAATAACTTGTTCACATCGATACATTCAATGTAGATTCATGTAATACAAGTACATTTTACTTGTTAAATTATATTTGTACACACAATCAATCAATCCTGCAAGTGAAGACTTCTTTAACAGCCTTATATATAAGAAAAGTGAAGGCAGTAAAATGTCTCATTAATCTTACCAAGTTCTAGGTGGTAAGGGTTTGAGTTACTTTTTATTCTTTATTTGATAACACCTAGAAATCTGTTTACTAAAGGATCTTGAATGTTTGACTATAAGTTATTTCATTAAAAGAAAATCAAAGCTTTCCAAGTTTATATGACATTGATTCAAACCTAAGTCATCATTGTGTAAGTGCATTCTTTATTATCTCTCATTGCACTACAAGGCCTTGTTCCACTTATATATGTATTTCATTTTTTTTGCTATGAAGACCATCAATGTTTAAATGCAAAATTTATTATTTACTATTTTAATAATATTTAAATATTTTGCAGCAAATTGTGCAAACAGAAGATCAGTATAGAAACTACAGACCATTCACTAAAATACAAAATATGTATGTTTCATATGATAAGAAGCAAGTATTGGTAGTCAAGAGGTCAGCACAGCTGTTTTGCAAGCAACTGCTTGCAGACAATTGCTGCAGGTTTGCTTCCAGGCTGATGCTTTGACATATGAAAAGTGAAGCAGTTAAGATAACAAATGACTGAGCAGCCTTAACATCATTTAACATTGAAAACAATGAAATAAAGCTGAGAGAGACCTATCCTTAAAAGAGTTATTAGTAGATGGATAATAGAAATCTTAAGCCAGATCCCAAAAGATTTTCATAGACAATAAAATCTGACTATATATGAAATAAATAGATGAAGTAATAAAATTTGTCAATGTGAAGTTGAGAAGAGAGGCCATGGATTAGAGAAACTAAATTAGATTTGAAAAGATCTTTATCATGGAAAGAGTCAATAATGTTTAATAAAAATAATAATAATGGATAACAACTATGATAAATTTCCAATCGATCAGGTGGTGTAGTCGGGAAATAAATGGTAAAAATCGAGTGTTCAGAAACTGTGGAAAAAGTGTCTTGAATGGAAGAAGAGTTTAAGTTCATCAAAGGGAAAATAAAAGTTAGAACTTTTTCTAAATTACTAGATGAAATTAGAGACTTTTTACTATAATTAAGCAGGTATTTTAATAAGGACAAGTTTGTCCATTAAATCAAGATGGATTCTGTAAGTACTGATAACCCTGAGGTGGGTTTAAGTAAGCTTACATTAAATGTCAAAAAAATTGATCCTAAAATTGAGAAAACCATAACAAAATCAAAGAATTATATACAAAAGAAAGTCAACCGATGTTGCAATAGATCAAAAAAAGTCTAAAAATCATAATAAAAAAATACTTCAAACTCTGGTGATACAGCAAATTTAAAAATGTGGTTCTATAGTAACAAAAGATTATGAAAAAAAATGTAAATGAAAGAATCAAAGAAATTAAAAATGGATCTAAAACTAGATTGGTAAAAAAGAAAATACCAGATTCCTCTTAAAATAATAAGAATATATCAGAAAACAAAGAATTTCAAAGTAAATTTTCTTCATTAATAGTTAAAATTAAATAATTGGAAAAATATTATAATAAGGAGGGTGATATGCAGGAAGTGGCAGAAAAATATTGTAACGAAGAGGGTTTGAATCAAAATAAATCAGAGAATAATTTTTCAAGACCAAACCAACAAAGAACAAGTAGTGTAGCAATATTTCAAGATGCTAAGAGTATGTGTGAATTTCAGAAAAGAAATTTTCAATTAAATTCCAATTATCAACAGGATCACAATAATTTTTAAAAATTCTCATGATTATACTAAATGGCCTAGTACTCCGAGTGCACTTCCAATGAATGAGAATCAATTAAACTCTGAATTTCCTCTGTTAAATTTCAATAATATTAGTCTCAAAAATCAAAGAACAAATGATAGTAACATTGTTAAAGATATATCATATGCTGGATGCTTGAAACTTAATACAAGTGGTATAAATCAAGAAAGAAGGTTAAATCAAATAGTCAACAGCCAAAGTACAATGATAAATAAAGACAATTACAGAAAAATAGATCAATCTATGTTTTTCTCTAGTGTTGAGCTTGAGCAAAAATTAAATCACAATGATGCCAACTTAGGCAGCATAGATCCAATTAATGACAATGATGACTTAAATCCAGAAGAATATCAGATTACTAATGACAAGTTTAATGCTAGGATTCCTCCCATATTTTTGGGTTCATTCTCTAACTTCTACAATGAGAACACATTGATTCTGAGTACGACTAATAGAAAATGTGAACTGTTTATATTCCAATGAGTGAATTGTTTGCGTTAATTAAAAACTTGAAAATCAGTGATTCAATAAGGAAGGTGTATTACCACCCCAATAAAAGATACGTGATTGTTGAGTTTGAAAAGGTGCTAATAAAGGAGCAATTCAAAAGCATTCAGATATACTTAGATCACAAATATCTAATGAAAATTGATACAAATATACCAAGGATGGTATCAGGAGTGATCTGCAATTGCTATGTAGGATTTGTGCAAAAAGATTTGCAAAGACTACTGACACAATTTGGAACAGTAGTAAGTTTTAGATATTTAATGGAGAGAAGAGATAGAATAGAACCGTCATCCAACCAACCAGATGTCCAATATATGTAGCAATATGTGGTGTGTAACCACAATGTTACAGATATGGAGATCGGACTCATCTAGTTAAGTCCTGTCCTACAAGAAAATGTCAAAGATGTGACAAAAACAATAATAGGTACCACAAGTGCACATCATTAGGCACTGTCTCTTGGTCAGTGAATCAGCCAACAGAGATTGAACCTCAGGAACTGTTATTGGAGGGTACATGTGATTTAAGATCTGAGAAGACACAATTGATGGGTCAACAGACAAGTTCACAAAAAGGAATTGAAAAAGGCCAGACAGAAAGTATCTATGGAAGAAAGTGGTTTGAAAGCAGCTCTAGTGATACCACAATGTAGCACTGTAGATACAATGGAAGAGAAGAACAGGTCAGTGGACATGTTACTGGAGAGCTATCAGTTGGACAATGCAGAGGAGACCATCGATTCTGAATTGGCTATTAATGAATCAATTCAAATAGAAAAGAGGTTTCAAATCTTTAGAACCAAAAGAAAGAATCAGGAATAGTCTGGCTCACAGACTGATGAGAGTAGCATTGTAGAGTTTAATATTGATTTCAGCGGCAAACAAGGAAAAAAGACTGGGTTTGACACTGCAAAGTTGATAAGAAACAAGGGTAGAAAGAATACTAGATTGGCTGAGTCAAAACTGGCTAACAGGATGGGAGTTAAATCAATAAATGCAAAAGATAATGCCTTGGCATCTTCTGACTGTGGTTGGGTGAAAAAGAGCTTGCCACTCTCATCAAAGCTCAAATCGTATGAATGTTATATAAAGTCAAAAGGAGAATGCTTTCGAAGCTTGGGGCATGACTGTACTCTAAGTGAAAAAATGAAAGAAATTTCAGATGAATTATGGAGCAATATTGAATTTAAAAGTAAGCCTGAAATAGCTGGCAGGCTAGTCAAAGTTGTTTATTATCTGAAAATGACCCAGGATCAGATTGAAAAAAATCAAAGAATAAGGTATAGGAATGAAATGAAGGATTGGTCAAACATGGAAGACAGTGATGATGAAGGAAGTAGAAAATTCACACAGATGATGTCATGGAAACAAAAAAGTGTCAACCTAAAGAATATGTCAATTCAAACTCCCAAACAACCAGTGCAACCCGAAAGTAAAATTGTGGACGAGCTTGGACAATCCACAAAAGATGATGTTATTAATCTACAGACAATGTTCTATAATGAAGCAGATGAAATGTTAGTCTAAGTGTCCCCTAAGAAGTTATCCTGTAAAATAAAATTGAGATACTCAATCGAAACAAGAAGTGCAAAGTGAAAGAGTTTTCTAAGAATAATATTTGTAAAACTTTGTTGAAATCTATGATAACATGAACAAATATATTTAATCTTGTAAATGCCAGTACTCGGCAGTTTTTTTTCCTTAATAAATAAAAAAAAAAAAAACTATGATAAATTTGTAAAGTATTGAATACATTTTAGTACTAACCATTGTTTAGAATAGTAATGAGAGTAATAAACTCAACAACAAAAGATTTCTGGATTAATATTTAGCTGAGAAAAGAAAATGTTTTATTAACAAAATTAAACAGTGATGCTAAAATTAGTCGTATTATTATTTTCTTTCTTTTCTCTTCTGTAACGTATTTTAATAAAACTTTATTATAATAATTTATTTAAATGGACTGACAATGTTTTTAATAATGATTTAAATAAATTAAAGTGATTTTTTTTTTACATTAAATCAATTTTTATTTAAAAATTATAAATTTTGTTAATTTCGAACATGCTAGTCAAAATTTAAAAATATATAAAGCATCACATTATGTAATTTTTTCTTCAGATTTCTACGACATTTATATGTATCTGTGATATAAGGAGATATATTATCACTGTTTTGCACTTGGAATTGGCTTAAAGAAATTTATTAAATTTATTGAAATACATAAATTTTCTAAAGTTAGAATTTTTAAATTGAATTAATGAAACTTTTTTAATCAATACAAAAAAAAAAAAAATCATTTAAGACTGTCTTAGTGAAAATACCGGTAAATACTGAGTCTGTCTCAAAAAGATAGCGTTGTAATGATACTATTAAGAATTTCTTTTAAATAAAAATATTTTCTAAACTTACTTATCTAACATTTCCAGTTGCTGATTTTATAAATAATCATTCTTATATATAAATTACTATTTGTTTGATAATAATTAAGAATAAATAATACCAACTTAAATGTTCAAATTAATCTATCATATATGTATATGTGTAAAGGATTTTTGAATGAATAAATAAAAATATTATAAAAGGACTTTTTACTAATATTTGACTTTTCATACAAGGCGAAAATAACATATTTTTATGCTCTATTGTCATTTGAGTAATAAAGGTTATAATGTTTATAACGAGTTGAAAGATTAAATTTATTGAGACATGTAACATTGTTCTATATTTTTATATAACTAAAGAATCATATGCCTAAATGATGACTGCTAAAATATATACAGTTATGAATAAGTTTATTATATGTTCAGCAATAAAAGTTAAATATCTTGAGTTCAAAACATTATGATATTTTTCTTATTATCTTCAGGATATTGACTTGAATAATATAAATGTTAAAACATTAGATGTAATAATAATCTTTATCATAGAAGCACTTCTGTTCAAAAAAAGTTAATAACTGTGACACTTGGTACTTCTATAATTTGTTTCTGAGTTTTGAAAACTATTGTCTAAACTATTCAATATTGGTCTTGCACATCATTTTTTTCATAGCATCCTTCAACCCTTTTATAAAAATGCATATATTTTTTATTCTAACCCCTTCTTTGTTAATATTCACTGACTAAAGAATGCTATCCAATAAGCTTGCCAATAGCTCTTAACAAGCTTTTCAGAATATTCCTAACCCCAAACCAATTTCTGCTTCTTGCTTCCTCAGTGAGTGCTAGGATAATCAAGTGTTAGATTTAAAATATTAGGCCAAGCCCAGCACTTTAACTAATAATTAACTATTAAATAAAAACTCTGAAATTTTCAAACATCTATAACTCTTCAAATCCAGCTATCTAACTTAAATAGCCATATAGGACTGAACTATGTTCAGATACATCATATATTATCAGCTTTAGCAATAAAGCCTTAATAGCAAAAAATATAATTGCAAAAAAATGTCACATATCACATGACCTAATTTAACAAGCTTGTATTACAAATGTTATCTAATGAGCTTGCCAATAGCTCTTAATAGATTTTTCAGAATATTTCTAATGCCAGACCAGTTTCTACTTCTCCCTTTCTTAGTGAGATGCTAGGATATTCTGAAAATCTTGTCAAGAGCCATTGCGAAGTTCATTAGATAACATTTGCAATACAAGCTTGTTAAATTAGGTCGTGATATGTGACTTGATTTCTTCGCACCTAGAGAATGTAAAATTACCCAACATACATACACAGTTTTACAAATGGTTTTTACTTTAGAAAGTCACCTTTATAAATAAAAATATTATTATTAAATTTTTATTTTATTTAAATAGCATATTCAATTTTACCAATATTTAAACCATCAATAGAGAGAACAATGTCATATGAATCTATAAACCAAATTTTAAATATATTTAAAATAGTTATTTTAGTTTTAGAAAATATAAAAAATTTATCTGAATGAATTTTTATACTATTAAATTACAGATTTTTGAAATATGTTACTAATTATAAATCTAAATTTATTTATATTTATGGGAGTAAAGTTGAAAATTATCATAGATGTAGTAGAAAAATATACTTTACACATAGAAAGAAAACAGAATTGTTTCATAAAATAATAAGACTTATAAAGAAATATATATATATAACAAAATAAATGTCTGCTAATATCAATAATACAATAATGAAACTTAAATATTTTCCAAACAACGGTAAACAATTTATAATACAATATAAATAAAAACTCAATAAATACTCATAAAGAAATATTTTTGACTATATTCATAATCATAATAGATGATTCCATTTTGAAAGTTGAGTTGAAAATGATTATGAATATAATCGAAAATATTTCTTTATGAGTTTTTATTGAGTTTTTATTTATATTATATTATAAATTGTTTACCGTTGTTTGGAATATATTTAAGTTTCATTATATATATATAACTATTTTTATTTATCAACATTTGTCAAAAGTAGGCTTATGCTCATTTGTTATGCTTTATGTTATTTAATTCAAAATCACTTTTTAAAATACCTAAGCAAATGATATAATATTAAAAAAGAGACATTATACATAATTTTTTATGAATTTTTCAATTTATTAAGAAAACTCATGGTAGCACTTTAATTAGGAAAACAAATTATATTCATCTGTGTTAAACAATAGTTATTTATTTCTCCCATACTAATGTCAACTGTACACAAATTAGCATAAATGACAAACTTTAGTGTTCTTGAAAATTTTAAGTCATTTGCTTCAATAACAACATAGGAGTAAAAGAAAACCAAAATATAAAGATACTGCACAATAATTATAAAAGATTAATTAATGAAATATAATAATAAAAGTGTGATTGTAGTAGCATTTGGTATCTGTTTTCTCTCATTTATTTACTCAAATTGACTCTAGATTGGATGTAGATATTAATTTTCTATTGTAATAAGGCTTTTACTATTGTGGTAAAATTGATATCCATGCTGAATCCAATCTTATCATTCTATAAAAGACTTTAGTTGTATTGTAAAAATATACAAGTTGATATATTTTAATAACCACAATGTTAATAAATACAAAAAAATGCAATTTAGTTATTATGTTAATGCTGAATAAGATTAAGTGTGTTTATAATGTCAAAACATGATAAGTTTATTTTATTGATAATATCTACATTAAAAATAATCAACTTAAAACAAAACTGAAACAGACAACTCACTATAAAAAAAACATTATTTAATATATCAACCTGGCTTTTATTTCGTAATGGAACTTTTTCAAGATGTTTCTTTTTATACAATTGCATGACCAACTACATTACAGCAACTCTACCCAATGGAGATTATTTATATTGCATTACAATAAATATAATTAGTAAAGTACATAAATATCCATTAAAATGATTAAACTTATTATAAACCTTTTTTTCTCCTTTTTTCATAATACATATTGTACCACTAATGAAGAGTGCTCCATGTAAAATTGTGTTTATAATTAATAAAAATAAAATTTTCATAAACATAAGGATTTTAGAATTAAAATTCTAATAAATAAAATTACTGCAAAATAAGTTTTTCCAAAGGAAATGAATGTTTTAATAAATAAATAATATGTAAGCCAGAATAAGTTGAGAGAGTTGTTGTTTATAAAAGTGTAAAGAGTTTTTATTATTGGTTTAAAATAGTTTGCTAAAAGTCAGTAGTAATGTTTACAAATTAATAATAGAGGGGGAGAATTTTTTGAAAAAAAAAAAATTTTAAAAAAAAAAATTAAAATGCGGGGAAAAAAAATAAAAAAAAAAAAAAAAAAAAAATTTAAAACAGGATTAGAAATGGCTACTAATTAAAGCCATAAACAACAGGATTAATTAAACATATCTAAAGAATTTAATCAAAAGCAGTGGATGAATTTTCAACAATGAAAATAGATGGTGGGTTTAAAAAGTAATTTAAAAAATGACAACAAGGTCATCACATAAATAGAGCTGAAAATTAGCACATTCAGTCAGTAATTCATGTATCTAAAGTCAATCACCTGCTATATATAATTGTTAATAAAGACAATGCAGTGTTGAGCAGTTTTCAGAGCATACAATGGATTCCAGCTTCAGTCCACCAGAACATCAGCAACTTGCCCATTAGAAGCAATGCCAATAATTTGAAGGTGCCAGGAATGTCTAACTGCCTGAAATAAAAGGAGCTGGAATAGGAATGATTAGAATCTCAACAGAAGCCTAAAATCCAACTGGTTGGTAAAGCACACATGAAGCAGCAAACAGCAAGAAGCCACAATACCCAAAATCCTATAGGTAAATAACATTTTTATTCCAATTTCTGATATCAATTAATGTAGCCATTGCAATTTTTGAAGCCTCCAGAGTCAGTAAAAGAAGTGAACTCTATAGCATGCATAAAATGAACTATTGATGTGCGTGTTTTATTGCCTTGTATTTATTTAATGCTTTGTTATATTACATTACTATCATATGTTATTAACAATGAGTGTGTAGTTATTATAAATAAAGTCATTAAGAAATTTTATAATTAGTTTACAAATTGTAGTAAGCATTCTAATTAAAATAAATTATCTTTGAAATTTAATATTGTATTGGTAAATTTTTACTCATATCACTAATGAAAACAGCAATTTATTATATCATTCTTTTTGACTGAGCTAGTTGGGATTTTTTAGGCAATGAATTCAAGGCATGTTAGTTACCTCATGTAATTAACTGGCAACTGGAGTTTACTTTAAAACAAAAAAGTGCTTTGAAATGATAGGTGTTGAATTTTGCAGCTGAGAAGATCTGTGGCCTTCAAACATAGTCATCATTCTGTATCTTATATATAGCTACAGTTTGGTCATAGGTACCCTCTGCGTATTATGTTTCTCTGTCTAAGTGACTGATGTAGAGCAATACATAGATTGAAGTGGAGTAGATTGAATTTATAATAAATTATTGTATCATATTTTTATATATAAAAGTAAGTTTTATAATTTTGCTTATCACAAGTTTATATTTCCACTAAAGAGTAAAAAAATCATGCTAGATTTTGTTTCCATTAGATCTACTAATGGTTCAAAATATATATACAAAATATTCTAATAATAATAATAATAATAATAATAATAATAATAATAATAATAATAATAATAATAATAAATAATAATAATAATAATAATAATAATAATAATAATAATAATAATAATAATAATAATAATAATAATAATAATAATAATAATAATAATAATAATAATAATAATAATAATAATAATAATAATAATAATACACTGCACATTATAAATTCAAATTCAATCAAGCAAAACCTTCAGCATTGTCTCTATTCACAGGAAGACCATGTGTGATGATCTATCAGTGAAAACCAGCATCTTTCTTGGGTTTCCCATTTTATTTGGGGATCACAGAGATGAGATATCAAATCCAAAATAGGATTAGGAAAGAAATAAAGTGGATTGCTGACTCCCTTTCAAAGACTTATATGTCTGTCTTCTCCAAAGTGAAGTTAATTAACCAACTAATGACAAAAATCAGCTATTATTAACCAATTATTGAATTCTCAAAGGCTTTCATAAACAGAATCAAAGCAATATGTAAACAGCTACTCTGGTCCAAGAAGACAGTTGCCATATCAAATAGAAAAATGTATCAACCACTGATAAAAAATGGACTTGGTCTCTACACAGTTGAAATCTTCCACATACAAAAGTTGAGGAATGCAACTATTATGACTATGAAACAATTCCCAAAACTAAAAACACCTAATTGAAGTTACTCCTACTAACACACCACCACCACTGATCATACATCTCATTCATAATTTATCAATGTAAAACCAATAAGGACATAATGGAACAATATGAGAACAAATATTCATATTGGGAAATATACAACATAATAAATAAAGAAACAAATCCAAATGAACCTTCACCAATGTTGATAATAGAAACAACCAACTAATTAAACAATTCAAGCAATTGGCACTGGACCCTAAGTTCTTCAATTTTATAATAAAAATGAACCTCACTGTTATGTCCACAACTTTTTTTCCCAATATAAAAGCATGTATAGGGACATAGATCCATTTTGTAGATGATGCCACAGAGCTGAAGAAACAATTGAACACCTAATTTACAACAGTAAAGGTTTGACAAAAATAAGACAAATGGCATACAACATATATAAAAGAAAAAAACATGATGGAGCAAATTATTAATGCATAGCAGGGTTGAGCAATACCAAACATCAGGCTAGTTACATTCCTCCTATATTCTTATTGATGCATGAGATGCAGCTTTATAATGAGGAAAATACTTGATGTCATCTGGCCACATTCATTAATAAACTAATACAAATTAAAGATAAAGATAAAAATATTTTAGATCAAATTTATATCCTGCAACTTGGTCACTGTTGAAAGAACAATCAAAACTATGAGAAATGCAAAACAAAGGCACTTGAAAACACTGAAGGTACTGCATTATTTATAAACTATAGAATAAGGAACAAGTTCAAAGTTTCCACAAGAAAAAACTTATGTTTAAACAAATGTAAACCAAAACTGTAAATTTTACTAAATCAAATTGTAAATACAATATAATAGAAACTATGTAAACCAAAGAAAGTAATAAAGTATCTGTTGAAACATACTACTACTACTACCACTAGCACTACCACTACTAACCACCACTACCACTGCCACTCCCACCACTACTACCACCACAACTACCCCCACTACCACCACCACTATCACTACCACCACCCCCACTACCACTACCATCACCACCAATACCATACCACTACTCTACCACTAGCACCACCACCACTATCACTACCACTACTACTACCACTACTATCACTACTATCACTACTACCACCACTACTACCACTACCACTACTACTATCCTCCACTGAGTGGAGTTGCATTAGGGTAGTTGGCTATGTGATTATTTAAAAAGAAACATCTTGAAAGGCAGGCAACATTATGGACAAATTTTAACATTGAAATTTGATCATTTACAGTATATATTTACATATTTCTATATATTATCTCTTAATCAACATATAATAATGCATTCTTCTTTTGATTGTTTTGTGTGATTATAATTTGAAATGATGAATAATAATAAACAAATTAAAAACTATATACAGCATATTTAACTAATATAAAAGTAAAATCTAATCTGTGTTTTAGTTTCAGATGTTTGTTTTATTACATTATTACAAGGAATAATAATAACATTAATAATAATTATAGTGATAATAATAATAATAATTTTGATTACAAATCCTTATTCACTATTCTTTTTATTAATGTAATCAAATGCTAAAATGTATAAAATGTATATTTTATTTATGTATACTTATAAAACAAAACAATATTTAAATAGCCATTTTATAGCAAAGTCCTTAACATTCTTTTAAATCAGTGGTCTTCAACCACCAGTCCACAGACCAGCACCGGGCCACAAAAGTTTCTGCTGTTCCATGCTAGACTAGCAAAAAAGTTTGTAATAACAAAATAATAAGATTTTAAACTCTTAATTAATATAAACAATTTTTATTTATTTTTTCATCGCATTTTTACCCAATTAAAAAAAAAAAAAAACAGAATAAAAACAAAATCTAATCAATCATACATAAATTAATTTGTTTTTCTATTTATTACAAATGTTTATGGGGGGGGAGTAGAAAAAGTTTTTATTATACAAACTCTGGTTGTCTTTTGATAGGCAATCATGGCCATTTATTGGCATTATTAAAACAATAAAATGTAATGTGACTTTTTTGATCTATAAAGTTTCTCTACTCTCTCTTTTAATATCTCATTTTTAGTGGATTTTTTTTTACTATACGGCAATTTTTTTTGGCTTAACTTTTATTTTTGAAATCAATTTTTATAATTACCTTTTTTAAAAAATAAAAACCAAAAAAATAAGTTCTGTCTCTAACTTTTACAAAGTATTGCTCAATACATCCTCACAACCTCAAAATAAAGTAAGATCAAAACTTTTGACTTTTTTAAGTTTCAGTTTTTTTTTGTTTAAAAATACAGCCACTTTTTTAAGCCTATAAGGCCATATCTTTGTTGCCTTTATTTGTATACTGCTGATATACTAAAACTTTTATTTTTAAAACAAATTTTTATTACCTTTTTTTAAAAATAAAAACAAACCAAAAATAACTTTTGTCTTAGTGAAGACAAAATATCCTCCCAAAATATTAAAATAAGATCTTTTTTGGCTTTAACTTTTATTTTTGAAATCAATTTTTATCATTTTTTTTAAAAAGAAAAACAACCAAAAAATTTCTGTCTCTAACTTTTACCAAGTATTTCTCAATCCACCCTCCCCCTCCCAATTAAAATAAGATCAAAACTTTTGACTTTTTCAAATTTCATTTTCTTTTTTTTTTAAAAAAAAATATATATATATATGCCCACTTTATTTTGGCCTATAAGATTTTTTTGGGGGCTTTATTTGTAAACCACTAAAATACTAAAACTTTTATTTTTAGAACTAATTTCTGTTACCTTTTTTTTAAAAATAAAAACAAACAAAAAATAACTTTGGTCTCTATCTTTTGTCTCAGTGAAAACAAAGTATTTCTCAACTCATCCCCCCCCCCCCAAAAAAAAAAAAAATTAAAATAAGATCATTACTTTTGACTTTTTCAACTTTCATTGTCTTTTATTTTAAAAGATGGCAGCAATTATATGTTGATTTTTTTTTGCTTCATTTCTATTAAAACAGGGAAAACTCACTATACATATTGCCACACTCAGCAAGCTAGAGTAATCAATGGATGACAGAAGACTTGTTCATAAAATTCCTATCTTATACCTACTGATCCAATATCCCCAGACTAGTTTCTGGCTTATGGCCTTCATCAGTGAGGAGTCTTGGATCTGAGAGCATTGCACCTAAATCTTAGAATCTAATGCACCCCCCCCCCAGCAGCCATCTTTTATCTCTACTTAACTACAAAACTATGACTCTTAAACTGAAAACACCTTAATGTTTTCAATCCAAGCCCATCAGCTTATGTTTTAATAACAGTTATACACAAGCATAAAAAGTGGTGGTCAAGCGATGTTTATTTCTATTATGCAATGTCTATTTTGCCATTTTTTAAAAAAAACTGTTCCTATTAATTACATTTTTTGATCCATTCAACACACCAGCACAAAAAAATTACAATAACATCAAAACTTCAGTCTTTTACACATTTCGTTTTATTTTTTCAGATTTAAAATACGGTGACTTTTTTTGGCTGTACAGTGATTTTAATTACTTGATTTCTATTTTTCTCTTATTACTATCAAAAGACAATCTCCATATTTATATAACTTCATCTTGTATATTTAACATTAAATACAGATATTATATTTATCATAATATTATTTCCCAACATTTAGATGAATAATATTTTATTTTTGCATGCTTTAACAATGAAATAATAAATGTAGAAATGCAAATTGATGAGAACAATTGTTATTGAGTGTTCAGCATGTGAAGGTAAACAACAACATTACAATACACAATAACTAGTGTGCTGTTTTTGGTCAGTTATAAAAATTATGCTTATCTAAGGCCAAGCAGGCTACTTCTTAAAAAAAATTATCTGTAAACTTCTGCCAGTCTGCAAAATCTTATCCTTATTTTTGCTGGTCCATAGGTGTGAAAAGGTTGAAGACCACTGCTCTAAATAAATCAATAAAAAATAAGGCATTATTCATCTATTAAAGAAATGTAACTCTAAATAAATATTGCTAAATATTAATTTATTGATCTATATTTGGATGTCTACCAGGATTGGTTATGAGTTTAATTTGTTTATAAAAGAGAAATTCTAAAAAAAAAAAAAAACAATATTTACTTATTCTGAATTTAAATACTAGTTTTTGGGTGGGTGACAGGCAATTAATGCAGTGATTAAAATGAGTTTTTTTTTTTTTTAAAGGTATTTATATATGAATGTATGCCTTAGGTTTTTTTAAGTATATACCAATGCAACATTTTATAATATAGTGGTTGTCATATTAAACTGTATGTTCATGATCTGGAATTTAAATCTTGGAAATTTTGAAGATTAAAAAATAAATTTGAATATTTTTTTCAGATAACTGATCAACCCTTCTTAGGTAGTAAAGTAAAAATTAGTTACTTTTAGATAGAAGATAATCAAGGAAATAAAACTACAAAATTCTCACTCATTGAAAATTGACTATTAGAGAGTTAAATCTCCTTCTTCAAGATTCTTATAATAATATTAAAACCTGTTTACTTATTAAAGTAAATACATAAATAGTTCATTGCATATAGTTATACATATTAATATACAAAATTTCAAATTATTTTAATCAATAATTGAATAACAATAATAGAATAATTGAAGAGGCCATCATATTTACTCAGTTGTTTTTAGCCAGTCTGATTAACTTATTATTAATTTTATACATATGTTGAAAGGAAGATTTTGACAGGCAAAAGATATAAAAATCATTCAATGTAATTTTCAGGATGATTTATGTAACTAATCTATTATAATGCATCTTAATTGAAGAAAGTTATTCATGCATCCATTTTGATACAACTTCAATATGTATATATATTAAGAAAATCAAGTCATACATCATTTGACTTAATAAGTTTGCATTACAAATGTAATATAATGAGCATACTAATGGCTCTAAACAAGTTTTCTGATAAATTCCAGAAGAGAAAGCATTTAAAATCTTGAACTACAATTAACCTTATCCCCAAACAAACTTCAAGCTGATGGCTATTGTTAGTGAGGCACTAGGTTATTCAGATATTAGATCTAAAATACCAACAAGTGTATTTATCAGAAAAGCTTGGTTAGAGTATTAGCATGTTCATTATATATATATATATGATAAACAAAACAAGTTATATATATATATATATGATAAACAAAACAAGTTATAAATTTTGTAACTAGCTTTTAGCTTGCATTTTATGATCACTATATGGCGCTTTACCAATAGCTCCTAGCAAGATTTTGTTTACATAAATGCCAAAAGAGAATTTCAATATCTCTCATTGTCTCCACCTCCAGACCAGGTGGTTTTGAACTAGTTGGCTCACACCAGTGAAGAGTAGAAATACTAAAATCTATATTTAAATATTAATTCTAAAATCAGCATTTATTAAACATGTTTTTGTCAGTTTGAAAGCATGAAATTTATCAGACACATAATGTCTTCAAATCCAGCCTACCAAACTAGATATCTATATGGGTCTAAAATCAGTTCAGTTTCACCATATAGTAAAAGCCTCTGCAATATATATCATTGCAAAATCTTCAAGGGTATGTTTATGATAAACAAAACAAGTTATAAATTTTGTAACTTGCTTTTAAGTTGCATTTTATGATCACTAGAGAAAGCTTTACCAATAGCTCCTAACAAGCTTTTGTTTACATAAATGCCAAGAGATAGAATTCAATATCTCTTTCAATGTCTCCACCTCCAGACAAGCTGTTTTTGAGCTAGTTGGCTCATGTCAATGAAGGGTAGGGAGACTAGAAACTAGATCTAAATACTATAAAATCAGCATTTATCAAACATGTTTTTATCAGTTTCTATCAGCTTGTTAGGATCTATTGGTAAAGCTCCATCTAGTGATCATAAAATGCAAGCTAAAAGCAAGTTACAGAATTTATAACTTGTTTTGCTTATCATAAATGTACCCTTTAAGGTTTTTGCAATGATATATATTGCAGAGGCTTTTACTATATGGTGAAACTGAACTGATTTCAGACCCATATAGCTATCTAGTTTGGTAGGCTGGATTTGAATACATTACATGTCTGATAAATTTCATGCTTTCAAACTGATAGAAACATGTTTGATAAATGCTGATTTCAGAGTAGTATTTAGATCTAGTTTTTAGTCTCCCTAACCTTCACTGACATGAGCCAACTAGTTCGAAACCAGCTGCTCTGGAGGTGGAAACAACAAAAGAGATATTGAATTCTATCTCTCTTGGCATTTATGTAAACAAAAGCTTATTAGGAGCTATTGGTAAAGCTCCATCTAGTGATCATATATATATTTTAGGAACAGGAATCAATTATAAACCATAACACCTTTATGCTGACAAATCATTTGACACTATAAAAAATGAATCATACTCACAATTATTGCACTTCCTTACAGTTTATTATATTTTATTTTCCTTCAATACACACTTAGAATGACATTTTAAATGTTCAATGGTTATATGATTCCCAGAAGGTTGAATCATATTTGGATCATGCTTTAAGACTACTTGAATTGCTTTTAACATCCCATGTAAGACTTATAATAAAAGGCAATGCTGCTAATGCTATAATGCCAAAATTATGTTACCTAGTCTTTTGAGATTTGATGAGAGAATTGAATTGAAAGATGAAACAGTTATAATCACTACAAATAGTGATTACTAAAAATGTATCAATATTTTAGTCAATTAACACTTGCTTTCAATTGCACAAAAATGTTATTTTGTGATTATTATGAAGATATAGCTAGTTGCTGCATTTTAATATTTTGCATGCTGAATATAAAAAATTGCAATCAACTATATCTTCTTAACTTTTAAACAGAACCTTCAACTTAAAAGCATCTCAAGTTACATAAAAGTGTAAGGATGTGCAAGATAAATAATGTTTGGAAGTTTGAAATATATATCAACACATATAGAAATAAATTGTAATATATTCATTTTTAGAAATAGTATTATTTTTACTTATACATGTATAAAATTAATTAGAAATTCACTTACCTCATAACACGACATTGTTTGTTTTTTTTTTTTTCATATGACAAATGCGTTGACCGGGAAGCGAACCCGGGCCAGCTGCTTGGAAGGCAGCTATGCTAACCACTAGGCCACCAACGCTTAACTAATTGTTGTAGGAATATGACAACTCTGCTATTCTTATTGAAATGAATTGCAGAATAAAACATATAATTTTATTAATTAGAATTATAAAAATAATTTAAACATGTTTCAATAATATTTTTATTTTTTTTATAAAAAGAAATAATTTATAAACTCTAAATATTTTTTGAAATATTGACTGCTTTCTTTTACATTAAATTATTATTATTTGGCTTTTAATTCTTAAATAGTTTCAATTTTTGTCACTTGAGTTGGCCGTCACTGATATTCACTCTTCCACTATGACGGGGTATAAAGAAGGAGAAAAATGTATATTATAAATCTTTTGAGTCAAAAGCAATTTCACTTTAAGTCAAATCATCAAAGTTTGAGATGTAATTCAGGATTATAAAGATGAAAAAAAAAGTTTTGGCAAAGTAAAATACATGCTGACTGACTGCTCATATTAGAAAATGAAGGAAATTCATTTCTGACTTCAATTCAAGAAAAGACTTTGTAAATAGAAAATTTTTACTTAACAAGACAAAAACTATGACAAGCTGTTCCAGAGTGATGAACTGTTATAGGAAGCAATCAAAACCTTAATCAGATGAAGAATGAATTTTACTGATAGGGAGGGAATAGGGAAGAAAAAAGTTAATACGCCTACTTCTGTTACTATTACTAATAATAATTTTGTTATTCATTATGCAAAAATTATTTTAATGTGGCCAATATATCAAACAATCTACAGGTTTTTTTCATTCTTAAATTCTCTTCTAATATCTATATTATTGGTTTTTTGTAAATTTTGTATAAAATTTACAATAACTGATATTTGGCATAATATTAATAATAATAAGTATATATATATATATTTGTTTTTAAAAAGGTATTTATCACTTTTGATGATTATCAGTCTACTAAAAAATGAAGGACTCTTTTAGTTTTGTCTAATTTATCTTACTGATACATTTTCATTCATCACTTCAGAAAACTTTTTTTTTAATTCATCCATCTCATACGTGATCTTTTACTAGGTCTCTTCCACTGTTTAGAATCCAGTTTTAAACTTAAACTGACCATTCAGTGGCATGACTTCTAGAAAGTCTTCTGTATGGCTAAAACAGAGTTATTTTTAGCTTAAATATTTTTGACACAAATGCAACTACTAAATTAATAATGTCCATTTTAAATTAGTATTTTGTTCTATTGCGTCTTTGTCGAACAATTATTTACAAAGCAAGTAGAAAATTCCTATTAAATTTTCAATGTTTAAATTCATGAATCTGTCAAAGCATTTTGGTTAATATATACATATATGTTAAAGGTAAGCTAAAATAATCATTTAATGCTTTATTTTGCTATGTAAATATTAACAAAAATCATCGGATGACTTTCTTTTATGCAAATTTTTACAGTGATAGTTACAGGATTGATAGCTGAAAAAAAATCTCCTTGTTTAAAATCATCAGTCTCTTCTATTGATCAAATATTATATATTCCACTGAAATGCTGTCATTGTAGTATTTTATTACATACCATCTCTCATATTTAATATTTGCAGTCCTTTTCATTAGTAAAATAACTAATCCCAGAATTATTTTGAACTGTTATTCGGTAACCATTAATTATTTATGTATTTGCTTACTCCTCAAGAATAAAGTGAAAACTAATTATTCATCATAGATTCATTTAGAATAGGCTACAATGTACATAATTGTTTATATATATATATATAAGAGTAATAATGCTCAAGGCTAAATGGGTTTATAAGTAACCATTAGAAACCAATCAACACTTAGACAATCCCAATATAGATAACAGTCAACAATCTCAAACTGTTGCCAAGGCAATTTCCTAACAATAAAGGTGAAATTCCATCTTAATTGTTAATTGTTTTCCTTGACAACAGTTTCAGATTGTTAATTGTTATCTATATTGAGATTGTCCAAGTGTTGATTGCTTTCTAATGATTATATATATATATCTACAATGTACATAATTGTTTATATATATATAGGAAAGAGGGTAAAGTTAAAGATGTATTGTCATTTAACTGATATTAGAGGGTTATTCAATTATATTTAAAAAGTTGCAATGAGTTAATCTCAAAACATTTATATAAATATTTAGCACTGTAAATTATTATGGTTCTCAGCATCAAAAGTGCACTTAGCCAAATATTTAAAACCAGATAATAAAGCAGAAAAAAGACAGGTAAAAATCTCACTTTACCAAGCATATGCACATATATATGCAAAAATAAAATATTATTATTTGTAAAAGTTATTTTATTAAGAAACAGGAATATATAACTTATGGAACAGATAACTGAAGCAGATTTGTGTAAGCATATTGTAAAAAGTATATTAAGTATTACATAATATCCAACTTTTGAATTGCAGATATGAGAATACAACTCAAGCTAGCCAAAAAAAGTATTATGTGTCTGTAATCCAGCATAAATAAAGTTTTAAAAAATTGAAATTACAATATAAAGTAATATATATATATTGTAACAAGCTGGTGGATTCCAGAAGAGGTAGGGGGAGCACATCTTACTATGGTCGGACTTTGGGTCTTCAGATAGGATGCAAGATATTACGCAATGAAATACATAACTTATGATTGTACCTGCTTCCAATAGACTATCTCTACCTATTTTTATTAACTTAGATACAATTTGGGTCAGTTCATCCAATTCTCACTCCTTTCTAGCCACGTTATACCACAGTATTCGAATTCAAGGAGTAATTGCTTGAGCTCTCTTATAGAGAAGGAGATCACACTAATAGTAGTTATTGCACCTTTATATAGGTGATAATTAATTACAAAAAATCAATTAAGCATAAGATATATAAAAAAATATGTATGTGCAGCATAAGTATATATGTATTAAAAGTTATAATAAATGACTTAAATATGTATATGTATTTTCTCTATCATAATAATAATATTGATAGGTGTAAAACTAAATAAGATAATAATCTTTATAATGGGTATATGAATAATGATGAACTATAAAGCTAATAGTGGATATAGAAATAATGATGAGTTAGAGACCAGATTAAAATAACGAATTATATAAACATTTATTGATTAACAAAAAATATAAAAAGTCAAGCGCTGTTAGCCGAGAGGTCATCGTGGCCGCCTTGCAAGCAAGTATTTGATTGCAGACGGTTGTGGATTCGTGTCCCGGCCGGTGTTATGACATATAAAATATATATATAAAATATGAATAACAATTAAATCTGATACACGTAATTTATTTTGTCAAGGATGAATTTCTAACATATCAATATCTATAATGATATTAATAAAAATAAAATCCTTGCCCTAAACCCAATGGTAGAAGTTCATGTACTTGACCAATTATTTACAACAACGAATATTTAAAATTATTATATGTATATGTGATAGCGATTTTAACTGGCTAATTTACAATATATATGCAAACATAATATATATATATATATCTTTGTTGTCTAGATAGATCAATGGTTATAAATCATTCATTTAAAAGTAATATAAAAGTAAGCTTAATTAATAATAAATAAATAGAAACTCTATCATTGTGTGTTGCTTACTGTAAGATAATATTAAAATTTTTTACCTCTCAATTTCCTTTATGTTGTCAAAAGTCAGTCAGATGGGGATGTCAAAACTAATATAATTTTTTTATTATTACATTCTAATGAAAATGATAAAAATATAAAAAAAATAGTTAAATCTTATATTTTCCCCCTCCTTACTCTCATAATGAATTTTCCCAAAACTATAACACATTGGCTTCCAATTGTAGAAAACAAAAATATACACAAAATTTACAAATAGACAAAAAATAAAAATAAAACACAATTCTTATCCCATTATGTTAATTAAAGTTCAATGAGACTGCAGGGAACTGTTTATTTGCCAAATAAGTTCCTATGAATGGAGATGAAGTTCTGCTCCCGTGCGTGGGTGAAGAATAAAAATTTCTTGTCTGGGTCAAGAAGCAATAATGTTCTCCAATTATCCTGTCTTGGATTTGGTTAGGCATTTTATTTAAGGCAAAAGATGGTTTTCAAGTTTCCTCTAAATGGGCAGGTAAAATCTTTAACTTTTCATGGCTTTATTGATGACTTATTATTACCCTATGGTATAAACTGTTCAGCAAGCAATACTGATATAAAAATAATACATATTGATTTATTTGCTTTTCAAGACTTCAGTGACGATATTACTATATATCAAAACAGTTGATTATTGAAGATTATTGTAATGTAAATTTAACTAAAATTGTCTAATTAGCAAATAATTTAAATCTTCTTTAAATTATTTATTCCACTTCAAACGATTGCTTTAAAAGTTTAGCTTTTGATCATTTTAATTAATATTTTAAAAAATATATTTAAATTCGAACATATATATCCATTTTTGTATTCGAATTTATTTGTAAGCAGAAAAAATAAATAATGTTCTATCTTCGAATGCAGAAGACAATATAACAATCAATAACACGTTGTAGGTCATGTGAAGTTTTTTTTTTTTTAAACATTTCAACCTTGACATTTTCCATTGTTTAACAGACATAATATAAATAAATGGGATTATAAATAAAAAAATAATTTATAAATATTTTAAATTTCATCTCTACAATTAGTTGCTTTGTGTTTAGATTTTAATTCAGTCATTGTTTTTTTAAGGTTTATGTGTAAGTTTTTTGGTATAGTTCTCCCCAGTTAGTAACATATAACATGTTTTATTTCAGTGTTAGTATACCTCTGTTTCCCCTAGTAATTTAATGGTTTCTTTTTATTATTTCTTTAAAAATAAAAAGATGTTTATATAAATGTATGTGTTGGAAAAAAAATGTTTATATGATAATTTGCTTGGCAATTTATTGGTTAAGCAAATATGTCTATGTGGCTCCAATTGGTAGAGTGTCTTAAATAATTGGATGGTGTGTCAGGTTGTAGCTCATCACTACAATATATATATATTCAGCATATAAATAAAGAGAATCTTAAAATATTATATATATTAATATTTATAATAAAAACTTTATGAAATTTACATATTTAAACAGCATTAAGCTGTTGCACATGCGCTTTGCAGATTTTAACTATAAATGAATGAATACTAACACTTCAAACACATGATAAAGTCTTTGGAAAAGACATAATAAAATTTAGTTTTATTTCTTGAAATTTTTCAATATAAAAAGTGTAAATTTTTCAATGTACAGAAAAAGAAATCTTGTACTGAAATAAATCTTTCAATTAGACAATATAAAATGTAATATTTAAACCTATGTTTCAAATTATATACTATAAAACCAAAATTATAAAATGTTATTATACTATTATAAGCAATAATATAAAAAGTTCAAATTCTTCAAATCTTTCTGTAACAAAAAAGATAAAATTTTCATGACAAAAACAGTTATTGTAATATGTGTTGTATGTTATAAAAAATAAACAATAATTATTTTTTACTATATTATTATTGTTCAGAGAAAAGCTAATTTTTCAAATTAATAAAGTATATAGATGGAAAAAATAAGATCAAATGTGCATTTTCTTTCTGAAATCTTAGTAGAAAAAAGACTGCACATCCGGAGTATTATGACTGTCATTTTTTTCTAAAGCTAAAAACATTTGATTTCGAGGATTTTAGATTCTAGTTATCAAAAATATATATATAGTAAAATTGGAATTAACAATTAAAATTTCAAAAGGAAGCACAAAGCAAATGTGTTTGAAAAGTATAATTTGCTATAATTGTGAGTACTGACAGATGACCAGAAGGGTCTAGTATGTTAAAAGAATGGGAACGAATACAGAATTAACCACAAAAGAACATTCTATTTCACATTCTTAGTTTTATCAATGATATCGGTAATACCTATATGTTTGGTTTATGCATGTTATATTCATCTTTTAAGTGTTTAAATAACAAATATATAATAAATAAATAAATAATCTACTTATATTTTTTTTTCAGGTCAGCCAATTTCATTTTAATATTAAAAGTCATTACACAAGTTGAAATTTAATATGAAAACATAAATATATAAAGGAACATATAGTATAATCTAATATGCAAAATTATTAATATTATCTTATATAAATGTAGACTCTTTATGATTTATTTGAAAATATAGACAAATATAACATATTTATTAAATATGATATTTTAAGCATGGTATAAATGTAATTAACCCAATTAGATATAATAAAATTCATAACTTTATGAAGTTTGCCATATATATTGTACCCTTTATAATAAGTACAGATAGTTTAAGTAGGGTTGAATAAATAGCTAGATTAAAAAAAATAAATTTAGGTTATTTTCTAGCATATAATTTTGATATTAAAAGTAGTAGGAGTTCAAACTCAGTAGATAGAAGCTTATAAACATATATTAAATAGTTTGAACACATTTGGAGATGAATTAAATAATAAATGAATACAATAAGTTGTTTAAAAGATAATATTCATTTTTTATTTATTATATTTAAAAAATACTAGAGAGACAGAATAACTTAATTATAGCAATAAATATTTTATATTATCCGTTTAAGATAATTATTTTGTTTAAAACATTGTTTAAATGATAAGTTAATTTAATATTAGTTTAAAGTGTGCTGAAAGTATCACATAATTAAAGGTGAATATGTGAATATGGAGGCTTACAAAAGGTAGGGAAAGAAAACTTTTAATTTTAACTTGTTAGCAAAAATTTAATACATAATAAAGTGTAACAAATATTAAGACTAGAGATAATATTAGAAATGTAATAATTAATAACTATTATTATTTTATATAGAAGTAGTATTTTATTTTTTAAATCAATTTCAGATTATTTAAATATTAAAAAAATGTTTTATAAGAATATTTAATTTTTTAGATAAAATATTTAATATTTAAGGTATTAAATAATTTGATAATATTTAATAATCTCATAATTTTAAAACTTAATTTTAAAAATGATATTGATGTAGTTATGTAAATTAGAAGATTTGTACAAGCAATATTGACCAATGAAATCATTAGATCATGATCAGTATAAAAAGAGACATTGAAGCCAATCTAGACAGTGAATTCAGTGATTTCAGTGATTTTAGTGATATAGTCATTTACAGATTCAGATTAAGACAGATTTAATTTGAAATTTATAACTATATTTTTTTTATATTGTGACAGTGGTAATTTATTTTAAATTACTAAAAGTGTTTTTGAAAAATATAATTAGAATAACTATTTAAATAATGGTTCACTAAAACATCAAATTTCCCAGTCAGTCTATTCTTACTTGAACTTAGTTTAGGACCTCAATAATTCTATAGAATATGATAGTAATTACTTACATTTTTGGGCAATGAACACCAAATATCAAGGAATATACTACAACAAAACTGGAAAAGATTTACATAAAAACTTTGAAATTTTTATCTATAGTATATCTGGAGTAAGTGAACATTTTTTTTTACAATAATTTTATCACATTACAATAAAAATAGTTTATTAAAGTCAATTAAGAGAAATTAGATATTTATTGAAAATCATTATCATAGTGTTAAATTTGAAAGAAAGAAAAAAAAATTAAGAATCTGCATCTAAGTTTAAAAACTGATTTTAAAATGTTTTATAATATGATGAATGTCTACTTATTATATAATTGATAGTAATAGTTCACATTTAATTTGTTTTTAAAGTAATCAAAATGGACTTATATTTTAAGAATGATGTATTTAAAGACAGATTGAAGAATATCACTTTTAAATGTCTTTTATGCTTTTAAAAGGACTTGCTATTGATCAAACCAATAAATAAAGTATATACTTTTAAATAACTTTATTTGGAATAAATGAGCTCAGATATATTTTTTAAAAGATTGAAATTATATCAGATAATAAATGGCTTTGAATGATATAGCTGTCTTTTTACCTGGAAAGAAAAATATTTAGTGCAAATATATACATTTAAAAGGATAAAAATTATAATTTTTTTAAAGAAAGAAATATCTTAATTTATCAGCTATATGTCTGATGATAAACATATTAAATAAATAATTTATATTATATAATGTTTGCTACTAATGTTTTGTTTTTTGACCAATGGAAAATGCAAATATTATTTATATAATATTTATTGCAATATATCTGCTATACACAATGGCAGGAACATACACAAGAAAATATTTCATATAAAATGGATTTTGAATTATTATTCCACAAAAATATTAAATGTCTGGATAAAATTTTCAGAAAGGACTGAAATAAACATTTTATATTTTTGTGATCATTAATATTCTTCTTGAATTTTAATGGTTTTTATATTATTACTTCTACATATTCTTAATGACAACAAGACAGGAGTATGCTTGTGTACAAAGCTTTCCTCATAACTAGGCAATGGAATGATTCCTGAGAAGCATTCAGCTTATGAGCAAAAGGAGAGAAAAAAAATATTTTTGTAACTTTAAAACTTTATCATTTTTTAATGGGAAGTATAATGTTTATATTTAGAATATTACTTTTTTTTAATTTTAAAACTTACCTTTTGTTATTATATTTTAAATTTAATCTTAAAATAGATTAACTTTATTATTATGTTAAATAAAAAATGGGTATTCAGAAAGCAATTTTTTGAACAAGACAAATTACAATTGTAATTGGTTTTCTTTTTAATGTATGGTCCAAGAAGCATATTACTATAATGATCTTAATAATGGTTGAGATCATTGGTAATTTCTTTTTATTATTTAGATTATATTTTGCTTAATACTTTGGTGTTTTTTTTTAATTATATATCCTAATTAGTATTTTAACTTAATATTTCATATTGCTTGAATTTAATATTAAAGAATGGAATGAACCATTGATAGAAATTATCATCATGTGTATTTTTATAAAAGAATTGATGAATGTGTATGAATGTTTTTTGAAAACATCCAAGGATATTTAAAATATTTATTTGATGTGAATGCTTAAATATGTGTACACTAAATAACATCTTTAATTTATTAATATTTTATCTCTGTGAATGTTATCTGAGAAAATACAGAGAAAGCCCTAATACTGATTGCTAAATGTTATAATAACAAATAAATAAATGCCTAGTATTGAAACATATCAAGATCATTTGTGCATGAAATCTTTTAAAAAACCATCTTGAAATGAATGTAAATCTTTGTTGTTTCTTTAATATTGTGTTTTGGAAATTATTTTAGAATGTGATTTTTATATTTTATGATAAGTGAATTATTCATTGTGGGAGATATAGGATGGTGGTTGGGAAAGTAATATTCATATTCAATCCTAGGTGTTAGGAATATGTTGAAATCTGTTGTTAGTGAATTATATTTTCATACTTTAAAGTTATTAAAATATACAGATAACATTGGAATGTATATCTCTTTGCATGGTAAATTGCATTTCTTTATCATCAATAAGTGCTATAATAGAGCCATGACTTGAATCTTAGTTACCCAGTAAATATGGACCTATTATTATGATTTGCACTGTATCCATGATGATATTATCTTACTCTTTTCAGTCATTCTTGTTATTATTCCATATCCTACATTTTAATCACTATCTATCATCACAGGAAACATCATAGAGGATAGTTTTATAAGTTGATAAAGTAATGACTAAACCATTTGAAGTTAATTTTATGAGAGGGCAAGATGAAGTATATAGAAATGTCTTTTGCAAATGATGTTGAGATCTTTGATGATTGCTATAGTATATAACATAAGAGAGGAGTAATTTGTACTCATACAAATATTAGATATCACTTAGCTTAAACAGATGCACATTTAAATTGGAATAGAAGAGAGAATAGTCAAAATGATTTTGGATATGATGAATGTAAGAATATAAAAACAAAAGAAATGCAAATTTTAAGCAATATAATTTATAGATGGTTCTTTAAATTTTATTATAAATAATTTAAACTCTTTTAATTTACAAAAAAATTATGAAATTATCTCTTAAGTATTTTGCATAAATAGTTAATTTTTTATAGAGGGAGATATTCATATTTTTATTAAAAAATTTCTGATATTCAAATTTCTGGATAATACTTTGCTAAACTGCAAAGAAAGTTTTTAATAATTTTTCTTTTAATATTTTATTTCTTGGATTTTAAGAAGTGTATTTTAAAATATAAACTTCTATTGATGCACTACATCATAAGAAGTATATTTTATAACAGTATAAGTGTGATATTAAGTTTTCTTAGAAATTGGGAAATTTATTATATCTGTTCCTAATATAAAATAATAGAATATTATCTTACTGAATAAGGATTATATATTGTCATTATTGGCTTAAGTTTTTTTTTTTAAATTTTATTTGAAATAGCAGGAGTGAAAGGTGTTTTATTTTATTTTTGCCATTTATTGGCAAGATTTACTGTAAATATTTTTTTTAATGTTAAATAATGCCAATTCTTATTTTATCTTTATAAATATTTTTTATATTATGTTATAAATTTATTGTTAATTTGTAAATAAATTTGTTAACTACTTTTTTGAAACATATTCTAGTTGAGTTGTAATTTATCCACATATCACATGTTTTTTTATTTGATATTTAATTCTACATGCATGATCCACAGAAATTAATAATTTAGAATATTACTTATTTGGAGATGATCCATAAAGAATACTTAGATATTATTTTTATTATATTTGATTGAGTAATTGGTAATTATTTTTAATCTGATACAACACCAATGAGAGATATACTTAATGGTGCCCCAATATTCAAATACATTATATATATTTTTAAGAATGCCACATTAAACAAAGAGAGATTGTACAATGTTTACTTAAAATTTTATTACATCGTTTATCTTTTATTACTAAACTTAAATCATTAAATAGATTTAATGTTGAGAGTCATTAATTTATTTAAGTGATTTATTGTTGTTATTATTTTATAAGATTAGTTAGATATCTTGTAAAATCCTTCATCATATTTAACATCAGGGTGTTATTTAATTCATTCATTTTGTTATTAGTTTGTTAGAAATGAACCTAATATTATTATTTTGGAGAATTGTAAAATTTTCTATTGGAAGTTGATAAGTAAGAAATTATTAGTTAAGGTTAAATGTTCAATTAGTATTTTTATTAAAGGAACATTAAGTAATTTATTGTTATTTTTTTAACAAATTTATAAATCGTATTTTAGGATGTGTGTTTTAAGACATGAGAGTATTACATTGTAGTTATGTGAATTTAGTGGAATAATATTCTTATGCCATTGGGAATGTATCTTTAGGGATGTATTCTCAATGTTTAGGCCAGTGTACCTTATTGAATATCTCATGTTAAGAGTTTTATAATTATAATTGTTATTTGATAAGAACCATATTTTATTTATAATATTGAGCAAGTTTATAAGTTAAATTTATTATTGAAATGAATAGATTGAGTATTAGACTTGGAATCCTGATTATTTATGTTGAATTTAAGTGTTATAGTATTTTATTTAATAAGTTTTCTTATATTTAGTTATTGAAAAATATTGTATGTTAGCAATGTATCTTGAGCTAGTCTTAATGTTAATTGTCTTGATAATTATTATGTACAGTAACTGTAGTTCCATATTGTTATATCTCAATTAGTGGGATTCTTTTATTCATACTTCTTTAAAGGAAGGGCACAATATAAATAAGTAAAATGGAAAACAGCTTTTTTAATAAATGATTTGCTACAGATCAAATGATTTTTATACATCCTCTTATAACGATTCAACTCACGGGGTGAGGGTTTGAATAGTTTTCTTTCTTATATCCAGCTATCTACATATTTATTTACTGCCGATATAGGATGGTATAAAACAATCCTAAATCTTATAAAAAAGTTTTCCTTGATTTAAATTGAAATGCCAAGTCAAACTTGGATTTATTGTAGGAAGACACAATGATTCTGCGTTGAAATTTTTTATCATGAGTATACTTATGAATATACGTATATGTATGCATTCATGTAATTCCATAATTGAATAGAATATATTTGTGCATGAGCATATGCTCGTGCTTCTGAATTATATAAACCCAACAATTTTAAAATAAAGGATATATTTGAAACATGTATAGAGTCAACAAAAGTTTCCTATCTTTATTGTATTAAATTGATTTACTGATCTATTAATCTTAAACTATTGGCAATTAGCGCATTATTATTTAGACGTTGTTAATACTACTAATAATTTCACTATATATACAAATTACAAACTTTAAAATATCGCAAAACATAATTATAATATATATTTTTTAAAATTCACCTCGTTGCTCTTATTATATCAAATGAGTTTAAAAGTTTGAATAATTAAATTTTTTTGAAACATTAAATGTAATTTGTTTAATTTATAAATACAATTTTTAAATTAACTGTGTTCAATTTAAAACGGATAATGTAATTAAACGCTAGTATTGAAAAATAATTCCCCGTCAAGCAAGTTTTAAAATAAAAATTTTATTTTATAAACCGCATGAAAAAAAATTCACTCTGAGTAAATGCAATTTATGTGACTTGATCAAGTCTAGTGGACTGTGAAACTCTTATCAGCCATTCCCACCATGGTACTTCAAATCTAAAGAATTGTTCACTTTCACATAAAAATGATAGCCAAATGGAATGGGCAAAGTGAAATGTTAAAGGCTGATGTAAAAAGAAAGAGAATAATTTTTAATTAGATGTGACGTTTAACAAAAAATAAAAGACGTAGACTACAGCTTACAATATTGAAAACAAATTTAATACAAAATTTATTTATCAGATAATCACTTTGACAGGAAAATATTGCCACACTACATAGCCTTTTGAACATATAAAAAGGATAAGTATGTGGTCTCCAGCTAAGGATAATGAGATTCACTTATTTATAACTCTGTGGAAGTATGGAACAATAACTTACAAAAAAAAATTAAACTCCATATAAACTTAAACACCAATCATGTTCATGGCAAGTTATCTGATTGGCTCTATCTGAGCATTAGAGTTAACAGTATTAAACTTAGTTATTACACTTATTATTTAAGTAATACTTAGGGTGCAATTTGAAAATTATAATTGCAGTTTGTAATTATAATTGAATATTTGTTAATGTGCATTCAGAAGAGATTATATTTACCTGTTTAAAGAGGTTTACTTAAACTTCTTTGTATCAATAATTTCAATCTTTGTGGTCAAGTTGCTATTTTTATTGTCTATATAAATATATTAGATTCTTAATAGAGGTGGTATTCCACCTTTATTGTTAAAATGAGGTTGCCTTGACAACAGTTTGAAATTGTTGATTGTTAATGATATAGAGATTGTTTAAGAGTTGCCTAGCCTTTAATGATTAAACTTAGATTGTACATAGATAGCAATCAACTTCAAATTCCTAGGTTTTATAAATCTATAAGGAACATAATGTAAAGATTTGAAATATAATAAAACTATTTAAAAGTAACATCTGCAGAAATCAAAAAACAAACTCTATTTTGTTGTCTTTGCCTGCTGTGATTCATTATAAAAATAAGTAACCAATATTTATTAAATGGTAATGCTTATCAAATCTATAATCCAGTGCTACCCTATTCATATACCCAGATCAATTTATGGCTAATGGCTTTTACCAGAAAAAAATTTAAACTGAACTTAGTGAATGTACATTTTTAGACCTAATGCATCTTCCACTTGCAATTTTCCTTATATTTTCTTTTTACAATATTGGCATGAAGCTTAAGAACAATTTGATATCTTGAATCCAAGATTTTGGGATGATTTCTAAATCTTTATATTTTTATGGTCATAATTTTAATAACAATTATAGTTTTTTTTTTTTATTCTTCGATCAGAATTGTAAAATTAATAGAATTTGTTTTTATTAAAAATATCTATGCTGGCATCATGTAGTTGTTTTTTTTTTTTGGTTTGATTTTATATAAATTCTAGATAAAGTGTAAAAGTTATATGTAAGAAACTAGTTTGGGATACTGTTAGAAAGGCAATGGATATGGATTCAATAAATACTATCATCTAGTATTTATTGATTATTCAAGCTTATGATAGGTGGCAGCAATGGAAAAGTATTAAATAAAACTTTCTCTTGTCATGCATGATGTATATTGGAGATCATGTGATGTTTTGTTTTGGATTATCAGGAATAAATATATATTTATTTCTTAAAACATTACACGGTTTAAAAGATATCAATTGAAATGATATTTTTTATCTAATAAAATACATTGGAATGGGGGGGGGGGGCAACACAACAACAAAGCATAAACATTTAAGAAATTTTTTACGTTTGTCTTAAGTTAACAATTATTTTATAAGACATAAATTTAATTAATGCAATTAATTATTTTAATAATAAATATAACAACTGATATTTACTTTCCATTTGAATTTTTTACGACTGATAAATCTGAATTTAAAAATAATGTAAAACAAATGGCATTTTATTGCTTATAAGATTTAAAAATAAAATGTTCTCAATATTTTAATATAAAATAAACAATAACAAAATACCACTCTATTTAAAATTTATATTAGATGAAATGCTAAACTATTATTGATAAATATATAATCGCTGAAACATTACTTTCTTTACTTAAAATGCGACTTTTTAGATTTATTGCCTGCACTACTGATCTGTGACAGGTAAAAACAAAATACAGTATTCGTAAGGAATTATTCAGATAGGTGAAAAATTATTTAATCTTATATTAAACAAGAATTAAGGTTTGCTTAAATATTATTAAGTTTAAGAAAGTGTAAAACTATCATCACTTTCAATTATTGGCCCACTGCATGGTGGAAGTCTCTATATCCATCAAATTTTATAACCGTCAAATCATGGATTTCTGTGTGCTACTTTGAAGACAAAGTTGGTAAATACAAAAAAAAATTGTATTTTATTTCACTATTAAAATGTAATATTATTCTATAATAATAGTAATAATTTGAAATGTACATATATATAACAATCAAGACAAACTTTTGGATAAAAAAAGAATTTTGTAATGTTTTACATGAAAGGATAAAGCACCCCTCAAATAGCCACTTTAGATAAACTTACAGTTTATGACCATTCTAAGAGTTTTATCAGCTATTGATATGTTGTGATTGTTTGAGTAATTTTTCAATCTTATTTTATTCACTAATTAAGAAATATAAAAAAATTATTATTACAGAAATATTGACAATCTATCTGGTTTCGCTAGAAGTAGGCTTCTAAAAAGTCTCTAATCAAGATCAATTTAAAATTTAAAAAAAAAAATTATTGAAGTTTTCAACCTAAATTTAAATTTTAGATTGCTACTATTTCAATCAGATTCTTAACATAAGGTGTTTTTATATTTTATATATAATTATGAAAATGGATTGATGCTTCATATCTAATATTTTTTTGTCAATTCAAATAATAAAATTTCAAAATAAATATATTATATTTACTCAAAGTTAAAATGCAAATCACGAGTCCATAGAAATATGACATTTCTTCATGCACAATAATATCTATATAATTTTACTGTTTTTTTTTTGTTTTTTTTTTTTTATGGTTAGAGTGTTGATGCTGAATTGAAAAATTCAGTTGAATTTATGACATACCTATAATAATCTCCAAATAATAGCTAGATATTCATTAATGCCAGTAAAATATTACAAAATGATTACAAATGAAATAGGTGGATGAAATAAGAAAATTTGCTAGTATTATGTGGAAAAGAGAAACTATGATTTTGAGAGGTTTTCATTCTGCATTGGTTTGATAATGGTTGGAAGCAATGATGATTAATGATAGTATTATATAGGAAATCTTAATGTTGCTTATAATCTGAAAAAAATTCCAAGATAAATTTTAAAGATTCATCTAATCTGGATTTTAACTTTTATTTAGCAAGTCTGGTGGATTAATTAATCATTTTATTCTAAAGCCCTCTTAATCCAGAGTTTAATAGATAATAATTATTTGCTGAAAATATATTTTTTTAGAATCAAGTATTTGAAAATCTAAATAAAATTGTCCAGTTTATTGTGATCCAAAAATTCTTACATCAGACTACATCTTTTTGTTTTTGCTACCAAATTTTTATATTTCTAAAGTATTCTATATTATTCTGAATAAACAACCTATTAGACATCTTTAGTCATATGTTTTCAGAATATGTGATTAGAAAGAAAATTTTATGAATATGTAAATTTAATTTCTATTACTCTTAAAAATCATTTCCTTAATTTCTTAAAGATCAAATCATTTATTATTTTTCTATAGAGATTGAATCATAAAAAATTATTTTGATATATTGTTTCATATTTTCTTTTTTTTTCCATAAATGTATTAAATCCCTGAAATTAAGATACATAAAAAAATAATTCTGATATTTGTTTGTTTGTTTTTTTTTTTTTGCAAAATCATGAGATTTTTTGGCGTATTTGATTTGTTCTTAAATAATTGTCATAAATCTGTTATTGTTAATTATACGATAAAAGATGAACTCTACTTCTTTTTTAAAAGTTTATTATGATTATTTGTCTATTTTAAAATTTTCTAATATAGTTTTTATATAAATATTTAAATGTTTCCTTTTAATATTTAATAAAATTGTATTGATGAATTCTAAATTTGAATGTATCCAATAGTTATTAATAGAAAGAAATATTTATATACAACTGTTTTCAAAATAAAAGAATTTCCTTTAACTATTTTCCATTTAATTAAAATACTAATACTTTTATTCTAAAAGAATTTATTAGATTTTAACTAATATTTGTTTTAGAGTCAATAATAAATATTCTTGACATAATATTATATAGTTAAGTTAAATTTATGATAATTTTACCCCCAAATCAACATTTTTCAAATAATAATAATAAGAAGAAGAAAAATCCACTGTCTCCATACCATACTTTGTTAATCAGTTACTTCAGGGGATACAAGAAATGTAGCATTATATTTTTTATGATGTCTTTGGATAAGATTGTTTGTTTTTTTAGTAAAGCAGTGCTGTTATAAATGTAATTTAATAAGTCATTTGTGTGTTTATGTTTAAAAAATTCAAAGTTCATGCAAGAAGTGACTGTTGGACTATACTTTATAAATAATACTAATGTTGTAAGTATCTAAAATATGACTTTTAAAATAATGATGCTTAAGATTTGATATAAATTAATCTTCTAGAAATACATATATACATTTATTTTAATAATTTATTGATTGTTTATTACTTTACACAAATTTTCAATGATTTGATTAAATTTTTGTCTATTCAATCCGCTGAGAAGTATTTATTTTTCATTTAAATTAATATTAACAATAGACTAATTGCATTTGAAAATATTTTTGTGACCAATTAAAATTAATCCCTAATGCCTTTTGGAACTTTTTTGATATACCTAAAATGTCATAAAGACTAAGAAGGTAAATGAGTGATATTCATGCAGGAATATATTAAACAATACACTAATCTTTAATGATGTTTAAAGTGTATAATTTGTCTCTGTATTTATAATTGCTAATGGGTGTATAAAAGTCCTATTATCATATAAATTAATTCAAGTTATATTTTAAAATTAAATTGTTTTAAAAATATGAAGAGCAGAAATCAGGGTTCAGTTGATGGCTGTTTTTTTTCCAGAAATGTATATTGTTGATCATTTATCTTTTCCACATGTTTTATCCATGTGATTTAAATATATGGGAATATTGAAAGTTTTTGGCATGACTATAGCAATTATATAAACATTATTATAATTTATGACTATATTATATACAAATATTTTTTAAACATTATATGCAGTGCATTTATGTGTAAATGCATATGTATGTACTGTCATGAGATCCAGGACAACTTCCCTTTAATCTCATTTAGTAGAATGAAAAAGAAGTCACACATTGGGGTTGGTAGGTATTAGAAATAAACAATCACATTGAGTATATTTAGACTGAATGTTTTAACTAATTATGATGATCAGACTTTTAACACTAATACTCACCATGTTTTCTGACCATCATTCTCATAAAATAGGTTCAATCAAAAGAGGGTTCAACCCTGGTCACTGTAGACATTTTTTATTTATAATAAGCTTCCATACTTTAGACTAGAATACAATCTCTATAATGAGGAACATCTATTGGACAGATTCACATCCCTCTGTTACATCTTCAATATTAAACCCTTCTATTTTTCCACAATTAGTTCAGGTAAACATAACAATACTTTATAGAGTAGTCACTTTTATTGATACATCAAACATGAATCATTGTTTATTTCTAATCAAAAGTAATAAAAACAACTAATGTCTATCTCTGTGTTGTTGTTATATAAACACTGATGTGAAAAATTATAGAATAAGAGCAATAATTAATAAAACAAATTTATTTTACTATTATATTAGATTAGTCCTGAATATTTACATAATAATGAAACAATATAATATTTCAACTCATGATATAATAATAATAATAATAATAATAATAATAATAATAATAATAATAATAATAATAATAATAATAATAATAATAATAATAATAATAATAATAATAATAATAATAATAATAATAATAATAATAATAATAATAATAATAATAATAATAATAATAATAATAATAATAATAATAATAATAATAATAATAATAATAATAATAATAATAATAATAATAATAATAATAATAATAATAATAATAATAATAATAATAATAATAATAATAATAATAATAATAATAATAATAATAATAATAATAATAATAATAATAATAATGCTTTGCTTGAGTTGGTTTTTTAGATCTAATGTCCCAACTCCTCACTGAAGAGACCCATAGGTCGAAACCGGTCTGGGGATGGGAACAATCCAAGATAAAAATGATTTGAATGCCTTCTCTTGTAGTAGCATTTATCATAAATAAAAAAAAAAGCTTGTTTAGAGTTATTAACATACTTAATTTTACATATTTGTAAGTGCAAGCTATATATAAGTCATGTGACATCTGACTTGTTATTATTACTAATAATAATAATAATAATAATAATAATAATAATAATAATAATAATAATAATAATAATAATAATAATTATTATTATTATTATTATTATTATTATTAACAACAACATGAAAATAAAAATGAAAAAAAAAATTAATACACATGCATTTGTAAAATGTAGAAGAGAAAATATATTAATATTTATAGAAATATATTATTATTTGATTGTAATTGATTTGAATATTCTATACCAGCATTCTACTTTAGTGGATTCTAGTAGTTTATATTTATTTCTTGAAGAATATTTTATTTATGCTTATAAATAAAATAGAATAACAAAGTCTTAGCCATTTTTTTAATTTTGTGATCACATATTGTGTCCTTCATAATTTTTAGTTTAGGCTCATATCTTTTATGACTTGACTCCACTGGCTTTAAATTTATGAAATCTTTCATTCAGCCAGTTTCTTTGATAACTTAATAAATGAGGATAATAAAAAAATGTATAGCTATGATATACTCTTGATTTTATGTACTTTTAACCGGTTATTTTTTCACCTTGATTGCCTTCTTGATCTGCTTTCAGTTTAAATTGCTTTGAAAGATTTAATGGCTCAGGCTGGATGGATTTAAATATAGATTTAATATTAGCTGGTTAGTGATTCAATTATATGCTCATTTTTATTATTATTTACATTCACTTTTTTTTCTCCTTATTATATTATTTCAATAGATTAGCCTTTGGTAAATGAGATAATTTAAATTACATAAGTATTTTTCTATTTTCTATCAAGAAATGGAATCACAAACTTACACCAAAAGAGACAAAGATAGCAATACTATCAGCTCAAACTCATGCTGAAATAAAACTGTATAGTAAAGAAGAAATGGGTGATTTGCCTGCCTAGTTAGCATATTTCAAGAGAATGGATTGTTGATAAATGAATGCCACATGTCCTACAAAAAACAATAATTTTATTATTCGTTTAATAAGGCAAAAATATAAACTGGGAGATTGGAAAATAAATTTAAAATATATTTATTCACTTATTTGAAATAAATAATGTAAAATGCATTGTTGTTGTTGTTGTTTTTTTATAATTGTTGAATGGAGTGCATTTTAAAACTAAAAGGGTTAGGCAATAGTTAATACATTTTACAAAAATAATGTCTTAATTTAAGAATATTATACTTCCAAATTTCAGATAACAGTTGTTATTTATAAATCTTTATTTATTTTAACTTTTTACAATCTATAATATTTCTGCTTTAAGAATGCACCAAGTTATAATCTAACTGAATAGAATTAAAAATAAGAAATAGTTATTCCCTATTCTATTAATGTTCGGCTGAGCGTCTTTTGATAAGAGCGTAATTGATAGAACTTTAGAAAATAACTGATATAAAAAAAAGTTAAACTAATCTCTTCGAACAATTTAAAAAAAAAAAAAACTTGTGAAGGATAAAAATATGTGTTTTTACAATGGAAAATATATTTTCTCTTTTCCTCATTCCATTTGTGACTATTAATAAAATATATTTTAATGATCATTAATTACAATGATTATCTATTTAATAAATTTAACCTAGTCTGAATTATAATAATAATAATGATAATAATAATAATTTTTCAAATGCCAACTATATTAATGCAATATCCTTTAATATCAAAATAGTCCATATTACATATAAAAAATAAATCCACTTTTATCTTCCATCTGTGTATTATAAAATTATACTTATTGAAAAAATGTCAAATCAATGCTGAAGAACATGAAAACTCATTTGAATTGGCTTACAATTTAAATTTGCAAGACATAATTAATTTCTGATCAATTTAATAGTATGTATTTTTTAAAAACCAGAGGGCAGTGTATTAATATAGCCAGCAATTGAAAAGTTATTTCTCTAATGAATAAGCTGTTATTACATATTGTTAATGTTATATAATTTAACATATATAATGATAGAGATAATTTTATTGTATGAGGTGAGCAGCATAAAAAAAGCAATATAAATACATGAAAGATGATCATAAATATTGATCAATAAACAATCGTCGTATGGCACAAATAAGCTAATAACACTGCAGAATCAATCTGATGTCATATTTGTATTCATATCTTACTATCCATCATTAGAACAAGTTACAATTAACAAAAAAAGTGATTTAAAGTTTATAAATGATCTTGATAGTTAATATAAAAATAATAAGTACTTATTGAAAGTAACAACAGGTTGAAAATAGTGAGATGAAATCTTTCTTAGGCAGTCACATTCTATAATTGCATCTTTCATATTAAATAAAATTTATAAATAAATGGATTTTATTAATGTTACATCTCAGTTCACATGCTAAACTAATTAAAAACAAATAGAACATTTGGCAGTAATTAATTTATATTTATTGCATTAAAACTTGGGGATTTGTCTTGGATGATTTTTAATGCAACTAAGAATGTTTATTAGATGTAAATCCAGAAATATCATATTTATTCAACAAATAGGCTCTATTAAAAAAAAATCAATTGTCTAACTAAAATATTTTTTGCAAATAAATTAGAAATTCTGAGTAATAAAAATTGCCATCAATTCTAATACCACAGAAGAAAAAATATGTTAAAATTTGTAAAGTATATTATGTGCTTAGTGCCACCTCTAAATCAGGACTGTGTTACATAATGATAGCTTTTAATTATTTACTACAAAATGTTTAAAATGCTAACATATCCAGATCATGTGTTACCACATAAAATGTTGCAGTATGTTTTGTATCTTAACCTTTGGTAGTAAAATAATGCAAATTATATATGCTTATAAAAGCATAAATTTCCAGAATGTTTTAAATTATTCTCAAGTTTTTATAATGGCAGAAGAACATTAAAAAGTGTTCAATAATGATATGAAAACTTTGTCAGATTTATGTCATAATTCATAATTCAGACATGATATCACATTACAGCTACTTGGATTGAGAAATGGGTCTACAGACAACCTGGAAAAAACAGTCACTTTTTACTGAGTCATTTAGTGTATTTATAATCATAATAAAGTTAGAATAAAAATCTAGATACACATTTGGAATAAATGACATGACATTTTAAAAGAAAAATGCCAAAGAAAACATTATATAAATTATATATAATGAATATAATTGTATCTGAACAGCTTCTATATGAAAATAATGGGATTCAGAATAAATAATCAAATTTCTAGAAGAAAATGAGAAATTAAATGACTAAATTTAAATGAATTAAAAATAATAATTAATCTGAATAGAAAACAAATAAAATATGACTAGTTTCAATTCTAAATTTTATTTGTGAATATAGAAGTGAATTTAAATTACATTTGATAATGAGAAAACTTAATATGATTTAATTAATATTAACAATAAAATTTGTTAAATGGGAATTTAGACTTTTATTTTCTATGTTTCAAAAAATAACAAAATTATAATTAAATAATATTTATGTAGTGCTATGTTTTGTAAACAGTAATAATAATCAGCTATTAAACTAATGCACATGCACTTTGAAGATTTAACTTATAAATGAATACTCTCAATTCCAAACATAAGATAAAGTCTTTTTGAAAAGATAGAATGAATCCATCTATCTTTTCTTACTCAAATGTTTATGTAAAGGCAAATCTTAAGCATTTGGAAAGGAAATCATGAGATATTAAATAATATTTATTCAAGCATAGAAAAAGTATTTTAAACTGATAATTTAATATATCATGCTCTCATTTCCAAATGCTTAAGATTTGTCCATATATAAACATTTGAGTAAGAAAAGATAAATGGATTCATTCTATTTTTTCAAAAAAAAACTTTATTTTGTGTTTGGAATTGAGAGTATTCATTTATAAGTTAAATATTCAAAGTGCATGTTCATTAGTTTAATAGCTGATTATTATTACTGTTTATAAAACAGTGCTATATAAATATTTCATTATAAATGTTTAATTTCAAAATAAGAATAACATATTGCAAATTGTAAAGATTTTCACAAGTGTTATTTATTCAAGCATCATAAAAGTAATTTAAAGTGACTATTTAATATCTCATTTCCAAATGCTTAAGATTTGCCTATACATAAACATTTGAGAAGAAAAGATAGATGGATTTATTCTATCTTTTCAAAAAGACTTTATCTTAGGTTTGGAATTGAGAATATTTCTTTATAAGTTAAATCTTCAAAGTGCATGTGCATTAGTTTAATAGCTGATTATTATTACTGTTTATAATTATAATTATAACTCAGAAGCATGAGCTTATTAGAAAAAGAAAAAAAACAAAGATGCCCTCAGAAATGAAGGTTATTGAATTAATATTTATTTTATTATACAAATTAAATGTAGTGGGAAGTGATCTATATCAGTGGTGCACAAACATTCTACACTTGCAATCACTGAACTCAAGACTGCAATTTTACATGATCCATTATATGTTGTTACCCTCTTATTTAAGCATATAAGGATAGTAATAATAAAAGATTGTTTTACCACATATAAGAATGTGTCTTCATATTATATTTCAGTACATAGGAATTGATATAAGAACCTTGAAAAACTGCATATTAACAAAAAATGTATAATACTTGATTTTAATAGATATATTAATTTGTGGCAATTACAACTTTTTAGCATGTTTTAGAAAATGTATACATTCAAAAACATAGTATCAAGTATCAATGTTAAGATACTAGCATAAAAAACAAAAATCTTGAGAGTGAACAAAAGAAATGAGAGAATGTATGTGAAGTGTTATTATGATGAGATGTTTATACAAAGCAGATCAGAATATAAAAATAAAGTGTTTAAAGACAAAAGTGGTCAGATCCACAATCATAAATTGAATTGTTTTCATGTATTTTTAAATTGTGTTTAGGTTTTTGATTTTTTTTCATTAAAAATTTATTATCTAACATGAGAACTTCTCAAAATTTTTATGATCTCAACAATTTTTCTGTGACCCCTTGAGAAGTCATAATCCACAGTTGTGATCTATATAATGCTTTACTTGTGACATTTTTATCAGAAAGTGAACATCTATTTTGACATATTATCATAATTATAAGGTCAAACATTAGGATTTATTGCACATGTAATAAGTGATGTAATTATCAATCAAATGTTTTTTGCACTATGAGCCTGTGTTTCAATCTTGATTGAGTAACAGGATATATCTTAGTCTATCAAAGCAATCCATGTTCTACACTTATCAATATCATAGTGAGTGCATACATGATAAGATGATATCTTTTACAGCCCATAGTGTGACTACATAACCAAATATTAACAGACATATTAAAGATAGTACTTTAGAATATGCTAGCATATAATTTACTTTAAAAAATGCATAATTAGATGTAAAGTTCATCTATGTTTTCATGATTTTTTTAAATGCATAGAATTGTGAATTTATTTTCCTTAATAAGTTGGGGGTGTTTGGTAATGAAATATATGTTTTTCTGTAATCTAATTTTATGTTCTATTATTTTATCTGAAACATTATTTCTTTTTGTTTTAAAGAAAAAAAAAATTGAAAATATGTTTTATTTAATTTTCTCTACCATCTATTTATTTTCATCTGCTGGGGATTTCTCATTTTTCTTATTTAAAACATTGTATTCTTTTTTTAAAAAAAACCCAATTAACTCTTGTTTTTATAAATTATTTAGTATTTGTGATTGTATTTGAGTTTACTAAGAATACTCTTCTAAATGTATATATTGTAAGGATCAGATTATATATGTTTAAATTTATTTTTAATTTAAATTAATTGATTTATGTGCCACCTGACATTAAACATCAGTAAATGTTCAGACACATATACTCTATTTACATATGTAAATACAATTTAGAAATGTTTTCTCAAATATGTGATGATGATGATTACTACACAATCATTATTTGCAATGTCTGACTAGATAAGATACAATATAAGCTACTCTCAATAAAATGGACATGGAATAAATGTGAAAATCTTTTAATATCACATAAAGAAATTAACACACTATGTAAACAAATAAAAACAATAGTTTATTTACAAAATTTTATAATTATCAGCCAAGATATAATTTTATATTCCTCAAACATTCATATATTACAGACTATATAAAAGAATTTCTGATAGTTTGTTTTTACAATTGATTATTTTTTAATAAACCATTTCTCCTCTATTTTAACTTTTAATTTATATGCACAATGGAATACAATAGTAGTTGCTTGTACAGTCTAAGGTTTCTTTTGATTAATTTTAAACATTAATTAGAGCATTTGCCATTGAAATAATCTCTGATGTTTAATACAGCCGGATTATAATCTGACATAAGGCTGACCCTCACAAATACAATGCATTTTTTATATCATATACTTCATAGCATAGTCACACATATACATGTAATATAGAGTAATTTTAATCAATATATGTTTCTGTTAAGGATGGTCCATATCTTGATTTAATGATAACTCAACATAATTACAGACATGACTCTTTTGTGTCTGATTCTTAATGTAATTGTAACACTACTTAATTAAATGAGGTAACCCTTTGGATTCATCCAAAATGTATAGAAAAAAACTCCAATTTCTATGTTTTGATTCATTTGCTTTTGGTCATTTTCTATCTTTTGATTGAGAACTTTGTTCTTTTGCTTTTATTTATTTTCCATCATTTTTATCTGCTTTTGTTAATTTTTGTTTTGATTTATTTGTTTTTGTCCAGTGTGTATTTTTTAATCTATGTTTTATCTACTTTTTATTGTTTAATCTATCTATTTGAATAATGTGCTGATCATCTTCATCATGTTGAAATGTTATGATTCTCTTCAGGAATTTTTTCTATATGTGTTTATATATATCACAGTCTAGATCAACAGTCTCCATATCAGAAATCTTTATACCATCTTCTTTCTTTAATCCAACTTCATCACAGCTTACTTCTAAACTTTTTTTTGCAATCATCTCCTGATTAACATGCATCTCATTTTCATTTTGCTATTCTTGATCTGATTTTTTTTTAATATGCAATATCTACATGACAGCATAACCCTGGATCCATGTGGAACACGATAAATATTTGAATGCTAATTTTTGACTATAACTTATGCTTTGTTTATTTGTTTTTTTTTTTTGTAATTATCATACACAAAAAAAATTATTGACTGGTTATCCATGCCATTTATCTTTTGAAAAATATAAGAATTTACAATAACTATTTAATTGAGTCCCTATCCTGGGTGTCAAAAGATTTACAAATAAAAATACTACCAACAAAATGAACATAAAATTATATAGGTAGTATAATTTTACATGGAAAAAATATACAGACCATATTATATGTAAAAAAGCACTATTTGAACAAATAACAATTGTTTATTTACAAACTATTACCATGTTCTTTTCTTTAAATATGCTTATATTACAGACAATATTATAAAAATTTATAACAATCTATTTATAATTGCTTATTGTTTTAATAAATCAGTTATTTCTATCTTTTAACTTTTAATTCAAATTCATGGTGGAAAGAATAATCGTTATTAGTGCCCAAGATTTTTTTGGAATAATTTTAATCATTAATTTTTCAACTACATATTATAATACTAACTTAGTTTTATGATCAAGTATATTTGCTGCCTGGGTTTTAATGCATCCTAAGTGGCTGACCCTCACAAATGCAATACATTTATTTATATTATATGCTTCATAGCATACTCATGTATGTATATACTATGGAATACTTTAATCAATATATGTTCCTGCTAAATATAATTCTAGGAAGTGGCCACTTTAATCGGAATCCTGATTTAATAATAACTCAGCTTAATAACAAAGATGGTTTTTTTGAGTCTGATCGCTAATTTAATAATTACCTACTTAATTATCTGAGGTGTCCCCGTGGTTCCACCTCAAATATATAGAAAAAAAATTGTGAATAAATTCAACATATAGATGTAGCAAATTTTAATATTCAACAGTGATGTGAAGCAGGCAATCTTAGCCCAAGATTGAGCTTCATAGTTTTATCCACTCACCAATTACTAACCTCAATTCAAACTCTACATCCCATTCCTTTATTTATGTATGTATATTTCATGTATATATTTCTGAGAAGGCATATAAAGAACTATAGTCATGCTTTGACAAATTGATAATGTATCAAAAGCCTGGTTCAGCAAAGTAACAAATATTGTTTTGTAACAAAGGTTTATTAATGTAATAGTTGATAATAGTCAACCTACTCTGGTAGAATATAAATTGTAACAGTATGAAAAGAGACTTTAAATTGGGACAATAAATATTATGAAGAAAGAAAAATTTTACTATTTCTATGCCAGTTTGCCACTATAATTAATATGGAAGATAGGATATCTCTTGTAATATTATCACACAGTTAAATAAATCAACTCCTCTGAACTTTAAATCTCTAACTTCCAAAATTTACAATTAAAATATACAAAAAAACTTGACATTACTTGTTGAATATAATTCAGAAAATAAAGATACATTTTATTGAGCTAAATTTATATTTCTGAAATAAATAAATAAAAAGAATTTATTTAATATCCTAATTCTTTAATAATTGGTAATATAAATATTCATTAAATCTTATGCAAGTAATAAAAACTGTATTTCAATATTATCACAATAAATAACTAAATCAAGAAAATTGAGTATTGGGCCATGAGTCCCAATTGCAGATAAGTGATGTAGTTTTAAAACAAAATTAAAAAAATAAGCAAAGCCAATCTTTAAATAAATAATTGATTCATCTTTTATTTATTATAAATATATGAGAATAGCAACAATAAAATAAAAATAGCAGCAAAAGAATAATATGCATTTCTTCATATAAATTTTCCAGGGAATTTATACAGATTATTGAACAACATTTGTGATTCATATATTTATATAAAATACATTTATATTAGAAAGAAGACTATATTTTATATAGTAAACAACACATAATCATCATAGTACAATCTATAACTATTCAAGTAATTCAAAATCAAAAATCCATTTTGTTTGAAGAATTAAATTAACTCTTCAACTCGTAATAAAATCTACTTCAAAATATACGAGTCTTGCATTGGTAGTCGAGAGGTCAGCGCGACTGCCTTGCACTTGCAGGCAGTTGCCCAGGTTGTGGGTTTGCGTCCCGGCCGATGCTATGACACTTTAAATATATATATATACGATATATATATATACGTGTGTGTTTTTTTAAAACTATACCATCCGCTTTATAAATACTTAGATAAAAATTGCCTCTTAAATAGTCCCTTTTCTTTTAGTGATAAATACTTACTATAATAATATGCAATCAAACCCACGTTGTGCTTGCTTCATAAGTTTGGTTGGGATATTACAGTTATATTTTCTTACAACAATTGGAATAAATTTTTCTTCATAATAAGTTTTAAAAAATTATTATCAAAATCTCTCTATATTTCTTCCTATGCATTTATCAGTTTATTTATTTATCTAAATACTTATTAATGTATGCATCTATCTATTATCTATTTATTTTCTACCTTCATACTTATTCATTCATCCATCAATCTATATCTGGTTTTCTATTTGTTAATTATTAAGTGAATTTTTCTGTTTCTCTGTCTCCTTTTTTTCTATTCACCTGTCATCTCATCAGTCTATCAGTCATGTATCTATCCATCCATCTCTTTATATATATATATATATATGATGAGATGGACGCCATCTGTGGATATATATATATATATATATATGTCTGCCTGTCTGTTTTTACATTTTGCTGTTTGCATACACAAATTATGTGATTCAAACAAATTATAGATATGAAAAAAATTCATTCTTTGACTTTGTAATCTTATAGTTGATATTTTATTTTTTCTTGAATGTTTACCTTTTTTGTATATAATCCATATATGAAGTTTTCATCAGAACACTAAATATATGAATTATTTTTAAAAGGGTTTATGGTAATATCATTTAATTCAATGGCTAGCATAAATAAATAAGTTCTGATAAGATTAAGATCTGAACTCTCACTTGAAGTACAAAAGACCAAAGTAAAATAGTATTCTTATAATTATTTCATAAAATCTAATTTATTAGAAAAAGTTCGATTGTAAAGAAAGTGACCATAGTTTAAAAGAATAGACTTCATCATACAATAATGAATATATTTTCAAAAAGTCTGAAATCTGTACAAATGATTGATCATTCAGAAGGGTTGAAAAACATGTGATCAAATGGTAGCAATGTTATATGATCAGCAGGAGTTAATTGCTGGAATAAAATAATAATAAATGCCTTAGCAATAAGTAACTTTTTGAAAACAAACAAACATTACTAATGCAACATTTTTCTAATTAAATTACAAAACATTGATATACAAAATAAATTTAGTTTAATTATATTTATAAGACTGTTCATACTTACTTTTTTTTTTACTTTGTTTTAAATCTGTCTATTGTAGAATTTTTAAAATTCTTTACTACTTTAAAATCAATAAAGATAAATCAAAGGTCGTATTTTTTCACTATGACAAGAATATTTCATAAGATGATTATAGAATTTCTACTTGAGAGAAGTGATCTTTAACATTATCTACTAAAATAAAATTATTTTCATTGAAAAAAAGAGGTATAATTTTATTTTCCTTTTCTAATAATATTTATGGGTTAGTGTTTCATTTATTTTTAAAGACGATATTTCTTCTATTAATATATATATATAATAATTTTATTTAATCTTTGTTAATAGATTAAGTTTCAGTGATTTTATAAAATTATACTCTGCAAAAATGTTTAATAAGACTTGTTTTTTTTTTTAATTTTAAATCGAGGTCTACATTTATTTATTTTTAAAAAAAAAACATTTCCAGTCACTTCTTAAATTACTTTCATTATGTAAATAGTCTATTACTTTTTACATAATTGAAAGTATTAAAATGGTCCTCAGACCTAAAGTAATATTCATTTTCCATTTTTACCACATTTTCTCATAGCATTATTTTTAGCTATAGAGAATTTTCTCTGAACTATACATTTGAATTATTCAGTGGAATTTTTAGAAGTCAAAATGTATACATATTCATCACAAAATTATTTTTTAACATTATAGGAAATATACAAAAATGCATTGTTTATATTTTTTTAAATGCTTTAACTATTGTATACTATACATTATTCTGTAAAATAATATTTTTATGAGTCATCACATTGTCCATGAAGCAAACCTGCTAACCTGGGACAACTGCTTGTAAGGCAGCTGTGCTGACCACATGACTAAAATAATAATTATAAATAAAACTTTGAATATCATATTAAATTCTTTTTAAATGATTTCATTTTTAAATGTATTTATTGAAGTTGCAAAATCAGTTTGTTTGTTTATTAAGTTTTGATATTTTCCAAGTTAGAATGAAATTTTAAAATTGAGTGTTCCTATATTTAAATTTAATAGAATTGCTTGAAATTTGATAAGCCTAATCTTTTTGGAACACTTGGTTGTTAAGTAGGTCAATTAGTTTTTTAGATATGTAATACAAAGCAGCCAATATTCAATAATTTCACATATCACAGTTAACAATTATTTTTACAACTTTGATTTGTTTTAAATAAATCATACAAAAGGGCAGTATAAACATTTTCTTTACTTTAATTTAATAACATTTTTAATTATTTTAACCTTAATGTATATATCATATTTTGTATGTATACATAATTATAAATGTATAATAAATTAGTGCCTACATGTTCTATTTAAAAACTATCAAACAATCTTAAAAAAAACTTTGTTAATGATTTATATTGTATACACATACTAAATATAATATCTACATTAAAAATGTATATATTAATTTACTATGGAAATATTTAATGATATATGTTCACTATATGTGTGTTATTGATTTAAAGTAAAATTATATATATTAAGTGAAGTTCATTTGCAATATATGTACATGCACTATAATGTACACATATTAAATATGATATATACATAAGAATATATAATTAACTTATAGCAGAAATATCTAGTGATATATATTAACTATTAATGTCCAGTCAATGATTAACCTTTTCTGATCACAGTCACTCTAGGTTTTTATATGCATTGAAAGCAATTTATGGAGCTGAGAAATGGTATTTTATTCCTATTAAATCCAGTAGTGACACTGTTTTGTATGTTGATAATTATATTTTGAGCATGTGAAAAGACTACTTTGATATTTTTTTAATTCAAAAAATGAGTTAATCACCTTTAAACATATATCCATTTTATCTACTCATTTAGATGGTGACAAAAATACAGCTTACTATAATCAAAACATCTCTTTGTAATCTTAAAAATAGAAAGTATGTAGGTCATGATTAAATAAATACTTTGAAATGTTTAAAATATAGTCAAAATATGTTACCTTCAAAAATATTACTATGTACTTATGAAGTGGTGTTATCCAATTTTACAAATGTGTTTTTATTGTTGCAATTTTTAAAAACAAAGGGAGTAGATAAGATTGTGATAATTATCACAAAATATCTTTACTATCTACTAGAACAAAGATACATTCATGCATTTTGTTGAATAAGTTGCTTTCACTTATACATAAATGACTATAAGAAATTCATTGAACTTTAGAGAATCAAGATGTCTTAAAGACATGATTTTTGTTACCAAGAAGATTGAAGAAAAGTTTCAGGAACAAAAGAGCAATTTATATATTGATTTTAAAGATTTGGTTAAGGCATTTGATTAAGTTAATGCAGCAGACCTATGGCATTGTCTGAAATTGGTTGGTTAGTGTTTCTCTATGATGGGATGAGAGAATGTATTATTACAACAGATGAAAAATGTAAGGCCTTTGAAATAAAAACAAGTAATTAAAAGATGTGTACTTAATCCAACATTGTTTTTAATTTCTATGACAGCTGTCTATGTACTTGAATATAAGTGGTTTAATCAAACAGTGACCGAGATATGGTATTGGTTGTTTGGTAGAATTTTTCACTTGAACCAATTAAAAGCCTTGAACAATAACTTTTTCTTTTTGGATTCTGGATCATATGATGATGATTGTGATATTTTTTACCAATTCAAAATATGATTTATGGTGTTTCTTTTTTATAGTTTGAATGCAGCATATATGTTCAAAAACTTTTCCAACTATTAATGAAAGAAAAATCCTTAGTAATTTTTCACTTGCATAGTTATCACCTTAATAATAAATAGGCTTAGATATTGAGGTACAACAGATTTTGATGTACTGATGCTTTTATCAATTTAAACCATAATGTATTCTCTTACAAGGAAAAACTATTGCAATTATGTTAACTGTATATAAATCTGTTATTTTACCTAATTTACTTATGGAAATGAAACTTGAACACTCTATTCATGCAATATAAGATCTAGAAAAGTTTCATTTCAATGTTTCTATATTAAAAATCCAATGGCAAGATTATAAATTCATTCAATATATACTTGTTAAAACCAAGAACCTTTAATCTGCTGCATTGGTGACAATATAGATTTTTCTAATTCCTGAATCTTCTCCAGATGTTATACCCACAGCCAAAAAAATATCAAAAGGGAAAATTTTCTTAAAACTCATTAATCAAAATAATTACTAATTTTGTAATAGATTTTTTGCATAACATAATTTTCCCATCTTTTACATTTTTTTGCATTTTTTATTGGATAGAAATTTAATCTTGCATAATGTATTATTTGTACTTTTTTTACAAAGATTTTCAAGTAAACATTTTACCCATATGATGACAAATAACATTAAGTTGAAATGTTATTACAGTAGTATTGTTAATTATACATTAAGGAACCCAGATATTATATATATATATATATATATATATATATATATATATATATATATATATATATATATATATATATATATATATATGTAAATTATAGAAGACTTGATTCGAAGTGAGTGCACTGAATATAAAAAAAGTATTGTATATTATTAAATTTTACAAATAGCTGTTCTTGTATGTATATAAATACATTTTATAATGTTATTTCTTTCTGATCTTTAACCTATTTTTAAAATCAGCAAATAATTCATTATTGTTTAAATATTTTTGTTAGGATAAAAGATATACATTTTTTTTTATTTTAAAAATCTTTCAAGTATAATTCTTATAACCCCAGTTGCATTTTTAAGTAGAATTATACATATGCTCAAATAGATGGCTTGGAGAAGATAATATTGGATTTTATATTGGAACAGATGATCTAATAAAAATAATATATTCGTTGCACTTTTTTTACTCTAATTCAGGATGATCTATTGTAATCATTATTAATCAGTAGATCCTTAGAAGTGAACTGATTGTATCCATATTCTGTATCAGCCTATTCTTATTTTAGATTAGTTTTTAGCTTATAGTTTTTGTCAGTGAGATGTGAATAATAATGCACTGGGTGTAAATTTAGTAGCACTGTATTTGGTATCTATTAATTAGTCAAAGTTTCAATAGAGGGTTTTGCAGTAAAACAAAAGAGATATGGTGTAAACAGCATCACATGATCACTATTTCTTATGCTAGCACATTACTGTTATTGCTTGCTTGAAGCATGTAAGTGTAATAATTATCGTCAAATTGTATTCGCTAACATATTACTTATAATGCTTAGTAATTATATATTTTGTATTGAATAATTTAAAACAACTTTCTTATTAAAATTGATTAAAATAATATATTTTATTATAAAACACTTATTAATGGATATTTATTTTTTTATTATTTCATATTTTTATTTTATATAAACCTTTGAATGAGTATTTTAAAGGATATTTAGATTATATCTAGATATAAAATATACATATAAAAATCAATAAAATAATAAAAAAGTCAATAATTATGTTTGGTCTTCCATTAACATATAGAATGTTTGTTTTTTTTGTTTGTAACTATTTAATGTAGAAATATTACCATTGCTAATTTTTTAATGTTTAAAACTTTTTTAATAAACTTCTATTTATTTTTACTTTGATATTCTTTGAGGTTTTGTCAATATTTATAAACTGATATAATACCTGATCTATATATATATATATATATATATATATATATATATATATATATATATATATATATATATATATATATATCTATGCCAGTAAGTGTGTTAGAGTTTGAAAATGTTTTTTTTGTAAATTTTAGACCATTAGCTTGATTATTATAAAGAAGTAAATGCTGAATGTTAGATCCACATGTGCATTAGATTACAGCTTTGAATTCAAGTTTTCATTGACAAAGTTAAAGGCAAAAACTATTTTAAAAAATATGGTTATTATAGTGTCTATTGGTTATTTGGAATTCCAATAGGTGACTTTAAAATGAAAAGAACTGTTCTTGGAATTAAATGAGTAAATGTATGAGATAATTTGGTGATGATATTGTTAATATTCACATATAAGATGGGTATAAAAATAAAGCAAATCTAATCTATCCACTGCAGTACGAAAGAACGAATTGCATATTTGTTAACATAAAAATAGTGAATGAAAAATCAATATTTATTTGTTAGTTTACTGCCACATGAAGTAGATCTTTTTTCTTCCATTTTTGTAACTAATGACAATGAAATATCTATTTTCTAACAATAAATCCAAAAAGTATTTAATAGTTAAATTGGAAATGAATCAAATACAAAATTATTAAAAACTTGCTTAAAAACAATGAGCTATTTGAAACAAATTTCAATTTTACCCAGATTCAAATCTAAGATTATGAATATAGCAATTGCATGCATTCATTATTGTATCACAACTTTTTCTTCTTATTTACTCATATAAATATATTTATTTATTTTCACATATATTTTTTCTTAAAAAAAAACATTTTTATTTAAACAGTAATAAGTGCTTTTATAGATATATAACATGTAATTTCTGGAATTAATATCAACATAGCTATGTCTCATAGTAGTGGTAGATAGTCAAAGTGGCAGTAATAGTAGTAGTAATACTAATAATCTTTAATTGACAAAAATGTTTCAGCTAAGGCTATAAACATGCATGTATATGCAATGAAGATGTTTTTTTTAAAATTAATTTATTAATTTAAACTAAGAAATACTATATTTAATAAAATAATTTATGTTTTGAATTTTAACATTTTTTAAACATTTTATTTTATTTGAGATAATAATAATAATATGGGGATTTAATGTCTTGTTATATTGTTCCCACCATTAACTATAATAGTCAGCCAACTAACTCATTTTCATAGTTGGTTTAAAAATTAGAAATAATAAAAAATATAAATGATTTTAGAATCTACTAACAAACAAATTTTTAGCTTTTATGATAGGATTGATTACTGTGAATATGTTGCTATACTTTGAATTAGAAGTATTTTTTCTGTTTATATTCAATTGATAGGAAAAATCTGGAACTGAGGAAAATATTGATATATTAATTCAAAAAAATATTTGAAAACAAAATGACCTGACTAAAGCCTATAATACTTTTGATTTTCTGATTCCATAAACCTAGGCATACAAACAATCCTATAAACTCCTTTGATTGATGTTAGCAAGGGACAAAAAAAAGAATACTTTTTGTAGTTTATTTAAAGATTTATGATTTTTTTTACAAATATTTGTTTAGTGTAATTATTAAAAAAAACATTTTTGTGTTCACACTTACATTTTATTGAAGTATGGTTATTTTTAAAAACACAAGTCAAGAAATCTTAAATAATGCTCTATCAAACTTTTGAAATATTTTAATAATTACAAACATAATTTTACATTTTAGAACATAATTCTATACTTTTATGATGATTTAATTAAAGTTTTTAATAAAATTCAATCAACAAAGATTTCATTTATATTTTTACTGATTTTGCTGTAATTATCCAATAAAAAATAAACTTTTTATCATTATGTGTTTCACTCTATTTCATATTACTTTTCTACATGAGCAATTTAAACATAATTTTGTATGTTTTTCATTTGTAAACTTATATTTATAACAAATCAAACCAATATATTAATTCATAATATTGAAAAAAGATTTTAATATAAAAATTAAACATTAAACTATTGATTGAAATTGCCACTAGGAGAAAAATAAAAAAAAATTAAAATGCAAAAAGCTTAGTAATATTTAAAGTAATAGTAACTCATTGAGTAAAAATTGATTATATTATAAATTTTTAAGTACATAACCTAATTTTATTTCAATTGTTTTGATCTTAAATTTATATTTTTGACTATGGATAAATGTAACAAAAAGCTATCAGGTAAAAAAATCTGTATTTATGTTTTTCAATTTTGTCATCTAAGTGATCAATACATTATAGAGTTTTGCAATTTTTAAATTCCTATCTAAATTAATAGTTGGCAGAACTGAACTTGTACAAACAAAGTTTGCTATGGAAATATATGGTATAAATAGGAATTATGATATGTTTTTTTGTGGTGGTAATAAATATTTAATTCTATGACTATAATATAATTCTGTGATCATAAAATATATCAAAAATAGTATTATATTCTACATTTTTACAGGTGACTGCAGAATGACTGCAGTCATATCATCTGATCCAATATTATTTTCATTATTATCTATTACCAAATTCATCACTTCATTTATTTTGTTGTAATAACTTTATACACTCTACTGTGAACACTTTTTAACAAATATCTTTTTATTGTACATATATGCATACGCAATCTTATGTTTCATATGTCCTGCAATCTTCTTCAGATCTATGATATGATGAACAAAATAAAATACATAATTATATGAATAATATTATAAACAAATGCAAGCAATAAAATTAATAAAAAAAACAATATAAAGTATAACTAAACATAATAATACTGAAGCAAATATAAATATAACCATACTCAAATAAAATAATCTCGGTAACAGAAAATAAAATATGCATTAAAAATATAAAATAAATATAAATTATACATGTGTACTTTTGATTGTATATATGCATATTCATGAAAATCTAATAATTTAATACATTATTCATCTCTTAATTACTTCTATTTTTTATAAATTTAATTTTTAATTGTATTATTCCCACATTAATAAAATACTTATTATTTTGTTTCATATAATTCTAATTCATTTATTAAGAATATTTTTTTAAATGTTCAAATAATATAATATCTATTATTTTCTTATTCATTCTTCTGTTATTAATATATATATATATATATATATATATATATATATATATATATATATATATATATATATATATATATATATATATATATATATATATATATATATTATTTTTATACTTATATCCATAAATATTATAATCTTTTAACTTACCCACTTTTATTTTAATTTTTTAAAAGTAAAAAAAAAAAGTTGTAAACAATTATCTTATACCCTAACTCCTTTATCACATATTATTTAAACTAATGATATCTATAATCATTACAACTTTTCTTTATATATATATTTTCTTTATTTATACCCTTTAATTTTTATTATTATTACTATATAATTCTCTCTTATAAAATTTATATTTTATATGTAAATAATATGCTAAGTTTTTGTTTTATTATATATTATTCTTAAATCTCCTTTATAAATATTTTTTGCAAATCATAATTTATTTATATATTTTCTTCTATATACCTTTTTTAAGAAATATATTTATACTATATCATTTTAATTAAACATCACATGATCACATCTCCTATACTAGCACATAATTGTTTATAAACAAAGCAAAACTCCATATAGTAGTGCCACCTGTGCTAAACAGAGTAATCAATGGATGCCAGAAGGCTTGTGCATAAAATCCCTATCTAATGCCTACTCATCCAATATCCCCAGACTAGTTTCTGGCTTGCATTAGATCCTAAGATCTAGATGCAGTGCTCTCAGATCCAAAGGTCCTCACTGACAAAGGCCACAAGCCAGAAACTAGTCTGAGGATATTGGATGAGTAGGCATTAGATAGGGTTTTTATGCACAAGCCTTCTGGCATCCATTGATTACTCTGTTTAGCACAGGTGGTACTACTGTATGGAGTTTTGCTTTGTTTATCATCCTAATTCTAGAATCTCTTTTAAATTTTGGTTTTATCTTTTTTATTATTAGTGCTTCCTTTATTTTCTTTTTTTTAATATTATCTATATGTAACATCATTTTTATTGAACTTTATTACTTGGCATATGCTGTTTTAATCATGATTTTATAACATTTTTTTTTCTCTTACAAATATGTGGTTTTATCTTTTTTATTAGTATTGATTTTTTTTTATTTTTCTTTCTTTAATATTGTCTGTATGTAACATCATTTTTATTAAACTTTCTATAAATTTGTGTGATCTATTATCTGACATATGTTGTTTTCATCTTGTTTTTATATAATTTTTAGTTTCTTCCACAAATTTACAGGAAAAACTAAAAATTTATATAAAAACATGATTAAAAAACATATATTGATAATAAATCATATATATATGAAGAACACAGGACACAAATTTACATAAAGATTAATAAAAATAATGTTACATACAGACAATATTGAAGAAAGAAAAATATAGGAAGCAATACTAATAAAAAGATAAAACAAAATTTAATAGAGATTCTGGAATTAGAATGACATTAGTATAAATATAATTTTTAAAAAGATATATAAAGGAAGATATAAAGAATAAACTAATTATAAATAAATAATGGGTTTGTAAATAATGTTTACATATGAGTAAAACATGAATATATTTATAGATATTATATATTAATAAAATAAAAACTTAGCATAATATTTACATATGAAGCATTATACTATATAATATAAATTTATGAGAGAATTATATAATAACATTAATAAAAGTTAGTGTATAAATAGTGTTTATATATATATGTGTGTGTGTGTGTGTGTGTGTAAAAAAAAAGAAAAGTTGTAGTGATTATGGAAATAGTTTATGTAATATGTCATAGAGGGAACTAGAATTATGTAGATAATTATAGACCAATAGCAGTAACATCAGTTTTATATAATGTTTTCTCATATATGATAGCTGGAAGAGTTGTAAAATGGATGGAAGAGAATAATGTAGTGGGGGGAATGCAAGGAGGTTTTAGGTCAGATAGGCATGTAGGAGATAGTTTGCTTGTAGTTACACAACTTATGGAGATGAGTAGAAATTCAGATAGATTGTTATATATGAGTTTTATAGATATAGAGAAAGCATATGATAGAGTAAATAGAAATAGATTATGGGCTAGCTTAGCAAATTTGCGAATGGATGAAGCTTTAGTAAATATTATTAAGAAATTATATGAAAATAATTATTATACTTACCAATTAGGGGATATAGAATCAGTTAAAGTTAAAAATGAGATGGGATTAAGGCAAGGATGCCCTATGTCACCTATTTTGTTTTTGTTGTATTTGAGTGAACTGAAGAAAGCAATAGAAACACTAGGAAAAGGGATAGAGATACTGTTAATAGGTGGAAAGGAAGTATATACTTTGTCAGGTCTTTTTTTGTGGATGACATCTTTTTGTGTGCAGAAAGAAGAGAAGATATGGAAATTATGTTGAGGACATGTGAAAGGGTGGGTAAAGAGATGGGGATTAAATTTAGTGAAGAAAAATCAAATATAATGATGGTTAATACTGGGGAAAGAGAAGATGTAGAATTTTTATTGGGGGGTATAAAGTTAAGTGTGGTGGATAGATATAGTTATTTGGGAATGATCTTATGTAATCAGAAAAATTGATGTAGCAAGAACAATACAGAAGTTATCAGCAGTAGCAGATGTTATTTGTTAGTAAAAGAGTGTTATATTACTTAGAAAAAGTACAAAGAGAAGTAGAAACATATTCATTAGATGCAGATGTATGGACAGCCAACAAGGCAATTCAAGGAGAAATTGGATGGTTATGTTTTTATATGAGAGTTGCAAAAAAGAAAAAAATGAAAGTGTCCAGTAGATTGCAATTTGTGTATATTAAGAGAATAGCAAAAATATTGTTTAATAGGGTTATGAGTAAAGGACCAACAACAAAATAGGTGAGAAATGTAATAGAGAATGCAGACAATTTGGATAATGACTTATGTCAGTATACTTGTCCATAAAGTGGAATGATTGTGTTAGGAGGATTATTAAGTGTTATTGTGTCAAAGAATCAGATAGAAAAGTAGATGCATTAATAAAAATATAGATTTGTAGATATGGAAAACTAGTATGGAGGTAAAAAGAATTTAAATATATATATAGAACTAAACCGAATAATGAGTGTGAGTTAATTGAAAAGTAATTTACTGTTTTACTCTTTAAGGCTTGAACAGGGTCATTAGCAACAAGAGAGTATATACATGGATGGAGAAATGTGGACTATTTAATATATAAGATATGTAAAATAAGGCATGGAAAACATTTGGCATTTTTTTTAATTGAATGTAAATGCTGACAAGCAGAACGGATACAAATAATAAAATTGTGGGAGAATAAATATAAACAAAGTGATTATACAGATAGTGGATTCTTGGGTTTTATGTTGGTTTTAGAAAAGTGTAATGGGTATCTAGATATAAAGGCCATAGGATAGACAATGATGTTGTGGAAATGGGATGGAATAAGAGCAAAATATTACAGTGGGGAATGGACAGGGCATAAGGTGGCTAATACATTTCTCTGGACATAGTGACTGAGAGATGTCTGTCCTCAATAAAAAAGATGACATAGCATATCACATCATACATTTAAAAAAAAACATTTTTTCTTTACATTTAAAAAAATAAAGTAAAGGTGGTTAAATTAAAAAATTATAATATTTGTTTTAGATAATAAAAAAGATAAATATAGAATATTATTAATAACAGAAACATGAATAAGAAAATAGTACATACTATATGATTTGAAAATTAAAAAGAATATTTTTAATTAATGAATTAAGGTTGAACTAAGAAATATATAAAAATAAAATAGATATTTTATTAATGTGGGGATAATAAAATTAAAGTATAAGGTATAAAATTTATTAGGAGATTATTAAAGATAATAAAAATGAATAATATATTTAAATTAATAGTTTAACATAAATATGTATGTATACAGTTAAGAATACACATGTATAATTTATATTTATATTTGATATTTTATTTTATATTTCCTGAATTATTTTATTTGGGTTTGATTATATTTATATCAGTTTTATTATATTTTGTTATATTTTATGTTTGTTTGTTTGTTTTTTTTTTAAGTTTTTATTTTTTAATTTTATTGCTTATATTTTATTATTAAATTTTATTTAGTTCATTATATCAAAGCTCTGAAGAAAACAGTAGGACATTCAAAACATAAGAATGTATATGCATATATGTACAATTAAAAGTTTTTTGCTAAAAAATGTTCAAAATAGAATAGATAAATTGCAGTTATTATCTAAGGTCATCTTATATTATTACTTTATTCAGGTTCACTTGTCTGCTGCCTATGATTTATAGAAACTTGTATTAGTCTCAAAGATGATATAACATGCATTACTTTAGTAATAGTCATTATTCTGTGAGGTATATTACTTTTAGTCTTTACTTATATATTTGGGTACAGAGCAATATTCAAAGTGCAATAATTCTGTTTTATAATTCAAACTGAACTCCATTTTTATAACTTTTCTTAGTTGCTATTGATGCCAAATCTTTTTTATAATAAACTTGCCACTATGATAAATTTCTCAGGGTTTACTTTTCTTATATTTTTTATCATATTATGAACATTTGTGTTAATATATCATAAAATATTAACAATCATTATGTAATTCTTTAACAATATAAAATAAATAAGTAACAACTTTGTATATGATTGTTATGAATTTACATTGTAATAAATGTTGACTAACTGTGGTAATATATTTTAATATTCATTTCCAAAGTGGTAAATAATAAATTAATGCTGGTGCAAATGCACAGTGTCATGTTTTCAGATGTAAAGTTCATTTTTTAATTATGAAATCCAAACTGGGAAACAGGCTTAATAATAATGACTAAAATGTATCTCTTTGTAAATCACTAATTACTTATGCATGACTTGAAGAAAGATAATTGTTCTTGAGTTTTTTTATGTTAAATAATCTACAGAAGTTATGGAAGTTTAAACATAGTAGCAAGAGTGACAGATTAATGGGCTAATAATTCCAGAAACTAAGGAAAATTAAGTAAAAGTCTCAGTATGAATAATTAAAAAAAAACTATTGTTGTCTGTATGCCATTTTGATACCTGAACATCATTTGGTCTTTCAATGGCTGATCATATGATTCTATTTTAATATAAATAAGATTACTAAAAATGTTATTTGTAATAGATTTTGAATTTTTTATATTATTTATTTGTGTAATTTTGTTGAATTGCTGATTAATTTTCATTAACCAAATGCAATTTATCCACTCTACTTTGAACAAACTTAGCAAAAACTTTTTAGTGTACATATATTGCTTTTATAAAAAATTGAAGTAAAAGCAGCTCTGAAAAAGTCTGCAAGACAGTCAACATGTTAGATTATATATATATATATATATATATATATATATATATATATATATATATATATATATATATATATATATATATATATATATATATATATATATATTAAAAGGATTTTGCTAAAAGTGTTCAAAGTAGAATGGATAAATTGCACTTATATAAGATATTATGGCAAAATAAAAGAAGTGGAGAATTTGGTAATATTTCTGTTTTTTTTTTTCTTACACACTTTTTACATAGGCTATTTACTTTTTAAAAACTAGTTTACTGAGCCATATTCATAAATTAATCATTGTGATTTCACATAATCTTGATGAAATAATTGTGCAACTATGTAATAAGATTTTTCAACTTCATGAAAAGAAGTGTAATGGAATGATACTTATCAAATAAAGCTATTCATAGTGAGAAAGCTATCAAAATATATATATAATAAATTTTAAATTCAGGTAATATTTAGTCACTATGAAATCATTGAAATACGCTTCTATTTTTATTCATTAGAAAAATACTGCAACACAGATATTGTATCGCATTTTTATTACAGTGCCGTATCAATATCTTCTAATTTTAAAAGAAAACAATGCACCTGTGATTACAATTAATTTCATCAAAAAATCATGAAAAAAAAGACTTGATAGACAAAATTCATAAATTTGAATACATGGATTTATTTATTTTAAAATTAGAAATACATCAAAAAACAAATAGGGTGCATTATATAAATTAAACAAACAGAAAAAGTAATGTATGCATGTTTGTAAGGGATATGTAGATGGAATGATTTTTTATTTTTAACATTGCAACAGAAATGCTATTGAAAATTTAATGTTTTGAAAAGGAATTCAGATTTTTTTTAAAGAATTTATTGCCAATGAAAAAATAGTAAATTGTAAAATGAATTGTAAATAAAATAAAGTCATACATCACATGACATAATTTGATAAGCTTGTAATTATAGATTAAAATAAAAAGTGTGCTAATACCTATAACAAGCTTTATCATTAATTGCCACAAGAGAAAGCATTGAAAATCTCTATCTAGAAACTATCCCCAGCCCAGACTGGTTTTTAGCTATTTGATTTCCTCAGTGAGGTACTATGGTGTTTCAGATAATTACCCCTAGCTCCAGATCAGTTTTTAGCTCTTGGCTTTCCTCAGTAAGGCATTAGGATATTCCAGATACTAAACCATTTTTAGCTATTGATTTTTTTCAGTGAGGCACTAGAATATTTCAGACTAGTGTCTAAAATATCCCAGTGCCTCACTGAGGAAATCCAATAGCTATAAACTGGTCTGGGGATAATTTTTAGATAGAGATTTTAAATGCTTTCTCTTGTGGCATTTATCAATGAAGTTTGTTACAGCTATTAGCATGCTCTTTATTTTAGTTTAATAAATCATTTTTTTGTTTTATATATTAAGAAAGTCATGCTCTAATATTTAAAGATATGTAAATATTAAGAACTAATATAAATATTCACATAATAAAAGAAAAAAAATTGTATTAAGAAATATATGTAATAGAAGAAAAAACTATGTATATAAATGTAATTTATTATTAAGATTTTACCAATAAGTTTCTTATTAATTGCATTGAAATTATTTTTTTAGTCATTATATAAAAAAGCAAACTTTTTAAAATTCTTTTTTTTTTTGGGGGGGGGGGGATATTATAACTGAAAAATCTTATTAATTTTTTAAATTGGAAAAACTGTATTATTTTAACTTAGTAATTTTTTAGTCATTTCCTGTGCTGTTATAATTGGATTAGACAATTTGAAAAGAATTAATTATTGTTTGACTTGAGAAAGTGTTTAATGTCTAAATTGCAAGTATTAAAAAAAAGAGAGAGAGAAAGAAATAATTCACCTTTTACTAATGTTAAACTTGTAATAATAATAAAAAGGAAGTTGTTATATATATATATATATGCAAGAAGAAATTAGAAATAGCACTTTTTTAGTTTAAAATATAATGAAATAAAATGTGATGAGCTGGATATGATTTTTTATAGAGTTTAAGATATTTCATAATACTTTACAAACAATAGTTGTCAATTTTTTGTGTTTTATAACTAAAAGTAACTGGAACAGTTTGCACCAATAAATTACAGATTAAATAAAATAGATAAATTTTATTGCTTAATTTATTTTAAGCAGGTGAATATTGATCCAGAAATCTTCCTCTTGAAACACCTCTACTATTGCATTAAACCGGAGTCCTTCTTAAAAAAGTAAAATGGCATATAATCTCGATTTTCATTCAAAAATTAATGAAATGTCAATGTTTTTTTAATGTTCCTCCATGAAATTTTACTTCAAATTTATATTTTTTTTTACTGCATTAATTTGGTATGTTTAGTACGTTATCGACCTTGCATTGTACTTTAAAGAAAAATGATAAAAAAAGTTAATCTATGATAAATTAAATTTACATATTTATTAATTATGTAAATGAATACACAGTACAGGCTTACATGCACCTGCACATATATAATGTAATATATATGGGATTCGAACTCAGACATTTATACAACCCTCCACTCTCCATGCCATTCCATATTGCTGACTCACCTGATCATACACATGTTGAAAAGATAAATAATCGCCAAAAATGTATTTCATATATTAGAAAAGTTGCAAAGTAATCTATATGAGCTTGAATGATGGTAATAAGAGTGACAAATGTAATGTATTAAAGTATAATTTTAAAATTAATATATATATTAATAATTGTAAAAAGAAGACTTGGTTTTTTTTTCAAGGAGTGATGAAGTTTTTTGATTTACCATGGGGATAACAACTGAATGTACCTTAATTTTTACATGGCACTAAAAGATTATGATCATGAATTATTTGGGGTCAAAAAAAATCAGCTAAATTTATAATGGAAAATCTATATTTTTGAAAATGTAATTTGCTTTAAATTTCATATTTTCCTATGTGATTTTTAAAATTATATATAACTTACTTTATAGGAGAAATAAATAAGTGCATGTATTTTTTATGAATTACATTTTTATTATTTTTATTTAATATACTTATTGTCATTTTAATTACTTTCTTATGGATTGCTTTCTTTAAAGAAAAATACTCATATGCATATAATTTCTTATGAATTTCATTTTTATTTGTTTTCTTTAATACCCTGTTGCCAACAATTGTTTTTTATAGATTTTTTTGTACTGTTTTACTTGATAAAAGGCTGCTTTGTAAATTCAAAAATAAATGTATTAATTCGTTTTCTTACTAAAGTACCATCCAATACCATTTTTTTATTAATATTTTAAAAAGTAATAAGCTTCAATCTTTTTTATACAACAACAGACAACATCTATGATCAACATATTGTTCAAAAACCATAGCAAAAAGGATTTGTAAATAGAGAAAGTACCAGACAAATAATAATAGATTTCAATTAAATTGTGTTTATATAAAGAGTAGATTTTGCATAAAGCATATATTATTTTGGAATTGACTTTAGGTGTAAAACATATTCTAATATTGATAGAAAAAAATAAACAAAAAAACAGAGGCATAAAAGTGAGCTTTTGATAATCCAAAAAATATATTATAAAATTTTGATATGTTAGGCAGAAATATAAGTCTCAATAGTAATATAGTAATGTAAGTTTAAATAAAAATGGACTATTCAAGAAAATTATTATATGCTACAACATAGATGAAAAAGTTATAATGGGTTGATATAAAGAATCTTTCTCAGAGATATAAACAGAACAATGTAAGTCATTGTTTAAATATTACTTAATTATAAATTTTTATAAATCAAATCATATGTACCTCTTTAGAAAATAAAATGATATATAAAAGGCTTAACAATAAATTAAGATCTGAAACAGAGAAAACTAAAAGAAGATGGTTAAAAAAGAAAAGTAAAAATATAGAATAATTACAAAGAAAATGTAGATTTGAATTAATACATAATAGAAAAGCAATTTAGTTGGTGAAGTATACTCACAAGAAATAAATAATTAAATATAGATGATATACTGCTTATAAAGGCTGAATGCTTATAAAGGCTGAATGTATTAAAAAAAGATAAAAAATATATATTATGTCATTTGTAAAGTTCTACAAAGTAGTTTAAAGAAGACGAGTAATTCATCTTGGTTGGAAAGAGTTACGACTTTAAAAAAGACTTAAATAATAGTAAAGTTATATGTATTAAAAAAGATAAAGTAAAAACGTTTTGTTATACTAGATAATATTTATATTTTCAAACAAAAAATGTTTTTCTTAAAGTTTAATTAATAGGATAATTACAAAACGAAAATAAACAAAAATAAATTTATTAAATGTGTTCTCAAGATAAATTATATGAAATAAAGTGATATTTACACACATGCACACATATATATATATATATTGAGCGATATTTTATCAAGATTATTTTAAGAATAGGATGTGCTTAAGAACCGTGCATATATTATAAAGTCTTGAAATATGTTGTGCAAAGTAATAAAAAGTAATTAGTTTATGTAAAGTTTGTGATTAAAATTTTATTTGAATCCGTTCATCTTATTAAAAGTATAGTCATCTCGAATGAATATAAAATGATATCATTGGTTTAAGGAATTAGGTGGATCACTACATAGAAAAGAAGCTTAAAATTATTGTTGAATTATTATTTAATAAAAATTTAAATAAATACAGGCTTGAAATTATTTACGATGACGTAATAGGCTAGATTGATAATGATATTATAACTACTTTTACAAGTAATGTATATGAAATGACAAAAACATGGTCAATGGAATTGTCTATTAGCATATTTGTTTGTAGTCTAGCACTGGCAAATGAAGGGTGTGTAAATATGATATGTTAAATGTGTGCTACAGGTTATTATTGATAATATGTTTGCTGATTTAAATAAGAGATCAGGATTAAACTGAACTAAAGAGCCTTAAAAATGAGAAAAAAATATTTAGATTTGTCCAAATAAACCCTAATTGATTGTCATAAAATGGTTTCTAAACCATTCAATACTAGGAGAGTAATATTGTGATGTCACGAGTTCTAATATTTACTAAATATATGGGTTTGATAGCATTTTTCATTGAATTAACTGTTTATGTAGGTTTATGTCTGCTCATATTGACAATTTGGAAATGTATACTTCTGATATGATATCAGGTGATTTTACTAAAACTGATATATAGATATATAAAAAATATTAAAAGAAATATGAAGTATAATAAATGGAAGATTAGAAATGGTACTAAATTGATTTTTGCAAATAAGTTGACTGTTTACTTTAGGATACCTATAATATAAATGATAAAGTAGACAAAATAAATAGATCAGATACAATGAAGTGTAGTCACTTTCACTGTTCATATAAGATGGATCTATTTAATTACATATACATTTGCATTTTAATCATATACAGAAAATTGGGCATGGATTTAGTAAAGATGATTTGTGAAACAAGAAATGACAGAAAAAGAAAAAAAATGCAATGGCTTAGTTTATTATGAAAAATGAATGCATGATAATTTAAAGTATCAATAAATTTTCAAATAAACAAAAAATGGATGTTTTATTTATTTAATGGTAAAATATTTGACAATGTATTTATAAGTGCACATGAATTCTTAATTTTATATTTTATTTTCTGTTATATTTTTTTACAACATTTGCAATATTGGCAGAGATATCACCTCCACCACTTAACACTATGTGAATGCTACTTTACATTTAAATTGTCAGTTAGTGATATGCATTGGGTCTATTTTACTCTCTCTCTCTCATATATATATATATATATATATATATATATATGAGAGAGAGAGAGTAAAATCTCTTCTTTATTTATATATATATATATATATATATATAAAGAAAGAGAGAGAATAAGAGAGTTCAAAAAATAAAATAGTATTATGCTACAGCAGACATTTATAAAAGTGAAAAAATATATAATATTCACCAGACATTTCATTACTTGGTGGTGAAGAAAGGGTTCCCACTTTTGTTTTATCTATTTGTGAATACATACCTATTTACTGATCAATATTGAATTACTCACTGGAGTGGCTATGAGTCAGTTATCTGGAGAAAACAATTTTTTCCTACTTGGCTTAGATAAAGACCGATCCAAGTAATAGGTAAACTAGGCAGTCATCTTAGGTGGAGAAATTGCAAAACATGTTTGGCACCCTAGATAGAGATCAATCTTGGTGCCATAATATATCTAAGCAAATTATGTAATTTGCTTAGATATATTATGGCACCAAGATTGATCTCTATCTAGGGTGCCAAACACTCCATGGAATTCTCCTGGCTTAGATTTAAATCATGGTTATAGACATGGCAGATGAATTTCTACCATTGCAGTATGAAGCCTTTACTTATATATAGTACATGACAAATACTATATATATATATATATATATATATATATATATATATATATATATATATATATATATATATATATATATATATATATATATATATATATATATATTTAATATTAAGTAATAAGTAATTGAACAGATTTTAAAATTAATTGTAATTTACATATTTAATTATTACATATATTGCTTGCAATACCATGAAAAAGAATTTAACTGATGAGATCATGCATTATAGTTATGTCTAGCTTTGTAATAATCAGTTTTTATTTCAATTTTGTATACAAAAAACAGTCGCACACTCATTGATCTAATGTTCTATTCATGCAAATAAATTGTACTATGAGCTGGAGGCTAGACTGCAACTGACAGCTTTTACAGATCATTTTGTGATTATGACATCCCTAAAGTTGAACAACTTTCCACAAATCTAAGTCAACCAAAGTCTCAGAATGTTCACTAGAACCAACACCACAGGCATTTTTCTCAGAGGCCTACATTCTTTTTCACAAGGTGAACCTCCTATACCTACACCCAGTTGAGGCCTGGACTACATTCATAGGCATTGTTCAATTGCTGACTGATACACCTTCAAGATCAAGGGGATAACCACACTGATGCATGAATTGGACTGTCTGAATGAGAAAATTAAAAACTTCGGCCATACGGATCACAACATTGACAACTTATTTGAACTGAAATCCTTATACAGATTGAAGCAGTCAGAAGTAGCAGAGATCATTGCTATAAAAAATGCAAAGAATTTCCTATCGGCTGAACCCAGGCTATTTCAGGTGGGCTCTAAGAGCTAGGAAAAATCAGGAACTTTCTACTTCATTGCTAATCAGGAGCTGCCACATTATTGACACGAACATGATTCTACACATAGAGAGTCACTATCAAAGCCTAATCTTAGACCACCAGATAAACCCTGTCATTGGGTGGGTGAGCACACATAAAGAGCTGGATGATGGAATTACACTCCAAGACATCAAGAGCAGGTTGCAGGGTCTTCCTGATAGTGTTCATCCTAGGATTCAAGCTATCCTGAAGTTTGGGTTCACTCACTTAAATTTTTTTACTGCAAGAATTATATTAACATGATAAACTACTGTAACAGTATAAAATATGTCATTACATTATTTTAAAATTAAAGTAAAAAAATCACGAATAAAAATTATTAAAAAAAGAAAAAAAAACCTAACATAAAAACTGAAAATTAAAAGTTATGTAACATATATATAGATCGCACAGATGGGAAACTTTGAAAACTTTGAAAACTTTTAAAAATAAAAGCATTTGAAAGTATTTTTTTTGTAAAAAAGTAAAGATATAAAGATTTTATATTTTTGAAAATAGAAATAATGTTGATTTCTATAATGTTAGAAAATGGAAATGATTGTTTTATTAATTAAATGATTGTTCTAAAGCAAACTAGCCCTTGGCGCACTTAAAATAAATTAAATGGTTAAGAGAAAAAGAAATTAAATGACCAATGCAAACACCAGAAATGTCAGCATGGACCGTAATTGAAACACCAGAGGATTAGTGATGTCTTGCTCATTGAATCCAAAGATTGGATGATAAGTGACTAATAAAAATATAAAAGTCAAATTATTATTATAATTGTTATTTTAGAGCTGATTATGAACATACCATTATAACTAGCTTTATTGCAGATTTCATGACGTTGAAGTCTGCAAGAGATTTAATTTTCCGGACAACTAGCTGAGGCCTCTGGATGACAGTTCCTGACCAAATGCATGGCAAGTAGTGGTTTCATTTCAAAGAAGGACCAAATCTATGAAAGTGATCACAAAGCTGGACTTCTACATCTGCTCAATCCATAAAATATGAACTTTTGTGTCTATCTAATAAGAACTTTTCTAAAATTGCAATTAATAGCTGAAAATAAAAACAATTGTCTGACCTAAAGAAATTCAAAATCAATTATTAATATATTTTATGCATATGTTTAAGCAATCATTTCCATTTCTCTCTTTTTTTGTTTGTGTTAAGTGTTAATTAAAATGTATCAAATTAAAGTTGGGTATAGATAGCTGCATAGATAGAAATTAATAACTATGTTTAAATTTGTTTATGTTTATTTTAAAGGGTTAGTTTCAGTCTATTTGTTTCATAGTTAGGACGATGTTTGTGGAGGGATATATGGGTGTTTATATCAATGTAATGTGAAGCGTGTTTAGCATAAGGGCAACATGCCCAACTGAATGCATGACCCCAAAAAAGCAGTCATATCATTGCAATGGTAGCAGATGTATTTCCTGTGCCATTGACCCCTTCTAGCTCTGTGGAGGGATTATAAGTCAGCATAAAGGCTGCTCTCCCCCATACATAGCACTCTTTAATTAATTTTTGTACATGATTTCTTCATCAGACAGATGCACATTCCTGTACTGGTCAATGATCATATCCTTCAAATAATAACACTCTGTCAGATGCACATTCCTGCCGGTGTGATTTTATGCTAGCATCTTCATATTGCAGTGGTTGTGACTATATATCTGGAAGGAGGCATTGGTTTGGCTACAAACTTTTAGTCTGAGAAATGTTTTGATAAGTTTTTAAGTGAAAAATCTATGTAGCCTATCTATACTCAACATGCTAAAGTAAAATATAATTTAAATGTCCATCTGTGCAGTTTATTAAACGATAAATTAAATTTAAAAAATAACAATAATTACCAATTTAAAACTAATTGTAAAGTCTAAATTTATTCCTCAATTTTAAATATAACTATTATATATGTGCAGTAATAAATTTTTGTGTGTTAATTACTGGCAGTGGCTTATTTTATTAAATATTAATATATTTTAAGTTATATTAAGTTTCTGCATCTCCTTGAGCTAGTGGCAAGGGCAAACAGTCAATGAAATAAAAGTTGGATTTTTAACTTGCATATCTGCCTACTCTATAAATTTTTAGGTTGGAATGGCCTAGATGGTGCCCTGTTTGGCAGATACGATATGACTGTTAGCTCCAACCACCACACCCATTGTACTACCTTGCCATTGAAAAGGAGAGTAATCCCTAACCTACATCTGATTCCCATGGTCCTGTTTATTAAAAATAACTGGGACCCTTCATCACTGAGTTGCATCAGGCTGATATCTATGACACCAATTTTGTTCAAGGTTGTGGAGGGTATAGTAAAAGAAAAAATTCAGGATGCCATAGTACAGGATATATCAGCCTCTCAATATGCAAGGAAGGAATCATCTACACTGACTGCAGTCGATGAGGTGAAAATATTGCTTGATCACATTCGATCTAACCAGAAAATCAGGTCTCTGATGTTTTAGCTGGATGTATCCAATGTCTTTGATACTGTAGTTGTCAATATTCTTCTTGGTTTGTTGTCTCAGTTGGAAATATCTCTGCAGATAATTCAGATATTGGTCAATCTCCTGAATAATAGGCACATTTATATTTCCATAAATGAACACTACTCAGACAGATTTGCCCCTTTCAAGATCCATATGACAAGGGTCACTGTTAAGTGGTATTTTATTCATAAAGTACATTGACCCTCTGATTAAAGAGCTAGACAGTCTTCCAGGGATATATGTGCCCCAACTCTAGAAAAACATCAAGGTTTTTGCATACATGAATGACATACTTGTGATCCTCCCCTCTTGTAAACATCTGGGGACACTTTACTCCATCATTACCAATTACACTCAACAGTAAAAACTATCCATTAATCCCCGTAAGTCAACTTCTTGTTGCATCAACACCGGTAAGAAAATACTATCTGATTTTTTAGCGGAACCTCAGAGTTTTCTGGGTTTCCCTATCTTCAAGTCACAGACTGCTATGTTTGTCTGTTTACAAAAATCCAACATAAACAATGCTTCCAAAATGGTTCATATTAAATACAAATCTGTCCTTACAAGAGAAGATTGCTCTGATTAATATGTGAAAATCATGGCGAGCATAAATTACTACTTGCCAATAATGCCAGATACTAAAACATTCAGCTTACAAATTCAGAGGCTCTGTGGCCAGCTCTTATGGAGAGGCAGGACCCCTGCAATTAGCATCTGCAGACTTAAGTTTGACAGGAAAGAGAATAGTATGTGTCTCCATTCAATACAAGTAATTAATTTTTCAAAAAGGTCATTCACTTTTAATAAATGTCGTTAATAAATTTTCTTGATCAACTATCATAGAGACTGTAATATCTACTGACAGCACCCCCACCAGTAAAGACACATGGCTTGAGACCATTATTAAGCAACAATTTTTACACATCGGGCACTCAGTGGCAGGGTTTAATAATAAAATTAGCATCTGTCAAGCACATCACCTACTGAATTCTGTAAATTCAGCTATATTGACTAATCTAGGGTGCAGCAATCATAGAATCACTGCAATATTTAAATCCCTGTTGCTGGAACCCAAACTATTGGATTATCTGATCAAGATTAATTTGGGATCCATTCCAACTAATTCATTTTTACACTTCAAGCAGTTTCTAAATAAAATAGACCCAATCTGTTATGCTGGCTCTAGATGAGAGGAGACCCTTTAATCATCTGATAAATACATGTCCAGGCTATAACAGTATTAGACATGTCATCTCTCAATACTGTATCATAGCAGTTGATAAAATCCTGGACAATCAGGGATTGTCTCTGCACTGGAGACTTTACAGTTATCAGGTTATCCACCTTCCTGACATATGCCATTTGGTAAACAAGATACAAAACAAAGTTTACACAACCAGCACCGAACCCTAATGCTATACTTTTTGATAAGCTTAAACTTCTTCAGAACAAGAACAATATATTATCCTCAAGATTCTTATTTACAAATACATGGAACCTGCTAGTTTGGCCCATGGACTCACATTACAAGAATATGAGACCTAATATATTGGCATTATAGTGTTTATTGTAAATGAAGAGGTCTATAATGCAACAAGCCAGACCCTGCTAGAGAGGCAACATTCTCACACTACCTGGATACCAGTTCTGAGACACCACCATTATAGAACCAATCTCAAAAGGAGTGGACAATATCAACAAAATGTATGCTAATTACTCATCCATTAACTTGCTAGTGCAGTTAATAACTTTGCCATGCAAACACCCACCTTACTAAGCCAGCCTTGATGCAAGAAACCAATACCAGCAATGGAATTGGGTCAACATTAACAAGGGTATTATAATCTTCAACTGTACAAAATTTTGTTATGTCAATAAATATATTTTTAAAATAAATCAAATAAGTAACTATAATTTATGTGGTTAATTTAATATTGACCATATATTGAAAAAAAAAACCCAAACATTTTAACATATTATGTTCTACAGATTATTTAAAATCTTTTTTCATTTTCCAATCCACTGAAGATGATATATCAAAGACATAAATCATTTAAAGAAATATTTGTTAAAATTAATTTGATAGAAATTCTGTATCAAAAAAGATTGTTTTCCATGTATTGATAAAAGATTCTTACATGCAAATACATTATTGTGACAAAAGTGATCCAAAGCACTGGTAATAATTTTAAATGATATATCCCTAATTATACCATTTGTAAAAATATAAATTTAATTTATTTGATAGAGTGAAATACGTATTTAAACCATTATGTAGATAAATAAGCAAACAGTCTATATGTTAGAATAACTAATCATAGATTTTGTGTTTTGCATAAAAATGAAGAGAATAGTGACATTACAAAATGATTTTTCTTCTTATGAGAGTGAAAACAAATGGATTTTTTAAATTTATTTTTAAATGCAAGATCTTATACTCACACGGACACTATAATATCTTTAATTTTCCTAGTTTTTTTTATGTATTCTTTTATTATATACAGTATTTACATTTATATAAATGTAAGTGACTATGGTTATATGTATCTTAAAAATGAACAATTAGTTATAATTAATGCATATTTATTTTACTTTGTACTATGTATAATATTTAATTAATATATATTGTAACCATATATTTTAGAATAAAATATATTAATTGATGTAACTAGTATAAAAATTTCTCTTTCTTCTTTTGGTGATTTGATTGGCTTGATTTGCACTTTGAACAGATTACTCTCTTATATTATTTTAATAAATTTAAATTTGCTTCTTTCCATATGCTAACTCATATCAAAATGTTTAACTTTTTAAAAATTTGACAACACATTTAAATTTGGTAAAATATTATTAAAATAATATTTTATTTTTATTTGTTTAAAATGATCTTAAATTATTATTTCCATTGAATTAAAAAACCATTTGTTCAATTAAAATTAATTATTAAAAATAAATACAGTAATTACGTATGCGTCTCAATGTAATAAAAGAAAAGAGCGCGAATTTAAGAGGAGATCGTCTGTTAGTTTGCTTTTGGAGGGAGAAAGAAAAGAAAATGGTAAAGGCAAATGGTATAAATTTGATAAGCTTATTTTAAAATAGTTAATAAGTAAACGGATTACCACAAAATTTGCTATAAACGTAAAAATAACCTAGTGGTATTTAATTAAGATGAATTGCTAAATTTTAAAAGTCTGTTCAAGTCGGCTGGCCAAGTGGATCAAATCACCGGTAACAATTTTCCAATATTACATTTTTAAAATGTCGGAGCTTCCCAGTTTAAAAGAATTAATTGCAAGAGTTTGGTATGTTTTAAAATGTTTATTATTCTACAATTTGGAAAAATTAAATAAGTATTTTAATTACAGAAGTTTTATGAAAATGAAAATTTGCTTTTTAAAAAAAAAAAAGTTTAAATTAAAGTAAAATGTTAAAGTTGTCAATGCAGCTTAATATTTCCATTTCTAATTCTAATAAAATATAGTATTAATTGATATTTAACTTTACAATGCCAATCATATATTTGCTAGTTAATTTGTTTAACATTTGGATAATAAACCGTCTTCAAAATAGTTAATCAAAGCTATTTTCTAATTTTAACGTCAGTTTGAAATGATTAAATTAATTGCTATAATTAGTATTCCTAGATTTAAGCATGGATAAATAAATATTAGCATGGATGTGATAAACTTGGAACATTTTTAATAGAGAAATGTAGAAATTAATAACTTATGAAAAACATTTTCATTTAAGTTCTGCGTGTCATGTTTGAAATTGTTTCTTGTTTATGGAGCCACGTAAAATGGTTAATCTAATAGTGATTATAATAACTAACACAAATGGATAAAATTGCATGTATGGAATTTAACTATAATTATAGCTATTACTTCGTGTATTTGTTGTTCGACACATCGTACATGGATTCCACGGATCATATTTGGAGTTATAAAATGCTATATAATCCAATTTGTGACACACACACCTGCTCTAATTCATGTGTTGAACTATAAAATGCGATACGTTTAATTTATATCATACACACACACCTGTTAAATGTTATGTATTTGATGAATAATGCATTACTTTAATTTATAGTTATAGGAACTTGCATGTGAAGTTCATAAGTTATATTTTATTAAGTTTAAATTAATAGGGGTTGAATAAAATATTTATTCAAGAGAATAGCGCTTGCGAAAAAGCTTAAAAAGTACTGAATGAATTCATGAGATGTATCAATCTTTATGAGTTATTTTGTTAGTCTTTCCAGATTTATATTCCTATACTAATATTACTTATATTATATTACACATGTTTTATTTTAAGAAAGATAAGTTAGTACATTAGTTGTCCTGATTAGCGTAACATTTATTATGCAAGAACCCACATTTGCTAAAGTGTTAGTGTATTCTGAATGGTCAGAATAACTGAGGGGGATGATTTTGCACTTTAATGTGAAGTAAATAGTAATGTTGTTTTAGAATGTAAAGGGCATTAATCTGTGCTGGTGGTTAATCCGCAGATTACTTTATTGCCATTTTTGTATTTTACACTCATTCCTGCGCTGGTGGTTAATCCGCAGAATGGTGTACTTGTACTTATTGCTTTATGATGGTGTATAAATCCACAAAACGTTTAGTGTTATTTAATTCCTCCATGTAGATGAATACATCCACAGGAATATGTTTTACTTCATAGATATAAGTTGGGCAAAGTATTTTAGTTAATCTGCTAAATCATCTTCTTTCATTTGTAAGCATAATTTATAAGTTAGATCATCAACTTGTAGCAGGACATTCTATTCAAGTTACTTCATAATAATTAACTGTTGGTTGATTATTATTTACCGGAGTGTAAGTTTAAATTATCACTTTATTTAATGATTGCATTGTAGCTAAATCCTACAGACATAATATTATTTATTATATTATTATAAGTTTACGGTATGGATTTATTGAATCTGGAAATGACGTTAAATATTTCATGAGTTGATGCTGAATTTAGTATAATTTTCTCAATATTCATTGTATCAAATTGAAATATAAGGTATGATTAGGTTCTTAAAAACTGTACCTATGAGATGTTATTGAAGAAAGTCGATGGAATTATAATTTATTTATTTTATTTGTTTATTTATGTCTTTAATTATAACATTGGAATTAATTACTTATTATTCATAATTTTGTAAATAAAAGTTGATTTATAATTAAACTTACTGTGCCGTTGCTATGTGTCATTCGTAAAATCAGAAATCATAAACCTTGGATAGAGCATACATTGAAATACATACTATCGTCAACATGATATAAGAGTTTATTGATATTTTTGAGAAATCATTTAGATGCTTTCGTCTTTGGTAATTTATGATGTGTAAGGTACAATAAAATCCCATTTACCTTTTCCATCATTTTGGCTTTGCGTAGTTGATTCTAGTATACAATATAAATTAATTATTAAACTTGTAAACAGATTTACCAAATAATAACATGATTGAATATATTTACTTAACGTTTTTAAATTGTCATTTGTCAATATAATAAGAGTCTCAATGATATAGTAAACTATAAAAAAAAGAACCTAAGTATTTATGTTTATTTATTGCAAAGCTTTACCTAGACTAGCATCTGTATTAGAAATCATATAGATGGTTTAAAATTTCATAATCTTATGTAATTCCACAAATTATGCCATCTTGTACATGGTCGGCCATTGGGTCTCATACAATAAAAATCGCAAATTAAGGTTTGAAAATAATAACATTACACTTATAATTTGATTAAAGTATTTTATCATAATACTATGGTAGTTCTTCGCGGTACACCCTGGCTGCGATCAAATTAAATCATAAAAAGTTTAGGTTAGATCATTAGTTTGGTCTGTGGTAAGTTGCCCCAGATGTTGATTGTGGTCTTTCGTGCATAAAATAGATAGCATGATATGCTTTTGGATACAGCTCTTAATAGCTGACAATGTGCAACGGGAATTGATCAGTGATAGAAGTTACGATTCTTAGTGCATTTGCGTTTCTGTAGTTAGGACCACACAATTTACGGTTACAATTTTGAGTGCCGCAGCGGGTTCGGCACGATGGGTAGTTGAAGGGGCGAGCGGATGGTTACAATATATATATATATATAAGTATTTCATTTATTTTTTATATAAATTTTAATAGGAATACAGAATATATTTTGTACCTACACACATATTTGTTTATTTACACAATCATATATTTTTTGTGGACTTTTTAAAATTAAATTTGGCGTCATTTCTGTACTTTGATTACTAAATAGTGCAGTTTTTTCATTTAATTGTACATTAAAATAAATTCGTCATTTATTGGTTAAATTTTCTGCGTAAAATCTTTTAACTGATAAGGCTTTTGTTTTTGTCAAATATGTTGCATATGACTAGTAATTTTTAAACACTGCCAGTCCTCTGATTAGAATATATAAGTAGTTTTACATGTAAATAATTTTGTTTATATTTTATTTTCTGTAGATAGATAGATAGATAGATAGATAGATAGATAGATAGATAGATAGATAGATAGATAGATAGGTAGGTAGGTAGGTAGGTAGGTAGATAGATAGATAGATAGATAGATAGATAGATAGATAGATAGATAGATAGATAGATAGATAGATAGATAGATAGATAGATAGATAGATAGATAGATAGATAGATAGATAGATAGATAGATAGATAGATAGATAGATAGATAGATAGATAGATAGATAGATAGATAGATAGATAGATAGATAGATAGATAGATAGATAGATAGATAGATAGATAGATAGATAGATAGATAGATAGATAGATAGATAGATAGATAGATAGATAGATAGATAGATAGATAGATAGATAGATAGATAGATAGATAGATAGATAGATAGATAGATAGATAGATAGATAGATAGATAGATAGATAGATAGATAGATAGATAGATAGATAGATAGATAGATAGATAGATAGATAGATAGATAGATAGATAGATAGATAGATAGATAGATAGATAGATAGATAGATAGATAGATAGATAGATAGATAGATAGATAGATAGATAGATAGATAGATAGATAGATAGATAGATAGATAGATAGATAGATAGATAGATAGATAGATAGATAGATAGATAGATAGATAGATAGATAGATAGATAGATAGATAGATAGATAGATAGATAGATAGATAGATAGATAGATAGATAGATAGATAGATAGATAGATAGATAGATAGATAGATAGATAGATAGATAGATAGATAGATAGATAGATAGATAGATAGATAGATAGATAGATAGATAGATAGATAGATAGATAGATAGATAGATAGATAGATAGATAGATAGATAGATAGATAGATAGATAGATAGATAGATAGATAGATAGATAGATAGATAGATAGATAGATAGATAGATAGATAGATAGATAGATAGATAGATAGATAGATAGATAGATAGATAGATAGATAGATAGATAGATAGATAGGTAGGTAGGTAGGTAGGTAGGTAGGTAGGTAGGTAGGTAGGTAGGTAGGTAGGTAGGTAGGTAGGTAGGTAGGTAGGTAGGTAGGTAGGTAGGTAGGTAGGTAGGTAGGTAGGTAGGTAGGTAGGTAGGTAGGTAGGTAGGTAGGTCAGTTGGTAGGTAGGTAGGTGGGTAGGTGGGTAGGTAGGTAGGTAGGTAGGTAGGTAGGTAGGTAGGTAGGTAGGTAGGTAGGTAGGTAGGTAGGTAGAGAGGTAGGTAGGTAGGTAGGTCAGTTGGTAGGTCAGTAGGTGGGTAGGTGGGTAGGTAGGTAGGTGGGTAGGTTAGGTAGATAGGTAGGTAGGTAGGTAGAGAGGTAGGTAGGTAGGCAGGTACGTAGGTAGGAAAGTAGGTAGGTAGATCAATCGATCGATCGATAGATAGATAGATAGATAGATAGATAGATAGATAGATAGATAGATAGATAAACTTCTAAATAATCTTTCAATGGAGTAACAGTAAACGAAAATTAATATATATATATATGTGTGCTCTGTGCACAGGGTAATAAAGCTATTAATAAATTGTCAAAATTTTTACTGCCAAGCGCTTTCGGGACAGTCTACAGTCCCATATTCATGGCGAGTTATTCTGTTAATAACTGTAAAACTATGCAAATTTTATGCAAATTTATATGCAGATGTTACATGGACCATTTACGAGATAGGGAATAGCAGGCCTCTCTTCTGTTGATTGCTGATGGGTCAGCCGCAATGAAGTAAGCTTCCCTAACTTTACATTTGGTGTTGTTTGTTTCAGAGCAAATGACACTGGCTGTGGTAGGTAGAAAAGCATGCCCAGAGTTTCTCTCATGTTCGACAAAAATCTAATTACCTTCATACTTTGTTTTGGTTTTATTGTAAAGGTATCAGTGTTGAGCTACTCTGGTGGCAATGTTAGTTTTGGTCTCTCCATAATATGTTGCCGTACAATTTCTTTGGGGGCAGGTAATTTTGTACACAACTTGAGGGGTGAGTTCAGGTTTGATCCTGTCTTTGGTATTATTTATCAGTCTATTGGTGTTGGGAGGTGAATGGAAAGTGACTTCAAAGTCACATGATAGTTGATTGATAAGGCTTTTAGCTGTAGAGTGAACATATGGGATTAAGATTCTTGGTTTGTTTTCTTTCTTGTGGTTGTGGTTTATTTTATAGAAAAATTTGTTGACTTTTCTGTTGATGGATAAATAAGTGTGTCCTATTTTCCTTAAATCAATTATATAATTGATGAGATTTTTTCTTTTATCTGCCTCATATTTGCACAAGTTATGGTTCCTAAACATGAATGAAGAGAGGGCTGCAAGTTTGTGTGAGTGATGCGCATAAGAATTAGGGTTTGTCAAGTCTCTTACTTCCAAAGATTTGACTACCATTTGGTAGTCCAGCTTATCTATATTTTTGCTAACACATATGTCAAGGTATTTGACCTGTTTGTCTTGGTTTTCCCAAGTAGTAGTAAAAGTAAGCTTGGTATTATTATGGAGGCTATTGTGAAGGTTAGAGATGATGTCTTCTGGGGCAGCAACGAATATGTCATCAATGTTATTAACAGAGTAAACGAAAATGTAATTCTCAGAAGTGTTGTATTCAAGTGCTCAATGATGAAAATTTTTAATGTTTCCTTTTTTGAATTGCTTTCCCATATTAGCCATTTTCTGACACTAATTGTTTTGCTATCTAGAGTGATTATGAAGTAGTTGTCTAAATGAAAAATTCTAAGCTTGCTCGTGCATTACTTATGGATAATGAACAGTTCTTGTATATTTTTGTATGTGGCGTGATGCACTATGACTTCTCTTTTTTTGGAGTCAGTAATCTCTCAGCCACTATGTTTAGAGAAACTTGTTAGCCACTTTACTTCCCTTTCCATTCCCCACTCTAAGTTTTTCCCATATTTTTCTTTATCCTGCTCCATCACATTTCCACGACGTTGTCTACTCTGACTTTTTTTTTGTATATATGCAGTTATTATATATTTTTAAGCTATAAAATTTATATATATAAATGAATGCATACTGTTTTTATTTAACTTGTTACTTCTTTTTCTCAAGTATGTACCTGTCATAAGAGATTGGATTTAAACAGAGCAATATCTGACAGCGATAAAATCAATAGAAATTAAGCCATATTTAAAAAGTTGTTCTGTTTGTCAAGGCTTATTATCAGCTTTAGCCGAATGTCAGCTATTCATATGTCGTTAAATAACATAACATCAGAACTAGTTAAAAGAGTATTTTTTAGCAGCCTGCATTTAAGAATTCGAATAAAACATACTCATAGCTTTCCTTTCACTTTGATTTGCCTATTCACTCACTACCAATAATTTTACGTCATTAAAGTTTATAGAAATCAAATTTAAATTAAAACTAAAGTTATTTACTTTTTTCTCTTATAGTTATAACGCTTGATTTTTATATGTACATTAATTATTTAGATTAGATATATTATTTATTAATTTGGAAAATTATATTTTTAATATATATATACATTGTTTTACCTTATATAGTTATATGTTTGTTTATTGAGTATAGATTAATACCCACCTCTTAAATTGAAAAATGCCATATGTGATATTGATATATATATATACTTTTAAACGTTTAGCGCTATTGATAAAAAAGAATTGTTTAAAATTCAGTCAATAAGTTTTTGTTTTTCATTTTGATAGATTCAGTTGTTTGCATATTATTAAATTTTAATTTTATTTACAAGTATTATGCTCTATACCATATTATATTTCATCTAATAATATATAAATGTAAGACATTTCCATGATTATTATTTTGCAATACATCGACATTAATATTTAATAAACCCGAGTTTGAGTATTAATTTCGATGTATTACTAATAATATGTATGGTAAAATGCAAAGGCTATAGTTCTAAGTGACAGCATATATATCTACTGAATCCGTGATCTGAATTCAAGTCTGTGCTAGGATTCATTTAAGATTTATTCAGTTTTAGGCATTTTTTTTTTTAAATAACCAGTTCGCAGCCAAATGTGTCTAATTTTTCAATGAAAACGTCTCCAAACCATTACAAATTCATATTTCCACTTTTTTTGCAGTTTTGTGTATGAAATATTGTATTAGAGATACCTTATTATGGAATAATAATTGCTAATTTTAGATTAATAATTTGAGACTTGACTACAGCCTTTTCATTTTTAAAAGAATATAACAATTATTGCAATCTCATCAAGCAGGATATTTCCACCCAAATCTAAATCAGTTTTTATAATGATTATATAGAGCTTTGAATATAGTCATCAACCTATAACTGAACATATTATGAAAATGTATTCTCCTATCAATGTCACTACAAAATAAAATAAAAATACCTTTTACTAATTCAATAGAAAATAGTTTTAAATTCGTGTTATTTGCAGTGTGTTAGTAAATCACTGCTCTCTCATTGGTCAATGAACTTCAATCTCTATGTATATACTGCATGCAAAAATCTATTCTGCTAAAAGAATTGGATGTGATTTATTGATCATATCAATAATAATACATCAATTGTCACATAACAAATCTTTTTTTTTTCAATAAACTTAAATAGAATTGTTGCTTTTTATAAAATATCTATCAATTATTTTCATCCTTTAGTAACATGACCTGCTTTAAAATTCATATTGACAAATTTCATATTTAACAGTTGAGGAAACAACATGCATTAATAGCAGTTTCTTCTAAATAATTGAAATCAATTTTTAAAAAGAATAATTTTGACTTGTTATTCACACTAACATTATTCTAATCTTGGAACATAGTAATCTTTAAAAAGAAATATATAAACTGTCCCATGTGATTTGGTGCAATGGTAGAGGAGCACCCTCTGGAGATCAAGTCCCTAACCACAACTCATCTTGATCATTTAGTGTGCTTGAATTTTTTTATAAACTTCCAAACTGTAAAGTATTTTACCATATTCATTTGGTCAGACTACATATATTTGAATTATTTATATTATTCCACCTGGGATTAAACATCAGGAAATAGACCAGCAATGTACATATTTATACAATATTTTGTTTAATATGATGATGATGATCACTACCTAACCTGCATTTGAAACACCTGGTTAGATCATGTAGAACATAAGCTACTTTTGATAAAACAAATAAGGAATAAATATGTAAATCAGTCAGTCAATATTACACATAAAAAAAAAAACTTAACACATTATGTAATCAAATAACAACAATTAATAATTTTATTAGTTATTTATTAGACTAGAGATTATCCACTTAATGAATAATATTTCTGTAGTGTAATTTTCACTACAACACTTTCCTGCAAAGTATGGATTGGTTTCTATCCATCTTTCATATTTTGTGGATGGATGCAATCATAAACATATGATCAAAGATATGAAAAAATGTATAATCCCCAAGATGCATATTTTATGTGGAACAAGTACTCATCAGTTGACCCAGATCACATTTTTAAATATATTTTATCATTGTTCAGTATATATAGATAATATATTATTACAAATGTTTCTGTATTATAATTTTCACTACCCCACTCTCACACAAGATAGAGACTGGTTTCTATGTTGCAGAGTGCAATCATAAATATATGATCAAAGTCATGTAAAAAAGATCTAAGATCCCCAAGATGCATATTTTATATTAAAAGAGCACTCATCAGTTTGGCCCAGATCACTTGAGGGATATATATCTTTTCACAGATATTTTATCCTATGTTTATGATTGTATCTCTCTGCAAGGTATTAGAAGAAGATAGAAACCAGCCCATATCTTGTGTGAGAGTAGTGTAGTGAAAATTAGACTACAGAAATATTATTCATTAAATAACAATAATAGTTTATTTACAAATATAGTTGTCAGTCAAAATATAGCTTTCTTTTACCCTAAATAAGCCCTTTTTTATTCTTATATATTATTGTTTTACTTAAAATGTGCAGAGGAAAAGAAAATTATTTATAAAGTGTCCAAGGTTATTGGATTAATTTTTAACCTTTAATATTCCATTACACATTATAATACTAATACAGTTTAATGATTCAATGCATTTAACATAGAGTAAATCTCTGGTCTTTAATTACAGTCTGGATAAAACCCTACACATGGTTCAATCTTTACAAATACATACATTTATTTAATCACATGCATGTATCTAATAATATATCATTTTAGCCTCTATATCTTGCTTGTAATAATAAGTGACCATTTCAGGTCTGAATCTCAATTCAATAATAGTACAATTTTACTACAGAGATGGCTCTTTTTATATTCGAATCTCTAATTTAATAGAATAAAATCTCAAATAATCCTACCATATAGATACAGAAAATTGTAGCTATTTGATAGTGATCAAACAACTGCATTTATATTATAAGCTCTACATTCATAAAATCCAATTATATATCAATCAAAAGGAGAGATAAATTATATACAATTGAACTCAATAAGAATTCAAATAATTCTTTAACTATAATTATATTAATATCATTATTTAACTCTTGGATGTTGTACTTTACATGTTTTACTAACATGGATATTTAATTTAAAATGAATATTATCCCTTTAATTATTTTCTGATAATTTCTACATAAGAAAACTTTTTTTACAAATATTTTTTTTAGTTAACATGCATATATTAAGGAAAAGGACAGTGAATTTCAATCTTAAAATACAGCTAAACTTTTCATAAAAGCTTAACCACAAATGCTGTTATTTTTTTAAAACAAAACATTCATATGAATAAATTAAGTAATAATATAAAACTTGTTAGAATTGTATTAAAATAAACTAAAAATAGTTAATTCCATTAACAATCTCCAGTTTGGAAGTTTGAAGTAAGCATTCTTTTTCATTTTAATTAGAGATTTGTTTGAAAATGGTGTTTTGGGTTCTACATACTGATCCAAAATAGATTTTGTAGTTGGCAATTCTTCTACTTCTCTACTCATTCATCATAATGGTGTTTCTTGCATCTTAATAAAAACAAGAATTAAGACGTACTATTTTCAATAAAATCTGACTTTATATAAGTATTAGCTCTTGTTTTGAATAACTTGATTATGTTTTAATACCTTTAATATTTTTACAGGCTTTGATAATTATTCTTTTAACACTTTTAATAATAACTTAATTTGACACTTTTATAAGCAGATTTTATTGTAATTACAAGAATTTCAAAAACACTTTTACTATTTAATTGATAGAACTTATAAACTCTGTAATAATTAAATTGTCTGATTTTTTTTGCTTCTTAAATTTTATATCTCCAAAAAAGACTTAATCTTTTTTTTTAATTAATTATTTCAAATAAATTTATTAATTGCCATTGTTTTTTATACATTCTTTGATAAGAGAAAGTTTTAATATAATTTATTAGTCTCTCTTAAATTAAGATATTTTTAGCAAACATGTTTTATGTTATTTAATATTATTTTACAATATGACACTGAATAATTTTAACATTTGAATATACATATTATTATATTTAGATATCCTTACATCTCTAAACTAACTTACAATCCTGTGGATGACCTCATGGCTGACAGTAAAATGAATAAGACCATTTTAATTTCAATATATGGACTCAATGTATTATTTAATATAATTATTTAGCATATTTACATTTATCTAACTTTTACTTCAGACAACTTTAATTACTATTTATATTTCATGTTTGTCAAAGCATATTATGTTATAATATCTTGATCTGGGGAACTGTTCTACTTTTTTAATATTTACTTTATCTGTTTTACAAAATTGTATAATAGGTATTATTTTTGTAGGATCTTGTGCCATTTGCATTAGAGACATTAATGGATATCGTAATATAATAGTGTTGTTTAATTATATCAAAATATAACAATTTTTTTCTATATATTATAGAAGATGTTGCTTAGATCCTATATTTTATGTTAAAAATACATGATTTCAACTTCAAATTCTAAAGCCTTGTTATCAAAAAACAAAAGCCAGAATGCAGTTTAGGATCTGAAGATTTAAAACATTACTTTCTGGTAAAATCTGATTATCCATGCTTAGTATATATGATGCTAAAAGTCATGTGACATTTCCTTATTGGGAGTGGCAGCCTGAGTTATAAGAATCATTAGCACTTCAATTTCTTTTTCTACCATTGTGATTAAATGTACAGAATGATAAGCATTTTGCATATAACTTATCATAATTAATCTTTTTGTTTGCAAAGTCCTTTACTTCCAGTCCAAGTAGTTACATTAAAACTATAATTCTCATAAATTTCACTTCACTTTAAAGGTTCAACATTTTTGTTTTCCTGCACTCACAATATTACTAATATAAGATCTTATTTTTAATTAAAAATTTCCAAAAACTCTTTTTGGTCCATGATCTGTTGTAAGCAAAGGTTTCAAAATGATATTGTCTCCAGTAAATGCTCCAGTATTCAAAGTATTCATAACAAATATTTTAAACATAAATACAAATATACAAAATAGATTTAGAATAATAGCTTTTTTAAACCAGGAATCTATATAGCCCATTTTGTAGTGCCATAGTAATTATGTCATTGTGTATTAGACCAATTAAGCAAATCAGATATCAAACATTTAAAGAAAAATAGCTTGCATGCATTTTATGTAATTGAAGATTAACTGATTTGTCATAATTATCATTTATCTAATCTCTTAAAAATAACTAAGTATCAATTGAGGTTAGTGGTAAATGACAAAAGTACACCATTATTAGGGCATTTAAAAAGAATCTGTGGAGCTTTCTGGCTTAATACAGCTATTATTCATTACAAGACATTGACATAAAACAAACTTACTAACCTTTAATTGAAAAATGGTCTTAGAAAATGCATGTATTATCTTTTAATTTTCAATCAATTGCTTCTATACTCTCACTAATAGTAAAATCTTTGTGAGAAGTTGCTTTCTAATTTAATACATTTCATTTATACATCAGCTTTATAAAATGTATATTTAACACTTCATTAATACTGTCTGATATTTTATTTTTGATTGTTCTCATGGACTGAAATGGCCATAGGTTTTGATATTTTTTAACTGAGTGTCCAAACTATAAATAATTAAATTTAACTGCCTTAAATGAATTTTTATTCTTTATACTATTATCATCTGTCATTAAAATGTCCAATAAGTAAACAAATGTGATCTCTGGTTATTGAATTTTCTATAGCATATCAGCTGCCAACTGACTTTTCAGAGTCACAGTATTGCCATTTGTTCCGGCATTCATAATTAGTGGAATCTCTTATAATATTAAAATCCAAAGTGCTTTTTGATTGAATTAGTCTCATCTGTTAATCCAAGTCATATTGGTAATATTATTTTTATTAACCTAATGACAATTATAATATTTCAAGTTATGGGTGAAACCGAACATAAGAATATGTAGATGATAAAACTTGTTTTAATGAAATACATTGAGTTATTTATATTTTTTACTTTTAAAAAAAATGGGAATGTTTTTTTTTTGTTATTTGAACAATGTATAAGACCTGAAATATGAATAAAAAGAAAATTAACATATAAATAATAGCTAAATGTATTTAATTTTTAATATAAAGTTAAAGATTACATCTCTATTAAAATTACAATGTTGAATATTGAAATGGTTATTAGCTATTAATAATAAATTTATTTAAGGATGCTAATTATATGGGGTGTTTTTAAACCCATATATAAAACTAAGTTTTTGAACAATAATTTCATATTTCGTGTTTCTCTGAAATGCTGTAATGATATTTTACTTGCAATTATGGTTTCGATTATTTCTATGAACTAATATTAATTGTCAAATATTTTTTTAGAAAAATTCGAACAATTTCAACTTTTCAAATACATTCAGCTGTTACAATGTATGCTATTACTAACAGTTAAATATATTTGCAAAAAAAAAAAAAAAAAAAACAAGTTTAAAAAAAGTTTGAATTTTTCTAAAAAACATTTGACAGCTAATAAAATGATGGAAATAGTCCAAAACATAGATACAAAATTGTAATATTTTGTTCCCACAAAAAAGACGCCATATTCATCTAAATAGTTTTAAACCCTACTAATAATCATATACTATTTATTAAAATTTTATCATTAATTATTATCGTTTTTAAATTATTAACAAAATAGTTTCTTTTGTTCTATTAATTTTTTTAAAAAAATTAACACCAATTGGCATTTCTTAACCTTGTCAATGCTTGATAAATGTTTTCTATTGTAAATACATTTATTCCATTGAATTTTAATATATTTAATGATTTAGAGTTTTAGAATTCCTCATACTATTTCAGAAAAAAATCTGATTTTCATTTTCAATAAAATATATCCACATGTTTTTGCACCAACTTAATCTAATAGTCTATCTCAGGAATTCATAAGAAGTTCAAAGACATAAAATGACAGAGTGATGCCGTAATCCATAGGTTTTAAAACCTAGTTTGCCATTTTATAGGTTCACCAGACCATATTGGGTATTTACACACTCCAAGACAGTTAATGAAAATAATACATAGATTTACTACAGTATTAATAATAACATACATGCAAAACTTTATCAGAGACCGATATATATATATAGTCCATATTATATGTTGATTTATGCATATTCATTTCATGCAGAGATGCTTTTAAAAAAGAAATTCTTTTTTTATTTAAAATTTTTATCATTATATTTTCCTCCCATAGTATTTTTAAACATAATTTATTATAAAAACAATTATTAGCATAAAAATAGCAAAATTGCTTATTAAAATAAAATAAGAGTGAAAAGATAAAAAAGAACAAATTTGATAGAACCTCTACTGAGTTTGTGTGTTTGTCTGAAGTACCAATTAATATTAATTAATAACGAACCTATCAAATTTATATTCTTTTGTTAATGCAGATATTTTAATTCTTTGATTTATAACGTATTATATTTTAACTACGACATTTAAGTAAATTACGCTACCGTAGAAAAAAAAACCCATATATTTGTTAAGTTATAATTATTTCTGTTAAGAAAATATATGACATTATGTTAATTAAGTGATCTTATATATGTAAAAACTTCACTGGAGTAAATTCAATAATGTTTGCAAGAAAGAAAATTACTATCTATTATTTTACATAAATATCTGAATTATTTTATGACTTGAGTGTTCATGAGAAATTTGAACACAGATCATGTTAGAAGTGAAACATGATTAATGGAAATGGAATTCTAAAATCTACCATTCTATGCCCTAAACTATATAGGAAGTATTATTACAAAAGGAAGAGAAATTATAATAACATATATATATATTAAAAAATAGAATAAATACAGAGTATGTTTAACACATACTGAATATATATTTATATTATTCGTTTATAATAAATTTGGCATATTTTTGTTGATATCCTTATGAAGAATAGATAGCACTGAAAATATATTAAGTGGAATAGAAAACCAAAATAATTATACATTCTATAAAGCATATCAATATACATATGCAAAATGTATTACATATTATTAATGAAATTTAAAGCATAATTATGCTTATGTAATATAACTTTATGAGACCTGTATAATACATAAATTAGGTCAAATCTAGATGAAATAAAGTATGAAAAAACTGTTTAAAGTTCTATATATGCTTAGGCTTTTTTTAAAAAAGAGATGACCTATATCTAACTTAATTAGCTATCTGATATTGTTTTTTATAGATTAGACAACTTCATAATTCTCCATTCTTTTTTATTTCATAAATAATTTCATATAAATAAAGATACAATAAAAGACAAATAACTCCCAAAATGCATTTCATGCTAAACCAATACTCATCAATTCGACCAGGTCATCATCTCTCATATATATCTTTAGTACATGAAGAGTATATATGTAGAGCAAATTGTCTCATTTTTCAAGCGTCAATTTACTCCTCTTCCAACTTTTACGTTATCAACTTTTTGATAAACACGTAATGATTAGTAATCATTTATTAAGCTAGAGATTTTCTCTAGCACAGATATAAACTTTAATCTAAGTTAAAGATTAATATATCTGATATAGGTGAGTAAAAAAGTATTTAGCTAATTTTAGATAGTAGGCAAATATAAATGAAAGAAATCAAAACCTTACTACCCTGAAATATGCAAGCTTAATGAATACTATATTCTCTTTCATTGTACCTCTAAGATGAACTGTTGGAGAAGCTTTTTGCACCCAAAGTAAATTATTTAAAAGTTGTTTTACATGCTAATTTTAACAGTGTTATGAATTGCCTTAAAATTTCCTACTTTGTTAATTGGACTAAAAATAATGTATTTAATGGATATCTTATAGCATCGGGATTTTCAATTATTATTGATCTAATGCAAGATGGAAGTTTAATTCATATTTTCTTTATAATCTCTGTTTCTCACAATACAAAGAATAGTTTATTTCATTTATATCTCACACATATCACATATCTAGCACTTTTACAATCTCTTGAAATCCAGTTTAAACATTCAGGTGTTTTTCAATTATCATTTTTTTTAGAAAATATATCCATTCTAATTTTATTTAAGTATTTTAATTCTTTCAATTATTTTAATGATATTTGTTTTTCTTTCACTCAAATATTTTAATTTTGATGCTCACTTGTTATTCTCAACATGCCTATCTTCATAGTGTGCTGAGTGATCTAAAGTTTCTTTATTGCTCTTTTGTTAAATGCTAATTGTTATATATAGAAGTAAGAATTGATAAAATATATCTATTAAAAATCTTTCCTTTTAAACTTATAGGCATATTTTTATTTAATACAAATTTATTTCTTCCAAATCTATTCCATCTATTTGTAAATCTTTAATTAATTTTATCTAGTATGTTTTCATCTGTATTAATAGTTTGGCTAAATTATTTGTAGGGGTTAATTTTTATAAATTCATAATTATTAATCTTTATGTTCTTCTGAAAAATTAATTAAATACTAATGTAGACTTTTTTTAACATTTATTTTTAGTCATACTTAAAACTTTTTCAATAGTCCTTGTAACTCAGAAACATTATTTGCATAAACAACCATCTCAACATCAAAATATAAATGACTTGAATAATCTCCATATATTTTTAACCTCTTATCTTCTTATTTTATTTCATTAAAAACTTTTTTGTAAAATTACTTTAAAAATTTTTGAACATACAACCTTACTAATGTTAATCAAGAATTAATAGTGTTATCATATTTTCTTATCACAGCTTTTGAATTTTGATAAATATTACTCAGAATATTACAATATCCCATATCTGTATCTTAATGGTTCAGAGTATTAATTACTGATAAATACTTATGGAATCAAATGACTTTTCATAATCTGTAAATCCAAAACATAACTGCAGCTCACAGCTTATATTCATTGTTCATTTCTAGACTTTCTGTGGATAATCAGATATAACCAATTGTATTAAAGTCAATTTGAAATACAGGATGGTTTTATGATTGTGTTGAGTTCAAATTTTACTGTATATAATTTGTAATTAATAATTTGTAAAGAGCATACTAAATTGTCTTAGTAAAGATTTTGTATATAACTGTCTGAAAACTGATAGATCTATAATATTTAATATTTTTATCATCTTTCTTAAATATCTATTTTAATATTGTACTCTTTCAATCATCTTCATCATTTAGACATTTGATTAACATTTTTGCTAACAATGTTTTTTTTCAACCTATCTATTTCTATTGTAGTTTTTTTTTTTATTGTTCACAGTTACATTTTCTTATATCATTATTAACTTTTTATAAAACTCTAGATATTCAATATTTTTAATAGATCATTTAAAAATATTTTTATATTTCTTATTTTCTTCATTTTTCCTCATTTGAAAATTTACCAAAAAATTGATGTTTTTTTATATATATGCCAGCTATTTTTGTCACAGTTATTAGTACATTATCAATTATTTTCTTATCAGCCTCAGTCAAATCAGAACTTTATGAAATCTATTATTATTTTAGAAAGATAGCAAATTTTAATTTAAGTTTATTGGAGGGAAATCAACTCTTAATATCTTCTTTCTTAATAATATGTTTTGTCTTTTTTTAGCTTACCATTAATATACATTTTATATCTCATGAATAGATGATCATTTCCTGTTTAGAATCTATTAAGAATATTACAATCTTAAAATGTAATTTTCTGTTAGTTCAAATATAATGTAATTCTTTAGTATTTTCATTTTGATGCTTCCATAGCTACTTTTATTTAGCATTTTAAAGAAAGAATTCATAATATATATATTTTCCTTTTTCTGCAAATTCCTTAAGTATTATCCCCTTTCATTTCTGTCACTATAACCAAATTTATCATAGTAGTTATCTGAGCAATGCAATTAATTTGATTATATTCCCATATAATTAATAACAGCATACTAATGAAATAATGGATATTTTTACAGACTATTTATATTGCAATTTATTTTAGTAATTTTAATAAATACATAAATAAACCATGATTAATAAATTTTTAATATTTAGAATATATAAAATTATTCACAGAATAAGTTATTATGAATACATTACTTAATTCACAAATTAGATTCATAAATAATTATTTGAATAAACCTGCAAACAATTCCAATTTTCTTTCATTATTCCAAAGAGTAGACAAATTTGATAAATGATTCTTTAGAAATCTGATTAGTTCATTAATGTATTCAGATTTATTTGTTTATGAATATGTTTATTGTGATTTATATTAGAGCATTCTTGATGGTAATCCACTTTAAGACTATATAAAATGTAAACCGATCAATCTATTAAGGCCTCAACATCAGCTATCGCAAAATTTATTGATAGATATTTTGTAGTAAAGTGTAAAATTATTACGGTCTGAAAGAAGAATGTTACTGGAATAACTCTTAATATTATTTATCTTGGGATAAAATTACATTTTTTTATTTTTTATAATTGACTGGAGTTGATATATTATTGTTTGAGCACCCATGGGATAGGTTTATTATAAACATTGGAATATTATTTAATCATGTAGATTGATCAAATATAGTATTTATTATTTTTGATATTTGTGTTACTAAAAACATATTGCCAAAAATACTGTTAGATATATGTAAATTATTTCTGAATGAATGTAAATGTTCTGATCAAAGGATGAAAAAGTAAACAGTTGTAGTTTGCTATAAGTAAGCTATAGATATGATTATTATCATTAATGATTTGTCATTATTTTCCACCTATGTAGTACAATAATTTTAGCATCTCATTTGTAGAGTTATATTATAAACATTAATACAACTTTCATGTCATACATCTTATAAAAGTTATTAATTAGATCACATTGCATATTTGTCTTTTCTTAATAATTTGCTTTTATTTTATTTATTTATTTATATATAAGTTATTGTTACGTCATAAACGTCTCCTCCATAAAAAAAACAAATTACTTATTGCCACATTTCAAAATTATATTTTTTTTATAACAGAGAATAAATAAATAAAAGCAAATTATGAAGAAAAGCAAATTAGAAGTTTGAAATATCTGTAAACAATACTAATGTTATTATTACAATGTAAACTTTTTCTACTTTTTCTATGTTAAATCAAATTGTTTTATATATCAGTATTTCAAACATTACTGTTTGCAATTTTTTATTTTTTGTTTATAAATGTTTCCCCATTTTTTATCTTAAATAATATATATATATTCGTTTTGCTCTAATTTGTTATTGTTTATTGGTCATCGCACACACATTACCTCATTCCGTCTAATATCTTGTTTGTTTGTTTTTTTAGTTAAACTAAAATGGCACTTATCATTCATTTTACTTCCCGAAGTTTTAGCGGCAAAATTCAATTAAATTTCTAAGGGAAATTGATTGTGACTCAAAATATGGACATCTTAATGTTTAGAAAAGATTCCCAAATTTAAAAAAAAATAGTCGAAAAATAAAGTAATTAGTTGGAGGATGGAAATTAATAGGTTTAAAAATAAAAGAAAAGTGGATCAAATATTCTCATTAATGATAACCAAATGTTCAATCAATGTTTAATTAAATCAAGTAATATAAAGATTGAATTCTTTATTTAAAAAACGCCTTTTGAAAATATAAATTTATTGTCTTATTTTTTGATTATTTTCTTTTGAATAAAATTGACAAACAGTAAATAATGGAATAACTGTCTGGTTCAGGATTTTATAAAAAGTTTCAGCGCCGGAAATGACTGCTCTGGACGTGATCTGTGTGCATGCAGGGTTTTAAAAATTGATAATTATAATCAATTAAAATATATTTCTAGGCCTTTTTTTGTTTTTATCAATCCATCTCTCATCTCAACATTACCATATTGTAAACCTCTGCAAGTGTCTGCCTTTCTTTGATGATAAATATTACAATGTGGATGAAATGAGATGAAAGATGCATTGTTAAAAAAAGGATTGAAACTTAAATCATTTTAAAGATGACAATTTAATGGAGACAGACCATATTTAAACATATTTGCTAAAGGGTACAAACCCATAGTTTTAATTTTTAGAATCTTCAACATTTATTAATCTTTAAACGACGAATTTAAAATATCATCTACACAATTTTTTTTTTCAAACATAGTTCATAATTTTTCATATATATATAAAGGAAAACACAAAACTTCTTTTTTAAACTTGTTTTTTATATGATTATTATAAGAATAAAACTACACACCAATGTTTCGACTATTTTATAATATTGTCTTTTTCAAGGAACATTAAATAATTCAAATATACAATAATAAATATAAATACCATATATTCCAAACAAGTCCAAAAACATTAAAAACTATTTAAAAAAATTATTTATCTCAACACCTTTTCTATTGCAAACAATTTCAAAACGTTATCAAATGTTTTACATTTATATACCCATTCAAAAATACCCTACAAACATTTAATTAACAAATCTATTATTTAAAAAAAAGTTTGGGGTATTCATTTATTAATCTTTATTCTGTAAAGTAATGTATATTGGAAAAAATAAATTTTTCATGTTGCTATTTTTAGAGGACAAGTATAATTGCATCATTATAAATAGTCATATGATCATCTATTCCAAGGATTATATGATATTTGAGCACTTTAGTTTAATTCTTGAAATTTTATTTTAATTTACTGAGCTAAGAATCAATACTGTAATCTGTACTTTATGCACCAATCAATCTAACACCACTCTAAATTTTATAAGTATTTAATATGTATTATAAACATTATTTTACTTTTTAATTAACATGATATTGAATCTTGCATTTTGAACATTTAAATACAGTTAAGATTTTATTTAATTATGATATATTTATAGAACTTAATATATTTGTCATATTATTAATTGTTAATAAATTTTAAAAAGTTTGCTCACTATCTTAAGCTATTTGAGAAGGAGAATTAAAAACAAGTGACTGAAGTTGAAAGCACAGACTAATATTAAAAATTTTAATAGAGTGAATAAAAAATATTATTTATTAAAGAATTATGAAACAAATGACAAATAAAATAGACATAAACTTAAAGATAAAGAAATTATATGTAAATTGAATACATAAAGATAAAATACAAATAGGTATAAAAAGAAGGAAGTTTCTTATTGATAAATATAAAAATAGATGTCCTATAAATCTTAAAAAACAGAACACAAAAGATTTGGAAAAATTACCATGCTTAAGTATATTATGTCTCAAAGACAAATTATATATTAAAATATTGTAAGTTTTCCAAAATCTTTTTAACTTGTATTTTTTAATGATGCATATTTATTCTTTTTTATATATGTCATTGAATAACTTTCTATTTATATCTATTTTTCTTTACATATTCATTTTACCTATAATTGTTTTCTCACTAAATTTATGTTCATTGTATTTCTTATTTGTTTTATAATACTTTAAAAAATAATCTTTTTTTTCTTTATTGTATTAAAAATGTTAATAGTATTTATTCTATTATTTTAACTTTGTTTATTTTTAATTCTCCTTTTCAAATGGCATCAATCCTTTCTTTTTTTTTTTTTATTTTTTAAAACATCCAAGTCTATATGAGATATAAAGTTATTCATAAACTTAAAAATTTAATGTGTTTCATTAATTATAACATTAATAGGTTTTTTAAAATTTATTAAATAACCTATAAATTTTTTTATGTTTTTTTATGATTCACATCTACTATTAATATTTTATTATGTTATTGTAAAGTTACAATTTTCCCATTTTTTTCAAGTCATTTTTTATTATTGCATTTTTTTCTTTATGTTTCGATTATTCAACAGTCTTCTTCAGAAATTAATATTTTTTATTACATTTTTCAATTCACATAAATAAACTTAAGCCAAAGTGAAGAGTTAAAGAATTTATTTATAAGAATTGTAGAAATCTACAGGCAATCAAAACATTGTGAATAAAAACCATAATAACAAAATTTTAAAAACAACTGAAATTATAATTTTAGAAAAATAGACAAATAAAAGTCTGTTTAGCTATTGCTTTTCTTTTTAGGCTAAAGTTAATTTCCTATTTTTCTTCATAAATGTGATATTTTTTATTTGTCTTAATTTTTTTATACATATTTATAAAATTTCATTTCAAACTACCAATGCTTTTCATCATTATCTGAATTTATAAAGTGTAAATAAAACCTTAACAAAAATTTATAAACCTCTTGTGAATTACTTCATATCAGTTAAAATATTTTTTATCACCTAGAGATTTCCAAATGTATTAAACCATAGTATTTCACTAAAAATTAACAATCTTTCATGTTTTTTTAAAAACCCAAATCAATAATTTTCTGTAACCATAATTATGTAATGGTATTTTTGTGTGTGTAATTGGAAGCACAATATGTTACAGTATTTGAAAATCTAAAAAGTGAATTTATCTTCTCTGTATCTCAATTAATAAAAATATTAACTTTAAAATAATTGATATATTTTTAAAAAAATATATTTTTACAATGACTTATGAAACTTATAATAATATGTGGTTCTTATAAAGATTTTTTGTATTATTTTAATTAATCTTCACTCTATTCTAGATTTACTATTATAATCTTGAATAATCGCTGAATGCCAGATGATAAGGTGCTATAATATTCTCATTCATATCATGAATATGAGTAAAATGATTTATTAGATGCATAAGCAGTTTAGTTTAAGTTTTAAATTTTATTTCTCATTGACAAGCCAAAAACCAGAAGTCATTCTGGGAATATGATAACCATATAATCATTCAAACTTTTAGTAATTGCCTCTAAAGTAATGTGAAGAGAATTGCTTTTGAGAATACAGTTTTTGGTATTGTTATTAATTACAGAATTTGTTTTTAAAAGTCTTATCAAGCACTCATTTAAGGATTATACAAGATACCATATACAATGTTCTGTAACATATCTGTCCAAAATGTAGAAAATAATAAATGATGATGAACTTAATTTTATTTTTTTAAAATCACTGTATAAATATGCTAATTGATAAAATATTTTAATGATTGTTTTCATAAATTATACAACAATGCTGTATAAAATAATTCAGAATCAAAAACACCTTTTTATATATTTATAGTGAGAATACATTTGCAAAATATTTTATAAAGAACTTTATTTTTTGTGTTCATATCAATGTTGAAACTTGAAGATTAATATTAAATAGACAAAAAATCATAAAATATCACTAGACTGATTAATATATGTTCATATGATGTTAGTACTTTTTGTAGTATCTCTAAATATTATAGTTTATTAAAGTTTATAATACAACTCTAAAAAAGACAACTGAATGAGTTGTAGTAAATAAATCTTGGTAATGAAAATTAAGTAGATTTTTTTAATCATAATATCCTATTTTCATATCAACTATATAATAATTACTAATATGCTAAAATTAATTGCATTACGGTGAAACTTTTAAGTTTATTAATTAGTAGGCTTTTTTTTTTATCTATTTCTATCTTTTAGACTTAGCGCTTTTGTGATGACAAAATGAATTATATTAAAGGAATGGCAAGTAATGGAAAGCTAGCAATAATGATGATGCAATATAGTTTCCTCATGCATCATTTATCAAACCTGCTTTTAAGCAGAGATTGCAGCCCATAAATAATGGGAATACATAATAGATATATGTTAAATTGTATGTGCAACATCTTTTATAATTTTGCTACCAGATCAAACTCTTTAGTACAACATATAATTTTACAAGTAAACTACTAATAATCTAAACTATTTCATTTCAAGATTGTTTTGGACTTATGAAATCTTTAGATTTCAACAATAAACTGTGAAAATATAAATAAACATGATTTTTATTATCCATTATTGTGTATATTTACTTTTTATTACTATTTGAATTAATGGCATATTAAGAAATTAACTTTTAAATCTGTGCTGTTCATTTTAGTGTATAAATTTATTTAACGCACATTACGTAAGTAATATTTACTAAGGCAATAAACCTAAAGCATGTGCAGTTGAAAAAGCAAAGGTAGGGACCTCTACAGGTCTTAACCATAAGCTTACACATTTGAAGGAAAGGGAAGAACCTTCTTTACATCAACCTACTTTTTATATAAATAGGTGAAGCTGAAGCGGTTATATCTGAGAGCATGAAGCTATTCAATACTTCACTGATTAAGTCCACAATTCCTATTATAATTACTACTCAGGAAATATTTCAATTTACAACAAGTCAATGGAAAGATCTTATAGTTAGAAATCTATTATGATAATTTAAAGTTGTAATTATAAATTTATTTAACGCACATTGATTACGTAAGTAATATTTACTAAAGCAATAAACCTAAAGCATGTGCGGTTGAAAATGCGAAGGTAGGGACTTCTACAGGTCTTAACTACAAGTTTACACCTTGGAAGAAAAGAGAGGAACCTTCTTTACTTCAACCTACTTTCTATACTTTTCCATCAATAAGAGTTTTAAAAATGCAAGTGAATCACTAGTTTGTATATTTACACACTAAAATGAACAATGCAGGTTGAAGATTTTTTTATGTAATTACACACCCACACACCCACACACATACACACACACACACACACACACACATATATATATATATATATATGTGTGTACAGATTACTGCTATATATATATATATATATATATATATATATAGCAGTAAACTGTTAATTTATATAATTTGATTTACAAAGATTAAACTTTTGCACATCTTTGCCACCATATAATTTAAATAAACTTATGCATGATTATTAATAATCATCTATTAATTTACAAAATATTATTCTTAGTCCAGATATAAACTTTAAAACCAGTAAAAGATAAATATATATATATATATATATATGTTTTTTTTAATTAAACATCAACACATTGTATTATCAATTCAATTTTATTCCTTTTTTTAATGTATAATAACTTTTTTACATATACATAAAATATTTTTCCACAATATCTTTTTGAAATATATTAATATTTTTATATACTACATAAATTTGTTTTTTATTTATAAAATTCTTAAGTTTTATTCTGCAATTTGGTTACAACTCATATAATAAAATTAAAAATAGGATACTTTAAATGGTTTTCAAAGAAGAAAAAAGTTCAATGATTACATATCCTGCATTACATAATCTAAAAGGACTACAGTGATTCAAAAGAGCAATAGGAAGAGCCCAGGGTTTGATATCTTGGAGATAGGTGATTAAGCTTGCATGACTCGAAATGTACAAAGATGACCTCAAAGTTTTGTCCATGCAAAAGTCATGGCATAACATAGGTAAATCAGACCCCTTTAGAATGGATGTCAATGTCATTATATTTAGGGTCTAATGACAATTAATAGTCAATCCCAAAATGATGCACTTAAATCAGTTTTTAATTGTTTCCAGTATAGGCAGTTTCGATCTAGATATAAAAAGAACTAGCCTTATGGAGGCATAACAATCAACTTCCATATGGCTTCAAAAATGTAGGGGCAGAGATTCTGGTTTTATATATATATATATATATATATATATATATATATATATATATATATATATATATATATATCAAGCAGATGATCCATGTCATGATGAAAGATGAGCCAGAAATGAGTGAACCATAGTGAAAATAATATAAACATTGATGAATGTATTTCCAGTATGGATCCATGTAGTATGTTGTCAATGAGTGATGATAATGTAAGTGTTTTGTCATTTAGCATTGAGGTTATATCATCTCTGTAGGGTTGAAGGGAAAGACAGTTTCAGAGGATATGTAGTGAAAGTTTCTTCCTCACTGAGGCATAGGGAGCAAGTGGAATTAATGATTGAGAAACTTTGGCAGTGAATTAGAAAAGTTTAGTAGGCAAGGCATTAATGTTAATTTTCAACAGGAAGTCAAAGAATTTAGCTCAAGGAACCATCACTTAAATTTCATTAGCAGATGGTTGTTGAGCCAAAGAAGGGTTGATCCTGAGGAAACATCAGTATATAGGATATAGTACACTTCCCACAAAATTAATTTTTGTAGAGGATGGCTTATTAAATATAGCAGTGAACATAGAGATTGGTATATGAGGGTTGCCAGCCAGACGATGCTCACATGGGAAGGCTTGTCTGTGGGAGATATTTCTTTAAAGGGCATTATGTAGATGGTGTTGTAGGAGCATTGAAATATAAAAGTATCTATGGAGTGCAGGGACAGCCCATTGGGCTTAGTGTGTTTCTGTAGGCCTCTTAAGCTAGTAATTGCATGTTTCCCCCCCTCTAATCAGTCGGGCCACAGCTTATGTACTTTCCTGATGAAGGCTTTAATGAAGTTGATCACTGTGGTGAAATAGGATATTTTAGGGAATATTAGTATATTGATGATGGAGGACTTGTTGAACATGGACATATATATTTTGGAAAGGAATGTAATTTTATGTGTATATTGAAGTATATTATCTTGGACAGATCTCCTCATGGCTGTAGTTGATTCAAATATAGGGAAACCTAAGAACTTTTGTAGCTATGCTGTAAATGGGCCAAGAATGTTCTTACCAGAAAATAATCACCAGGCAGATGACATGGCTATATTAAATTGGAGACTGTATAGAAGCCTAGGCATTAGCTTTTTTGATGGGAAAAAAACAGCCAAGTCATCCATGTAGATAATGTGGTAGATTAATATATTTGATGCTGGGATATGGCTTCCAGGAAGAGATTTCTCAATTTGATAGAGCAGTGGATTGAGATAGGTAATAAATAACAGGGCACTGGGAGGGGAGGATGTGGTGGAGAAGGGAGGAGAAAATTTCCTATTTCAGTGAGATGCACACTTCATGATTCTGTAGGAGGTAATGATATTAATGAAGTAGGGTTAAAAGGGTGTTGGTTTGAATAAAATCAAAGGCAGCAGAGATGTCACGCTGAACTACCAGCAGCTTCGATTGCCTTGAGAATCTGATATGGTCAATAATCATTTTAAAGAAGTTGATGACATTAGCAGTTGAATTGCCCTTTTTCACAAATTGGTATTGCAAAATATGGAGAAGTATTTTGATTTAAATTTTGTCCTTGATCATTGACTCAATGATCTTGACCATCAGAGGTGTCATAGAGGATTTTATAAATAATATCTTTTTGTAATTCAAATTAGCCTTTGTTCTCATGTGAATAAAATATTTTTTATAACCTAAAGCTGTGCATATTTTGTAACTATAATTAAAACTTAAATTCAAACAGAACATATTTTTTATCCAAATAGTTTATGTATTTGAATTAGATATAGTCATATTAATGGTCGACTGTTTGAACTTTATTACTTATTATGAACATTACATGTGTTGTATTGCATATTTTATTATATTGTACCTATTTATACAAAATATAATGCTATACATCTTTTAATTAGGTGATTTTTCAAATAAAACAGCAACAATGTCTAATATAGATAAGTGACTTGTAATGAGTCTTTGTTGTGGTTTTACATAATGTTTGTAATGATATGTTTAAATAACTTTTTATTACTCTAAAATCATTTGAATACTCAATTTTACTTTGTATTCCAAATGATTGTGCTTGATATGCACCATTATATTTTAAACTTCACATTCTATTCATAAGTAATATTTCAGTTATGTAAATATAAATTATATTATATCAATAAAGTTAATTGAACTTTGAATCTTTGCAAAAGAAGTGGGACATTGTTTTCACCAGTGAAAGATATCATTTCCATCTAACCAATCCAGATTCATATGTTATTAGATTTTAGCTAGTAATAGCAAAATACTTATTAAATAATTTGAATGATATATTGCCTAAGCTTCAGAATCTACCCCTCCCTCCCTCCACCAAAATCATTTACCCATCACAAATAATTAGTTAGGTTGTCTATAAATTACCCATCTAAAAAAATTCTACAGCTTATTTGTGATCTGAAAAAACAACTTCACAATCCATGGCATAGATCGTGGATAGAACTGCTAAATACATATCCGAATATTACCTTTTTTTTTTTGCTAAAGAAAAATAAAATAAAATTTTATTATTCACTTTGATTACAAGAAAACAAAAAGACAAATAAAATCCTCACTAATTACTTTTAATAAGAAAGAGAAAGACAAAAATTGAATGAAAGAAAAAAAACTGTCAAAATTTAACTTAGTGAAAAAAATGTTCTCAAACATAAAGAATATTAATGAAATTTTTGTAATTTTATATATTTTTTTTCTCTTTTTTTTAAAAAAAACTTCAAATCTTATTTAAATTCACTTTCACACATGACTGCAGCGAAGCAATATTTAAATTAAAACATTCAGATTCTTAAATCAATCTGGTTTGTAATTCATATAATTTGAATTAATCAAAAGTCAAAATTCACTCAAAGAAAAGAAAAAACATGAATAATTTGTAATTTCTAAAAAAATAAATAATAGATATCTACTAACTTTTATATATGTATGTTTAAAACTAAAAATAGTTTAGAATTCTTTATTAACATTAATATCTATGCTTTAAATAAAGTCCATAACCCCCATAAATTATTAAATCAGTTACAAAATAGAAAGGCCATAGATTTAAAATTACTTTAACACTTTTACAACAATAATAAAAATTAAACCAAAATCACACTTTTCTTTATGTTTGTCGTAATATCATATAAATACAATTTATCCAAACTTCAAACACTTTTTAGCAAAACTTTATTTGTACATACACCTACATTTCGACTGACCTGCAGTCTTCTTCAGAGCTATGATATTATTAACAAAATAAAAAAAACATAACTATATAATAACACCATAATAGTTATGTTTTTTTTATTTTGTTAATAATATCATAGCTCTGAAGAAGACTGCAGGTCAGTCGAAATGTAGGTGTATGTACAAATAAAGTTTTGCTAAAAAGTGTTTGAAGTTTGGATAAATTTTATTTAAATAATAAAATTGTGATCGATTTATGTAAAATGATTTTCATATGACTTTTCTAAGTCGACATTAAAGAAGTAGAAACATCTTTTTTTATTTGATTAAATAATTTTTTTTCTCTTTTAAAATTAATCTATTAGTTCTGATATATAAAAAATATATGTTACATTATCATTTTCTTTACAACACTAGTTCATTTTATTAACAAAATTTCTCTCTCTCTCTCTCTCTCTCTCTCTCTCTCTATTATTATATATATATATATATATATATATATATATATATATATATATATATATATATATATCTATATATATATATATATATATATATATATATATATATCATTTACAATTTCATTTATGTTTGATCATAAAAATATGATTATTTTCAAAATCTATTTCCAATTCCTTTGTACAGTTAGTTACATTTACTATGTTTGATTAAAAAATTAGATTTTGGAAATGACCATGGTATATGGTCAAAACATAGGTGCAATTCTAAGAAGATATATATATGGATGCAAAGAAATTTTGCTTATGCAATAAATAAAATTTGTAAAGAAAATGAATAAATAGATGTATAATTTTTATATATCGTTTTTATTATTGTCTGACTAGTATAAGAATATTTAATAAATAAAATATTTAAATGATGTAGTATTAAGACATATATATGCTGTGTTCATGATGTGAAGTTAAGTTCAATCCTGGTGAATTTTTAAAGTGGTCACCCCAATCAAATATCTATAACAGTCAGTAAATGTGTATTGACTATTGTTATCTAGAAAATAAAGGTCACAGACTAATCAGAATTAATTAAATGAGTGCCATATTTTTTATAAAAATAAAATAATAATTATAATATAAACCTGACTTCATCACAGATCAGAAAACTATGTTCTATAGGTATTTAACCCATTTTCACTTTCATCCTTATTTTTTATAATATATGCAGGTGCTTATAATGAGTTTCTGAATAATTTGTCTTTTAAAAGAATAAATGGCCATTAAATAAATATAGATTTGTTTGTTATTAGTTGAAATTTAAATTTGGTTAAGCTTGAAAAGAATTTCAGTTTGTTCAATGTATTTCCCAAAAAAATTAGTGTGGTCATTAAATAAATATAGATTGGCTTGTTATTAGTTGGAATTTAAATTTGCCAAAATCACAATTTTTCTTATTTTTGCCTTAATATCCCATAAATACAATTTATCCAACCTGCTTCAAACACTTTTTAGCAAACTCTTTATTTGTACATATATATACACCTACGTTTCGACTGACCTGCAGTCTTCTTCAGAGCTATGATATAATAAACAAAACAAAATTAAAAACATAATTACATAATAACACCATAAAAAAAAATTACAATAAAAAAACTAAAAACATGAATGATATATATTAAAAAACTGTAATAAATAATCAAACCCAAATAGAACAATTAATATAAATAAAATATACAACATAAATTTATATTTATTTTCTATTTATGTTGTATATTTTATTTATATTAATTGTTTTATTTGGGTTTGGTTATTTATTTCAGTTTTTTAATATATATATTTCATGTTGTTTTTAGTTTTTTATTGTAAATTTTTTTTATGTTTTTAATTTTGTTTTGTTTATTATTTCAAAGCTCTGAAGAAGACTGCAGGTCAGTCAAAATGTAGGTGTATATATATGTACAAATACAGAGTTTGATAAAAAGTGTTTGAATCAGGTTGGATAAATTGAATTTAAATTTGGTTAAGCTTGAAAAGAATTTCCGTTTGTTCAATGTATTTCCCAAAAAAATTAGTGTTATTGCAGTCAAGTATGAGGTTTGGCTATCTTAATATATATCTGAGCACGTATAGCATATATGTGTAGAGATGGTAATCTGGACCAACTGATGATTGCTGGTTTAGCGTGAAATAAATATATTGGTAATTATTTATTTTTTCAACATATATGTGTTAAGTGTATCAGTGTTATGAGATAGTGTGGAGAGTGGTGAGTTATGTGAAAGTCTGTGCTCATATACCCTATATATTAATTAAAATTGTGCAACTAGCTATGTTGTGTTTGCTGTTTTTTAGCTAGATACTAAAGTTTCCAACATCATTTGATATCAGATATTATGGTAGACTTATACACTTTTTATGAGTAGAGACAAAACTATAATACCTCTGTATTTATTAAGTTTAAGAATTACTTTTATTTTAAGAATGTATTGTATTGTTTCTTTTTATTTTCAAAGTTAGTACCATAATTATTTTTTGTCTATGAGAAATACCAATGTCACAATGATCAGTAGTATAATTTTAGAATACTGGCAATAAATGATTTTTGCAATTAACATTTTTATGTTATATTCTGACTTGGATCCTGTTTTTACATTATAAACACATACTAGTTTGTTCAGTCTCATTGCTTTATTTGTTACACTTTCTTTTTTGGGGGTTACTGATTTAGATTTTTCTATTATTTCCCATTCATTTCATTAAAAACATTGACATTATATTTTATGTCATTGTATTATGATTTTGAGGGGGGATTTTTGGTTATGCTGTTATTAAGAGAACACTTGTGTGCCATGTTCAAACATGAACATTATTTGTTTGATTTTTTAATTCATTGTGGGTATTCATTTATCATTTCTACATTTTGGTAATATTGTTAAATAAAACACCTTTTGCTTCTTTTATTTGCAGCAATCTTTTACCTGATTTATTTATTGATATGCATTTTTATGTTTGTTTTTTTTTCTAGATATTTTTGGTAGTTTCAAACTATAAAAAAAAATTGACAATTGTAATATTTAAACTTTTGCTAATATATGGTTACAAATATTTTCAAATAACATTTTCATATGATGTTTGGTCACTAATCATGTGGATAGTCTTTTCTAAATAAGTAAATTCAACCAATAGCTACTTACCTTTAATTTAAAGCAAGAAGCCATTAGTTCATTTTTGCAACATCACTCCCATCAAAAACATTATCCATCTAACTAATACTTTATCTTCTTTTAAATTTTATATAATCTCTTAAAATCCAGTTTAAATTTAAATTGTTAACCTATTATCATATCCATTTGACACATGTCCTAGTTATTTGTATTTCATCTTTAATTCCTTTAATGCTGCTACAGATAACTTTTATTTGTTATTTATATCTCTAATATACTTCATTTTTATTCATTAATTGTTAATATTGAAATATATTTTTACATATTTTAATGATTAGTTTGCTGCATCTTTTAGATCTATAAGAAATTCCATATAGTTATTTTCTTTATTGATAAACTATTTCTACCAAAACTACTTTTTCCATATTTTAGTACCAAGATTAATATTATCCTCTGCATTTCAATCTAAATCCATTATTAAACAATTATTTCTTTACATTTGTGTACTGAAAGGAATAACTCATTTATCTTAGTACACCATGGATATAGAGATGTGAAATCAATAAATGTATATATTAAGCAAATTTCAATTCTATAGCATAAATTCAAAATTATAAAAAAAAAAATGCTACATTTTTCAAAACATTATCAAAAAAAAATACAGAATAATTAAATTATTAAAGCAAGATAATTTTTTTAAAAATCATTTTTATCTATTATTACAATCAATTTTATTTCAACCATTCAACTCATATGTAATCTTTTTCTATGTTTTTTCTTAACAATCTATTGATGTGTAATTTAATATATTTTAAACAAATGATATCTAATTTAACATATATTAAACAAATAATTTATAAAATAGATATATTTCAACATTATTTAATTTATAGCTCTGTTGCCAAAAAAGTATACAAATATCTTACAATAAAACTACCTAACATAATATGTATTTATTTTAAGTAAAATCAAGCAAAGGATATTACTTATCCAAAAAAAATATATACATTTTACAAGAAAATTAAATATAGCTATTTGTCATTCTTATATTAAATAATAATAAATACATTCTTATTTGAAGTTTTAGTTAGATCCGC